>CAKAOJ020000361.1:600000-926219 GCA_916701645.2 Sebastolobus alascanus
ATCACAGATAATAATGTCAGTTGAGTTCATAACACACGAGTGCTTGAGTTTGCTTTTAGTGTAAATATGAAGATTTCAACCCCTTATTTTTTCAAGAGCACAATATATATAGTTTGTTTCTTGAGTGCATCCTTCAACAGATCACGGACTACATTATATATTCATTGGTAACGATACAGATGATGGTTTCTGTATCCTCATGAACTCCTGGAAAAGTTCCATGTGCAGTAAAGCAGGTCATGTTTTATTGTAAAAGCAAAACTATTTTATGTCTTAAAAGTTAAATACAAATATGTGAAATACTAAAAATGTACATATCTGTTACAAATTGCTAATATATAAATTATAATCATAGATAATAATTAACCAGATTCCATATGAACCAGTGTTTACTATTATTATAAGTTGTTTTTTTTAAGTTTTACCAAGTACTTTACAATTTACAGACATTGGATGACCCAGTTCAGGAAGCCTGACAACTGTTTTTTCCAAAATTGAAACATAGAATTTAGGTGTGGAGCACTCAGGAAATGTTATGTAACAGCTGAAAGAGCCTGCCAGCTAAGAAATTTGTAGTCCACATGTCCATCAAAAAGCACACACCTTTTGCCCTTTAAGCCCCAGGGCTCCATCATCTCCGGAGCGACCTTTTTTCCCCTGGAGAATGAAACAAAGTCAGGGTTAAGTTGATTAATTTCTCCCACTGACATTTTGCTCCACATTGACAGCTCGCTCACATAGCATGTACATGTTGAAAACGTTTGTTCTAGGCTACAACAGAGGATCTATTTCTTTTATTTAGAAGGCTTTGACTCTATGGTGTAAATAGTAAACCCATGATTTTGTTTTACCAAACGGTTTTAGAGAGTGTAATTTGATATGGCATTCAAGTACGGTATGGTAACCTGTCAGCACAGTGAAAGTCATACTCAAACGGCCATGAAGCTCATAGGGGAAAAAGAACATAACTTTATATGAAAAATCTGTGCCGATGGAGGCACAGAAGATTATGAATGACCCAAAACACATTTTTAACAGATAATTTAAGGTGTTGCCTTCAGGTCGACGGTTCAGCCAAATTGCTGCTAATAAATTGGTACAAAAATGAATTCATTCCATCCTCCATCAAAATATTAAATAGCAACAATTGGTAGTACTATATGAATTCCTTTGGGGACTAAGATATTGCGATTTGATTATTTATTATCTGGATTGATTATACCTGGTTTTATTATTTGACACTGTTGTCTTTTATTACCTTTTATTATTTCAAAGAACTACTGTCAGTGTCTTGTGTGAATTTAAGCATGTTTAAGCATGAGTGTATGTATGTATGATCATATGATATATGACGTGTTATGAGTGCATGTGCATTTTTTACTTTGTTGGCAAGTGTGTTTTGTGATGCAGCAGCTTGGAGCCCTGGACAGTTTTTCTTGCAGGACAATAAAGCATATCTTATCTTATCACTAAAGACAAACAGCTCTATGACCCATAACCTGAAAATAAAGGTTATCTTGACCATGTCAACGCAAAGGGAAAGTTTCCTTGTCTCTAGACAGGCATTGTTTGAGAAAGACAGAGGGGAAAAAGGTAACTGGGCTGATGTCTGACTGTGTGTTATATATGATGGATGTGAGGGCTGTATGACAGTTGAAGCCATAGGTGGGCATGAGGTGTCTTGTCCACAGGGCCAGGGGTCACTGTCTCTAACTGCACCTGGACAGCGTGTGTCAATTGCTATCCACCCGAAATCACTAGTTTGTGGCCATTAAACTAATGAGAGCAATTATGAGAGCCTCTTCGTCTGAGTGTAAGAATTCGAAGAATCTCTCTGAGGAGAAAGCACCTGGTTAATGGCCACCCAGCTGTCTGTCAGTAACCTGATTATCTGCCAGGTTTGCTGGAAAGCTTGACATTACCTGAGCTCTCTATTAGTGTGGGTGGGTGTCTAGAGTGGGTGAGATCATCTTATTCTAGCGCCACACACAGAAATGATGTGTAATATCTGGTGCTCCATACTGCAGTCCCTCTATCCCTGCTAACTGACCGCGGCAGTAGGGGTTGTATGTGAGATTTATGGTGGCCTAAGGTCCAGCTCTTAAATGCGGGGCCTCTGGTGTCCACGGGGGACGTCTTATGTCACATGAGAAATGCCCAATAACTGTCTAAGACAGGGCACAACAAACATTTTTCTCTGGGAATAGCAGACCACAGTCTCTGATCTCATTTTCCTGTTGCCATAGATTTGCTTTTAGAAATGTGGGGCAGCACCACCCATCCACTTACTCTGCTTATGCAAATGCCTGCAAGCTATACTGAGGAGAAAAAAGCAAGTAATTATCTTGATTGTTCAAAACTGCACAATTACCATTCCTAAAATATCAGGATAATGTTAGATTTCTCTGCACAAGATTTCAGGGATCCTTTCTTCACACTTCAAAGGAAACTGCTCTTTGCTCGTGGATTATTTTGAAAAGTTTGAGGCTAAATACTCACCGCAGGCCCACTCGGTCCCCTCTCTCCTTTCTCACAAGCACATCTCTGAGCCAGAGGGCACTTCAGAAAGAAAAGACACGTTTGCTAAGCTGTCACGAATGTAATTCTATACACCCTCACCTAATTACACATTATTAAATGTCAAAAGCTTCTGTATACAAGCTGCCTAATTGTAATAATACTTACTCCTTCATCAGCCAAGCCAGTCTGCAAAGAAAACAAAAAATGATTAATATCTTCCAGGATTTGAATCGTAGCAATACTTAAGTCCCTCATGAGATTTGTTCAGTCGTTGCTTAGTGATGCAGATCGGTCACGATCATTTAATGTAGCACCACAAATGCAAAAAACAACTTCAGACAAACAAAAAAAAGTTTGGGGAAACGAAAGGTGTAGGCACTTAATTCCTGAATACTTCAACATTTAGCCGGTGTAATAAATAAATGTCTAAATGCAAGTCATGTGAGAAATTCTGGGAATCCTAGGGGATATGCTCATGCAGATGTCAAACAGTATTTTTCTAAAGCTCTGTAAAAAGCTTAAAATCCGGAGCTGTCACGGACATCATTTGTTTCTCCAGAGCGTTGTCATCATTCCATCTCTGTAGGAATACCTGAACAAGCCTGTCCATGTGTCAACTCTGAATAGATCCTCATTCAAAGCAAATACAGCACTTTTCTTCTCAGTGGTGTCTGCTGAAAGACAGGTATTATACTCACGATCTCAGTGACGATTTTTTCAACGATGTCTTCGTCCTGCAAATTGTGTAGGAAGCGGGAGGCCGGGGAGCTGGCGAGTAGGCGGAGCTGGGCTACGTTGGCCGGCTCGTTGGCTGCCCGGGTGATGCCCAAAGAGAAGAACTTGACGCCCTGGTTCTTGGCGTCAGCGACAGCAGAGAAAATGTCAGGGTTCCTCGGGTGGGAAATGCCATCTGTGAGCAGCACGGCCACTTTGATGCTGCTGGGGCTGGATTCCTCCAGGTAGATCTTGGTCATGTTGGTGATGGCGTAGGTGGTGTAGGTGCCGTGGCCGATGTAGATGATGGGAGCCATACGGGTCTTGAAGTTCTCTGTGCCCTTCCAGTCTTTAAAGGTTTGCTCTGTGATAACGTGACTGCTGTACTGCAGCAGAGCCACCCTAAAGCTCAAGCTGCGGCCGGTCTGCAGCTGTACTCCTTGGAGTCTGTCCACCATGCTCATGGTAAACTGCTTTTCCTGCTCGTGATTGTCCTTGGCGCTCTCGGAGCTGTCCAACAGGAAGGACAGCTCCAAGCTACAGTCCTCATCCAGGATGGCTGTGTGCACACAGAACAGGATGAAGGACTCTCTATTGGCAACGCAACATGTTTTAAAGTGTTACTACTTTCACTAAGTGACTGATTACAAATTGATTTAACTTCATGTCAAAATGATGCATTTTTTTCTTACAAGACATGAACAACACATGAATATAATACTGTAGCAACATGATTCCTGCACCAAAGGAATTGGTATTAGAATAAAAATATTTCCATTTCATTTTATTTTTCATTCATTGTCTTACCTTGTCCGTCATGAATATTCGCAGCCAGAGGTTTGGCCCTGGATTTCTTAGTTTTCCTCTCTTCGTTAACTTCTTGGGCCCAGACGGTGGTCAGTGCTGTGACCAGCAGCACCAGCGTAGAGGAGGGGAACATCATTGTCCCAACTACGGAGAAAAACAGCAACAACAAATCAAAATCGATCAATTTCACTGTCCACAAAAGTAGTTTCTGCATCAAATCAGAGTGGACGAAGTTTGTGCATCCATACATTTTATCTGCTAAGTTTAAAAACATTTTAGAAAACAGTCAAACAAAAAACTGCTGAATATTATTTGTTATAAAAGTGGGGTATATCCTTAAAAATAATTGAGCAATTGTTTTCACATCAACTCACAGTCCAACCTCCTTTGGAAATGCAGCAGTTTCTAGTCTTTCAGCGTCCTATTTCGAGTGCAGCCCAAAATGCAGACTTGGAGAAGGTAGCAGGAACAGCAGAGGACCAGAGTGCACAGTGAGCTCCAGTTAGCTCATTGACTGAACAGCAGCAGCAGCAGCAGCAGCACTAGTGTCAGTCATTCTGTGGAGCAGAGAGTGAGAGACCCCGAGACACACTCACTCCTCCTTTATAAGGAGGCACCGACACACCAGACTCCCGCTCTGCCCTCAGGCAGGCGAACTGGGATGTGTTTGCAACCGTGAAGCAAAGTTGTGTGCGTTTGCTGAAATGTGTATTTGAATCACTGTAAGTAAAATCAACTGTAGATGTATATGTTTACGAGGGGGTAACTAATTCTTAAATACTACAGAATTATAGTTATATTGTGTATTTCCTGTTTTTATTGAAAAATTACAGAACTTTTTCAACTGCCAGCACAATCAGTTGATACCTCAATACATTTCAACTTTTTTTTTTTTTAACTCACAAGCTTAATTCTGCTTATTATTTCAGTATTTTCTGTGACAGGATAAATGCCTGTGATGATGTATCAGACTTTGGATGATATTGGTTTAAAGCAGTTTGTTTCGACCATAGCGAGCAGGGATGAGTGGGATAGTTATATATGTAATCTGAGAATCTGGCATAGAGTCAGCCGTATTTTTTAAAATCCCAATTATTTAAAACTGTTGAAGTCAGTAAACCTCACAGAAGAATGTTGCATATAAATTACAATAAGGTTACATCAGAATAAAATAGCACTTAGACAAAATTGCAACAATAAAATGGGGTTAAAAGTGTTTTTTAAGAGGTGATATAAAAAGTGGCATTGATGCCAGCATAAATTCCACAGGTAGGGGGGGGGGGTTAAAGTTTAGAGGCCCTAATGGCAAAGGCCTGGTCACCTTTGGTCCCCGCCCTGGACTTTAAATGACCGTAACAGCCCTGCCTGAGGAAAAAGGGTCTGAGATTTTCTAAATGAATTATAAAATCACTAAGTAATGGCAAATGGTGGAGATGCTATAAAAGGGTCTGTTGTTTTAAACAGTGGATGATCACAGTATTCTCAACAGAAACCTCAACTAACTTTAGTGCTCTAGATTTACCTTTTGTTGGCTATTGTGATTTGTTTCCTTTAATTATACTTTAGTGAAAAGGGGGTTGCAACCAGTAGGCGAGTGACACGCAATATATCTTAATAACTGGAAGCTGTAGGTGGTAGTTCACCTTCCAGACCCTAAAAGATTACCGTCTGACCATTCACCGGTAGAGGTGACCTTTTAGCGTACTCCTCCTGGTGTGGTCAAAGATGGGCTGATCCTGTGCAGGCTGGCTGAGGATTCATGGCTGCCTGCTGTGAGGTGAAGAGGCTTTGTATCGCAAAGCTCCAGGCAAGAAGTAATTAGAGGAGACTCTCTGACACAAAGGAATGTTGCACTGAATGATAGCTTGGCAAAATCCACCCCGTCACTTTGCTCTATGATGAATGACATCCATTCATTGTGTTCCCATGTGCTGCAGCAGCATTTGCAAGTCGTGAAAATGATTGTAAAGTTAGGTTGTCCTTCATGTGCGTCCGTCACTGACTGAATGCTTTTGTTTATGTTCGTGATTATGTTCGTGGTACTGGTAATCACAGAAGCTTAGAGCTGTGTGCAAATTGAACATTTTAAACCTTTAAACATAACCTCCTTCCTATAGGCGGAGGTAATAAAACATCACTAGAGTAGAGTAGAGTAGTTTAGGTTAAAGAACAGAAATGTCAAATCTAAATAATACAGTGATTTTTATACAGAATAAAGTTATTTGTTTGTCCGATGAATGTTGTGGAAGTGGATTACAAAAAATATTGCGTTATGCATTATTGACATTACAGTTACAGAATGTTGTCATCACTACCCCACTGCATTGTGGGATATTTATGCCACCGTAGTGTCTAGTGTTTGCATCGGTTTGCATACTCTAATATTTCACCTGAAATCGTACGCAATTTGCGTACTAGCGGTTTCATACTAAGGTTCGGACATATAAAAGAAGAGAACTTTCATAGTCTGACTTAGTCTATATATATATATATATATATATATATAGACTAAGTCAGACTATATATATATATATATATATATATATATATATACACATCATGCACACTTTATTTTATTTTATTATTATCATTATTATTTATTTTTTCAATAATATATATTCTATTTGTATGTACAACCAATTCAGAAATTATTGTTTTTGGCCTATTGATTGACCAATCTATTTCTATGTACACTATGTATGTATGTGGGAATGGGGAGGGGGGTTTAGAATGGGTGAAGTCATCTGTAACTTTGCACCTATTCCTCTGAATAGAAAAATCAATATAAAGTAAGAAAAAAAATATTGCAATGACAGGTTTTCTTTCAATTGTATTCATCACAGACTGTGAATAGGTTTGTTTGAAAAACATTGTTTGTATAGATAAATTGAAACTGGTCTTCTGTAACAGAAGGGTAGAGTATATAGGTGTGAAATCCACAGTATTGTATGCTGCTTTCATTACAGTGAGGGAAATCCCACTAGGCGGGTTTGTGCTGCCCTCCTCCGGTAAAGGAGGGGATAAGAAGGCGACGGACCGCGCATGCTCAGACAGACCGTTGGTTGGAAGACATGCGGATCTTTCTTCGAGTGAGTGAATACACTATTTAAACATGGACCGACTGCACGCATCAACAGTTACAGGTGGCTTATCTTTAACGCAAATGCATGCATTTGACCGTAAAGTGTCGACATTCAGTTGCGATCATTAGGGATTTCTATTTCATTAAAGCAGCTATAAGATAAGCAGCTATTTGGTCATATTGTTACTTCATTCAGACGCTGTGGGATCCAGTCATGTGTCTCCAATCAATGACCTTCCAAGTAACTCAAGTCAGTGTCTCACACACTGCTGTTTGAACTTTTCAAGTTTCAGTGGCAACAAAACATGGGCAATGCTATCCAGGAATATATTTTATGTCATGTAATATATCACATGCACATGTTAATCCTTGTTTACTATCTGTAAGATGTTTTGATTTCTCAATTCGAGTTCCCGCTGTCACATTTAAAGTCACTTTTAATGTGTTGCCATTAATGTCATTATTACGGAAGCCCATTTCTGCCATTGTGATTTAAAAAAAGATCCTGTAAGTCATTATAAGGAGATACTATCTCAATATTTTTACTTAGTATCTCAATATTTGGACTTACTATCTCATTATTTTGACTTAGTATCTAAAAATAATGATGAACGAGATAGTAAGTCAAAATATTGAGATAGTAAGTCAAAATATTGAGATAGTCTGTCAAAATAATGAGATGCTTAGTCAAAATATTGAGATAGTAAGTCAAAATATTGAGATAGTAAGTCAAAATAATGAGATACTAGTCACAATAATGAGATACTAGTCACAATAATGAGATACTAAGTCAAAATTATTGAGATACTAAGTCAAAATATTGAGATACTAAGTCAAAATAATGAGATACTAAGTTAAAATATTGAGATACTAAGTCAAAATATTGAGATACTATTCACAATAATGAGATACTGTCAAAATAATGAGATACTAAGTCAAAATATTGAGATAGTAAGTCAAAATATTAAGATACTTGTCACAATGAGATAAAAAGTCAAAATAGTGAGACTGCCAGTCAAAATATTGAGATAATAACTCATTATTTTGATAGTATCTTATTATAATGAATTACAGGATTTTTTTTTTTCATCACAGTGGCAGAAATGGGCTCCCATATAGTGTGCTTTTTCTGTCATTGTCCTTTCAGGCAGTGGTTACGCTGCCCCAGCTGCTCAGGCAGCACTGGCCAACGGCCTGATAGTGGCTGTGATTGGTGCTGTGGTGGATGTCCAGTTTGATGAGGGCCTGCCTCCTATTCTCAATGCGCTGAAGGTGGCTGGCCGTGAGAGCAGGCTGGTGCTGAAAGTGGCCCAGCATCTGGGTGAGTGTGCCGAGTTGATGCTGGGGTCAGTGTGTAAAAGATGTCTGTTATGAAATCTAAACGGTGTCTTTACCATCGCTCCTCGTGTGCTTCTTCAGGTGAAAACACAGTCAGGACGATCGCCATGGATGGCACAGAGGGTCTGGTCCCATCAGGATCCCTGTGTGACCTGAGACCTTGGGCAGGATCATGAATGTCATTGGAGAACCCATTGATGAGAGGGGTCCAATAACCACCAAACAGTAAGAGAGATTATCATGATGTTGGAGTTATTCTTTATTTTTCTTGTTGACAACAAATCCCATGAAAAGACCAAAATCAACAACGTGTTAAGTCTGTCCTCAGCAGCTGCCTGCAGGCCTATTTGTTCCTTCTAAAACAACTAGTTTTTAGTAAACATCACTCAAACAGCAGTAAAGAGTGCATTTGTTGTTTTTATTTTGCTGGTTCATGTCTTTGCATAGGATTCGTTGACAATTAAGAAATAAGAATATGTCCAGCCTTGTCCTTTTAAACAGCATATTTAATAATAACTCTTATCTTGCAAAACTGCTCCAATTCACGCTGAAGCTCCTGAGTTCGCAGACATGAGTGTGGAGCAGGAGATCTTGGTCACTGGCATCAAAGTGGTAGATCTGCTGGCGCCCTACGCAAAGGGTGGAAAGATTGGTGGGTGGATTATTTGACCCTAGATTTTTTTTGTCTGCACTCACATTTTCATACATGCGCATCATGATAATTGATTATTGTGCTTGTTGAATTCCTTCAGGTCTGTTTGGCGGTGCTGGTGTTGGCAAAACTGTGCTGATTATGGAGCTGATCAACAATGTGGCCAAGGCTCATGGTGGTTACTCTGTGTTTGCTGGAGTGGGGGAGCGATATGGGGACAATGCAGGAGAGAATTACCACCACCAAGAAGGGCTCCATCACCTCAGTACAAGTGAGACGACACAAGATGCTAATCGCACTTCAGTACACTCTCCTTTTTCCCGATTATTCCTACTCAAATTGCTTATTTTGTTACAGGCTATCTATGTACCTGCTGATGACTTAACTGACCCTGCTCCTGCCACAACTTTTGCTCACTTGGATGCAACAACCGTGCTGTCCCGTGCCATTGCTGAGCTTGGTATCTATCCTGCCGTGGACCCTCTAGATTACACCTCCCGCATCATGGACCCCAACATTGTCGGGGCTGAACACTACGATGTTGCTCGCGGTGTGCAGAAGATTCTTCAGGCGAGCCTTGCGTGTTGGATGCTAACAAATTTTGAATGGCTGTCAACAATATCAGCAATCCAAAGATAAACTATAATCTTGTCTAATAACCTATCTTGTTTGTTTTTTTAGGACTACAAATCATTGCAGGACATCATTGCTATCCTGGGTATGGATGAATTGTCTGAGGAAGATAGACTGACTGTAGCTGGCGCTCGTAAGATCCAGCGTTTCTTGTCGCAGCCCTTCCAGGTAGCAGAGGTCTTTACTGGCCACATGGGAAAGCTGGTGCCTCTCAAGGAAACAATTAAAGGCTTCCAGAGCATTCTAGGAGGTAGAGTGATGCACCAAAGTTGAAACATTTCTAAATGGGATTAACTTAGTGGACATTTGATGGTAATGGCTATTCTTTTCTCTCTTCCAAGGTGAATATGATGCCCTCCCAGAGCAAGCTTTCTACATGGTGGGTCCCATTGAAGAAGTGATCCAAAAGGCCGAGAAACTGGCAGAGGAGCATTCTTAAGTGATGTCTGTAAGGTTTTATGAGATAAACATTTGTACAGTGTAATTTCTATTTGAGGAACTTTTAACGTGTCATGCTAAGTATGTTGTGTTGTGGTTCCATTTCAATGGAAAGGTGAAGACGAGATTAAAAATAACATTGTGATATAATTGTTTTGTCACGGTTTGTCGTTTTTTCATTGTAGTACAGTGAGCAAACATGCTTAATGACAATTATTTGTTTTAATGAAAACACTGGTAAGAAAACATAACACTTACATGACGCTAAAGTTTAGCCCATCATGTGGCGAAGCTTCTTATTTAACTCCCTTTCTCGTATAAGGAGGTTGGTGCTGTGTTCTTTGAAGGCTTCAAAATCCTGTAAAAACAATGGCAGAATAAGATATATTGAGCATGTTCTCAGCTCTATTATGAGCCACTGTCAATCACACTTTTCAATATTTCCGATTTCAACAAACCTTTTTCAGAATCCCATATTTTTTCATGGATTCATCAATAGCAGACTGGAGAGACTTCACTTTAACATCTGCTTTAACAGCTTCAGCTTCCCGTTCAAACCTGAGGCAAGGTCAGGGACAAATATAGTCAGGGACAATACTTGTTAACCTGGGATTTTTATGCGTCTGTGCTGGCGACAGCCGTGGCCGAAGGCATTACTGTTTGTCTTCGGGTTGTCCGTCTGCACCATTCTCATGAACGCGATGTCTCTCGAACACCTTGAGTGAATTTCCTCAAATTTGGCACAAATGTTCACTTGGACTCAAGGATGTACTGCTTAGATTTTGGTGGTCAAAGGTCAAGGTCACTGTGACCTCACAAAACACGTTTTTGGCCATAACTCAAGAATTCATATGCTAATTATGACAATTTCACACAAATGTCTAACAGGATAAAATGATGTAGTGATGACATTTTGGACAGACATGGATGTAAACTGCAACTTGACTGGTTGGTGGAGGCAAGGTAGTAATTCTACTTCAGAAAGCAGTAGTGTGTTGCTGATGCACAATTTACCTGTCCTCTGCTTTGGCCCGGGCCTTTTTCTCTTCTTTCCATTTTGTCTCCAGTTGCTTGATCTCCTCTTGTTTCTCCTGTATTTAAGAGCAATTTGTGTGTGCATGAAGTGATTGGTTCATCAGAGCTTCCACTTCAGTGAGGAGAACATATACTCTTTTTAATCACCTGAATTACTTTCCCTCTTTCCATAGACAGACGCAGTAATTTGTCCTTCTCTTTGGTGATGCTTGTTATGCTTTCTCTCATGTTGATTTCCTTCAAAGCATGCTCTTCTTCAGCCTTTTGTAGCTTCAGCTTAAGGTCTGATTGTGGAGAGAAGGCCACAAGTTTACAAGTGTTTGTACTTTGTGGCACCTCAGAGAATGATACAAGTTTGACTACCCACCATTGCACATCTCTACAGCATCTCTGTGTTGTTGCTGAGCATCATGCAATTGATCAAGTAGCGATGCGTCCTTGGCTTGATGCTGAGTTTTTTGTTCCAGGAGTTTTGACTGGCATCCAGCTATTTTCTCCCTTTAAAGATGGAATTAAAATAAAGGTATTCAATTTAGAACAAAACAGAGAAGGGTTTCAGCTTTTCAAACGCTCACATTTGAATGTTTGGCAGTTTTACTGGATAAATTACTCATAAGATGAAAAGATGATTAAAATTGCTGTTGATTAATTTTCTGTCTATCGACCAATAGATTGACCTTTCAGCACTATTAATAACTGACAATAGTTGTACTTACCGATATTCATTCTCCTTCGTTGTGTATTTCTCTGTCAGCTGTTTGATTTCTTGCATCAGTTTTTGAACTAACACTTCTTTATCTTGTAATTTTTGGGAGAACAGAGTTTCATTTTCTGACTGCAGCTGTTTGTTTTCCAGCTTTAACTGGGCATTGTGGTTTTTGTGCTCGTCCATGAAGGCAATAATTGCCTGATTGTTGGCAGCTAAATCCATAAATCTCTTCTCTAATAGCTCTGATTTCTTTCTTTCACCATCCAGTTCTTTCTTGCAGTCTGTTACTCGGTCCTCCAGCTCTGTATTGATTTTTTGCAGGGCTTGACATCGGAGAAGCACCTCATCTGCTCTCTGTTTCAACATGCAGATCAGACTTGACTGTTCCTCTATCCTGGACCGCAGCATCCCTGTCTCTGTTTCATCGTCCGCAGAAAGGCCGCAAAGTTTCTCCAGTGACTTCCGAATACAGTCCATATGCTGGGAACAAATTAAAAGGCCCTTTGTTAAAACATGATACAGCTTTTGGCAGCTTCTTTGTAAAGTTATGCCGTACAAGGACCTGACTGATACTGTTTTTTAAGGCTGATACTGATATCAACACTTAGGCCCCTTTCACAGCAGTTATTTTGACATGTCATAGCAGGGTAAACACAGGTGTAATTGATAAATTAATTATGATCCCGTTCTATTTAGTGTCCCAGCTGTTACAGTGAGCCAGCATGCACAATACCAGGGTCCTGGTCCACCTAAATGGAACAGGGCCATAATTTATGTCATTAATTACACCTGTTGTGTAATTAATTAATTGTGCTGCTGTGAAAAGGGCCTATTGTGATCAAGATATGAACCGAAGGAGACATTTTTTACACTTGAAAAATAAACTTAAAGTGCTCTCTGGTAGACAAACTATGTAATGACTGTAGCTGTACTTGCAATTTGTTTTTGTTCTTTGTTGTTGTTACTTATCAGGTGACATACACGCCCATACCTCTAATAAACCTCAATAGTAGTCATAATTTATAGAGTTGGGTATAGTTTTATTTTAAACAATATATTATATTCAACTTTATAACACATTGTCAAATAAATCTAATGTTTGTGGAGTAGAAAGCACAATATTTCCCTGTAATGTTGTGGAAGTTAACTAGCTAGTTAAAGTTAACTAAGTTAGCTAGCTAAGTTAGTAGTTTGAGAGTGACGTCAGCCTAACGTTAATTTACGCACCCCACAGATTTATAGTTGTCAATGTCGTCGATAACTTTTTACATACCTCCGTGGTGTTGCTCTCCACCTTCATGAAGTTTCCTGCATTTCTCTGTGGAGTTGTCATGATGAGTAACTGTTGGTTTTACATCGACAACCAGGCTCGGTTCCACATTTCTCTAAGTTTTCAGTTGCTCGGTCGCTATAGCAACATCTCTGCTCGTTCTCTCCTGTGATTTATTAGTAGCAGCGGCGGCAGGTTGAAATGCTCGTTTCCCTGCTCGGCCGCAAGATGGAGGTGTCGGGCCTCTGATCAGCCGCTAGCACTGTGAAGGTGTGTGGACCATTTAAATCGTCCTGAAGGGGATTCTTTCACAACAATGGCCCGCTAGCTGTACATTATCCCGCTTATTACACGGCTACTTACTGAAGAAATCAATATTTTGACGCAAAAACGGTCCGCCAGAGTCCGACATCAGAGCTGCGCCCATAGCAACGGTCTACTATACATAGCAACGGTCTGTAATACAGAAATAACAGACCGCAGAACGCCGTGATTGACCAATCAGAATCGAGTATTCAATAGCCGTGTAATAAGTTGCATTAACAGGTGTTACGTCGAGTACTGTTTCCCGTCGATATGTGTTCCCCCCCCCCCTACCTAAACATGAACCAACCCGAGGGGGGGCGCTATCATTCTAACAGGAGGGAAACACTATTCGACGGGGAACACACTTCAACGAAACACCTGTTTCACTTTGGTACACTTTTGTTAGCTAACTTTACTTCATTTTCTGTGGCACAGTTGTCTTTTGTTTGTGTCACTTTTCATTTTGAGTACCGTCGTTTATTCATTTGTTTGTGCACCATCTTGAAAAATCATGCTGGAAAAAAACAGTTATTTTTAAGTTGTTTAAAACAGGTGTTGTGTCGAGTACTGTTTCCCTTCCATATGTGTTGGTTTTCCCCCCATGGAGGTTTCCCCCTAACCTAAACCTGAACCAACCGGAACCAACCGAGGGGGGCGCTGCTATTGGACCGGGGGAACAGACTTCAATGAAACACCTGTTCCACGTTGGCACATTTTGTTAGCTAACTTTACTTAATTTTCTGTTGCAGACAATTTTCTCTCTTTTTTTTGTTCACTTTTCATTTAGAGATTTGGCGGTACCGTCGATTTAGTTTCTTAAATGTTTATTCATTTGTGAATAATTATATTAATATTACTAATTTACAGGAGCTAAAGTGTGCCCAACGTACCCGATAATGATGAATTTATGGCAACTTTGGTAAGGCATTTTCACTTATTTTGCATTGATGTGGGCTAATGTGTAGGCTACAAAACTCCTACATGATTTCTTATTGTGGGCTATGTCCAGTTTGGTGTGGGGGGGAAGTATGAGCAACGAGGGTCCTTGGTCGGACTCGAACCAGCGACATTACGTGCGTCTGTGCCTTTTTTCAAAACTTTTCTGTTTTTGTTTTTTTAAATATTTTGAATATTTGATTTTCAAAAATTTTGATTTTTAAAAAAAAAAAAAAAAAAAAAATGTATTACTCCTATTATTATTTTCCTCCCAAGCCTGTGTGCACCCTCCTAATTCCCAAGTGCAGAGCACATAAACAGTGTTGATTAGCCCGCTCGCTGTGAGTGAAAAATCACTGGCACTCGGCACAAGTCGGGCCTGGCCTGCATGGCATTATGCAGATTCCAGGGCTAGAGGGATTTATCCGGAGGGCCGAGGCTGGCTTTTGGGGGAGCGGCTGTCCCGGCCTTTGTGCACGCCCCTTTTCATCAACTAGCGGGCCAAGAAAGACAGACAGAAGAAAGCAGCAGCATCCCAGCAGCCCCCTAGTCCCTGCAGCTCCTCCATCTGCACAGCGGAGCTGGACGGACCAGCCAGAATGTGGAGAGCACCGCTACTTCAACTCTTCCTCGTCTTCATATGCTGTGTTAGATGGTGCCACTCTGAAGGTAAGAAGTGTGATTTTTTTTTATTTTCCTTCTACATTTTTTTTTCCACACAGTCTTGTCAGCTGAATGTTTCATTGAGGACCTGCAGAGTTGTTGTGCTGCTAGTGATCCACTCAGTGCACTTGTTGCTCATCAAAACAAACCAGTTACTGTGCTGGGCAATTGTTGCTGAATTAAAATTCTTCTGTATTTTATTTATTTTTAGTACATAAAAATAAAGTATCCATCCAACGAGTCAAACAAAATCAACTTAAACACATGGGAATAACCTTGTTGATGATCTAAAAAAGCCCACTATTATAAAGGAACCACACAATCACCTCTAGTAATTTGGATGTGGCCGCTAGGTAATGTTATTCTGGCTCCAGAGCTAAATGTTTTACCACATAGTATTACTTTAAAGGTTGAGCACAAAGCCGTTCTCAGACAGATTGGAAGTTCTCTTGAGGAACTTTTGCCTGAGCTTTACTGTTGCTAGGTAACAGAAAAGAGCATGTGACTTACAGACAATCTGTGAGGACTGAGAGCTACTGGTACAAATCTCATTCAGTCAGTGGAGCAGATTTTACGCCGCAAACCACCACGAATTCAAACTCGATTCCAGCTCGAGGAAGAACTTTATTTTCTCATGAGGCAGACACAAATGCTCCGATACGGCTCTTTATGCATGACAGCCTTGTGTTTGTCTCTTGTGTTTGTAGCCCGGCTAGATCCTACTTCTCAAATTGTAATCTGCTTTCTTTTTGCTCAACCCTTAGTATGTAAGCTCCTTAGTGTGAATCAAGCAACTAATTACACTGCAGCTGCTGCAGAATGGAGCCATTTCTAGCTAAGGAGCAGTTTGAAGTTAAGTAAAAACTGTACCAAGAGTAAGGTCATACATGGCTGCACTCTCTTTCTATTTATTATAAAATATCCTGGACCTATTTCCTCACAAAAAAAAGAAAAAGTGGATTGTCCACGCCAAAAAGACAACATAACAGACTGTAGCATTTAGAAAATTCACTTGGCATTTCCTTTGAATTACAGCAGCCACAGTACTTGTAGCTGACATTTACTGATGACAGCTGAAGTGTGTACAGAATGATGACTTGACTGAAACGGCAGACTCTCAGTAGACTTTGTCACGTTCATGGTGATCATTAGCTTGTTGTGATTAACAGACAGTGATGTAGACTGTTTTAATAAAACTCATAGACCTGAATTTTTAATAACCATTCCATGTTTTACCGAGTATCAAGTGCTTCCTGAAGGCTGTCTTTTGGTCTGTGATTTTATTTGTGTAGTTTTACTATTAGTGTGAGAAAATATATGATATCGTGATATTATGTTTTTTGATTCTGTATCGATTCTCAAAAACACTATCAATTTTTTATTTATAGTTTACATGCAAATATTAACTCAGATAATACTTTATTTCATTTGCAAAGAGATGCGCCCGCTCAAAGTAGTGCTATGATGTTGGATTTTACACAGACTGTGATAAATGCAAATGCAGATCCCACTGTTCTGATTGCATTAAAAAAGTCATTTTTTTTACTCCGATTTTATTCATATGGTGGTGTGTTCTTTATACTATGACAGTTTTCCTAAAATTTGACTTTTTTAAAAATCGCAATATATTGCCTTGCTTACTGTATTGCAATATATCGCATTATATTGAATTGCAACCCCTGTATCATGATACGTATCGTATCGCCAGATTCTTGCCAAAACACAGCCCTATTTGCGATGAGGGGACAGGATACTTTCTCTAATCTCTGCTTGATCCTCCACAAAAAATCCTTTAGTTTGATAATTGTCTCTTCCATGACCTTCTGTAACACATTACCCAGCAGCCCTTGGGCTTGATACTGCTGCAGAAATGCTTACACTGGCATTAATAGCTAATGTGACAGTCTGAGGGGATTTCACGGTTCTGGTTTGTTAACCATCCTCTGCTGTTTTTGCTGTTCCAGACAGGTTTTGTCATTAAATTGAGTTGTTTTCTCCGTTAATCATTGGCCAGTTAAATCTTAACAACATATTAAGTGCACACTAAGAACTTTAATGGTTAGAAATTAACTTTTTTATTTCACAAGAGGACTATCAGACAAAATAATGAAGACAGACATGTCTGTTAATGTATTTGTAGTCTGCTAGTATTTTGGTCAGGTGTGGGGCTAAACTGCCTTGATCTGATCACACCTATTAATAGTTTGAGTCTTTAATGACTGAAAAAAAACTGTTGTGTTTAAACTTTTAAACTTGGCCTGCACATGCATGTTAAACCTCACACATGCCGGCTTCTTTCCGGTGCCGGAAAATCCAAATCCTTGTGCAACAGTTACACTGCGTTAGAAGCAGGAACACAGTTGGCACAAATCGAGAGCAAATCCTTTCTTTTCCTGTAGCTCCCTCGGTCTAGGTTACAGACGCTGATGATGGAGTTTAGCCTCCAGTAAACCGTTGGTGAGCTGTGACTCAATGTACAGAGGAAAAATAAGTTGTCTGTCTCACTGCATTGTGACAACTTCATTTATGATTCTTTTCACTCTTGTGCTCTTGTTGAGGCACGTACCAAAAAATCATGTTGAGTATTCCTCAGTTCTAACCACACCAAGGCTTTAGTCCACACTCTATTTATTCCTCCCTTTTGCTCCCGTTGCCAAAGCCCCCTCGGTTTTTTCACTGTTTTGTGTGTAGCAGTAAGAGCCAAAGTCACTTGTTTGGCAATTGACTGCATTCTGCTGCATTGATTTCCATATGAAATAGGCAGCAGCACTTCGCTCTGACAGCATGGATGGGTCCAGCGTTTCATGCTGCCAGCAGCCGTTTTCTCCACTTTTCTCCACACGCATTCAGTGAGTGCAGAGGGCTGCGCCAAAACAAGACGGCATTGATGAAAGCTTTCAGGCGCCCCACGTGACAAGAAAGAGATGTTTCAGTGGTTAGTGGACAGGTGTTTTCTTAATGGGTGGCCACGAGAGGGGAGCTTACGTTCCACTTTTGTTTTACCTTATCGCAGGAAGTAAGCCTCACTGTACTCTCCTTTCTGCTGAGTACTTTTTTTTTTAGGGTGACACTTCCAGTTATGAGTTTGCATCCCTGCCGGCACCTCTTTTGTGCCATTGTGATTTCCCAGTGGGGTTTAAGGCGTATGGGGGGCTTCATTCTAATGAAAATTCCTCTACTGCTCTTCTTTGTTGGGCGTCCTTATCTTCCTGCATGGATAGCACGGTGCTCTCTCCTGCTGTGGGTTTAAGTTGCTAATTAGGAAAGACAAGGAAGGGAAAGGAAAACATTAAATTACACAAAAACACTCACAGCACTGATCATCAAACTCAGATTAAACATTCTTAATAGCAGATTTGCACCATTCACCCTGGCTTTCACCTCCTGTAATATTGATTGAAATAGTGAAATTGCGACTTTGTCTGGATGAAGACATAGAAATTTAAGGATTAAGGAAAAAGTTACAAAGAAGACGTTCTTTTCAGATTGTAAGAAGAACCCTTGCACAAGATAGTGCCGTTGAAAGGTTCAGCTTCAGTGTATCTGTCACCTTTCCCAGAAGTAATGCTGTCAGGAAACACTGGCTGCATTTGAAAGCCTCCAGCAGATTGGTTTCTCCTTGGCACATGTGGTTTTAAGTTATCAACCTAGGTCTGAACGTATGGCAGCAGTAAAACATCTTGTTCTTTTCCAAAGCAGATTTTTAAATAGTCTTATTTCATTCATTTGTTTTGCTATTTTATTTTATTGCTACACATTTGTTCAGTTTAATAACACAATTTAATTTCTGTTTTAAAAACGTTTTGGTCCCGTACAGACAACAGTTTTGTCCGGACATTCAAGATGTAAATGTATGGATGAATCCGCCCTTCATTGTCGAGGGAAATATTATATTTTTGTTAAATAGAGCAGCATCTCTTAGCAATTCGTATACTGTATGCAACCTGTATGCAACCCTGCTGCCATGCTATAGATGATGCTGAAACCTCGGGGATCACTGCCTTGCAACAAAGGCTCCCTTTGAGCAGATTGTGAGCAATTTTATCATTAGTAAACTGAGCAGGAAAAAAAAAAGGTTTTGCCTCCTGAATAGCTGCTGAAGGAGTTAAACATGCAGCTTGTTTTGCTTGGTTTGGTCGTAAAGCAGTTTGGCTTTTTGTTGGCTAATTAATCTGAGATAAGAGTGTATGTGGCCTTTAGTGCAGTAGCACAGGCAGTGACCCCGCGACTGATGTGGAAGTGATCTACCTTTAAAAGAGAGCATTACATAAAGGAGATGATAAACCTCTGACTCTAACCACAATCAATGCCTTATTCTCACATTTATCAGGTTTGTAGGCATTTTTGGTAGTTTACCTATTTCTTTCCTCAGATAAACACACATTTTTTTGTCACAGCATGTATCTATAATTCCCTATAAGTTGTGAAATTATAGTGGAATTGTAGAGCTGTAGCTATGGGGTACTGCAGGATTTGATTTTAAGATAACTAACTCAAAAATTTTGCAAGCGTAGGAAGCCATTTCATTAAGAAGGAAGAATGTTTCCAAAATATACTGCATAAGACAGGGCAGAGAGATAGACCACCAACCCCAAGCGAGCACCACCAATCACCACCTCACAGCTCTCCTCACGAAGAATTTGGGTTGAAATGGTTGCGGTACCACCCAGTACCACTATTTATTCCAATTACATTTCAGACCGGACAGGAACAGCATGCACCATAAATCAGGCTGTCAGAGAGACAATCAGAATTGCACATTCCTATTTGGACGGGTCTGACGGAGTGCTCTGCCACTGAACTATGCTGCCTGAATCAATCTCTTTCCTGGAAAACGTCAGGGAAGGTAGAGTGGTGCTACCTTATCTCTACAGATGCCACTCAGTGAGAACATCAAACGGAGGCTCGGGATGAGTGCGGTGCAGATTGTGTAACTATTGGGGGGGGGATGGCTGGCACGCTTGTCTCCGAGGCTCGTCAATGCTGTTCACAACATGCTTCATCAGTGGAAGGCATCCCTTCCCTCTTACGCCATGTTTTTTTAATTAAATATCGAGTATTTAAGAATTTATCAATGGTCTTTTTAGAGTTTTGTCTCCTTGCCTCTAGGACCCAGGATGGACAGAGTAACATGTTTTTATTAGATAATAATAAAAACCAAAGTAATAATAATAATAATAATACACGAATCAACATTAAAGTGGCAAAAACATTGATGGATAACTGTGGATAAACATTCTGATAGCATGTAAGAAAAAGCTTGAAATCAAGCACTGAATGATGTAAAATTGTAATTGTGTTTAGGATGTGAGTCGGGGCAGTTCCGCTGCGGGACAGGTCGATGTATACCAGGTGACTGGCACTGTGACGGCACATCAGACTGTGTGGATGACTCTGATGAACAAGGCTGCCGTGAGTTACTCATTATATTGCAACAACAGAGTACCTGAGAGGGTTGGGATATTTAGTATAATGCTTGTTGGATGTGTCATTTCAACCTGAATTACAGCAGTGGTGGAAGAAATACTCAGATCCTTTACTTAAAGGAACAGTGTGTAGGGGATCTATATTCAAAAATATAATATAATATTCATAACTATGTTTTCATTAATGTATAACCACCTGAAACTAAGAATCGTTGAGTTTTCGTTAGCTTAGAATGAGCAGTTAATATCTACATAGGGTGCGGGGCCTCTTCAAGGAGTCCACCATGTTGCACCACCATGTTTCTACAGTAGCACGGAATGGATAAAAACACTGGCTCGTAAGGATGGTTTCTGAGCGAGGCGAATGACGTTACCACCGTTTTGCACTCGGCGGCTCACGTTACCGCAGTCTTGGAAAGGGAGGAGTGAGCGGAGGGGTACTCAGTTGGTTGCAATCTGCAACCACTCCGCTAGATGTTGCCAAATCCCATACACATTCCCTCTTTCAAAATTTTACTTAAAGGACCAGTGTGTAATTAGGGGGATCTATTAGCAGAAATGGAATATAATATTAATAACTATGTTTTCTTTAGTGTATAATCACCTGATAATAGGAATTGTGTTTTCGTTAGCTTAGAATGAGCCCTTCATATCTACATAGGGAGCGGGTCCTCTACATGGAGTCCACCATGTTACACCGCCATGTTTCTACAGTAGCCCAGAACGGACAAACCAAACTCTGTTAACTTTTTCTGCTTGGGTCGATAACGTTACTTGCTCCTGACGCCGCCGCTCTCTCTCTCTCGCTTCACCACTCACTTCCCACGTACACACACACTTAATGCACTGGCTCTGCTCCAAATGACCTACGCTACTCTTACAACAACTGGCTCTAGAGAGAGACATTTGCGTTTTCGCGTCGCCCACCATAGCTCTCCTACACGCTTGGCACACGGGAGAGGCTTCAGCTGGTTGCAATCTCCTCACCTCACCGCTAGATACCACCAGATCCTACACACTGGACCTTTAAAAACCAGAAGTATTATCAGAAAAATATACTTAAACTATCAAAAGTAAAAGTACTCCTCTTTAGGTTAATCTATGACAGTGCATTCATCATATTTTACAAATTGATTTTATGTTTTTTTTATATAAAATCTTAATCTGCAAAGTAACTTTAGTGCTTTAAAATGCTGTTAAATATAAAGTACAATATTTTCCACATACATTTAGTGGGGCAAAAGTATATAGTAGCGAGTACAAGTAACTCAAAATTGCCCTAAAGTACTGTACTTGCAAATGCACATAGTAGCTTTCCACCGCTGGATTACAGTCAACTGTTGTAAATACTGAAATGCTCCGTGTGTGTTCCCACAGCTCAGGTAACATGTGACCCCAGTCACTTCCAGTGTTTGAGTGACGGCGAGTGTATCCCTGATGTGTGGGTGTGTGATGATGAGGAGGACTGTGAGGACGGCTCAGATGAGAGGCAACACTGCCGTAAGTACATTTTACATTATTAGCAATTCTTCAGGGGAGCTTATAAATGTTTTGTGGAAAATATATTATTCCAATTGTATTTTGAACAATATGATCTCTTAAGTATCTACAGTACAAGAAGATAACATTTATATAAGAATCATGTGAATTAAACCTTTCTATGTGCTGCTAAGTCACTCTCCAATGTGTCCCCAGCTGGAAGGACGTGCACCAGTGGGCAGTTCAGCTGTACTAACGGCGCATGCATCCCAGGAGAATACCGATGTGACCGTCTGGCCGACTGCTCAGATGGGTCTGACGAGAGAGACTGCCGTAAGTCTTCTCCGGGGTGGTTTCCCTTTTTTTTTTGTATTCCAGGCTCCTGTGGCATTTTAATCAATTTGTTAAGATTAAGAGGCTCGCTGACTGACAGAACGGGCCACAATATGCTTCTTGTTGTCAGAGGTTGATTGCAGATTCCTTGGTGGATTAGTCAAGCTGAAGTTCAGCTGCTATGCTATTATTGTGCCGACATGGTAGACTCGCAGCGCTACACACTGTGGTAATCTCACAATTGCATGAAGAATGCCGTGGCGACTGCCGTTGTCATGGTGGTGGCGTTAAATTTTCGCCCATTCGCCGAGCTTTTCACGTCTTAAAAGCTAAAGGGAACACAGTTGTCAGGCCGATTTGAATGCGTAGCGCCGCCCTGATGATGATTTAATCTTTCAGATTACCCCGAGTGCACGCAGCTGAGGTGTGCTAACGGGGCCTGCTACAACCGGACCGGGAGGTGTGACCAGATACTTGACTGCCGTGACGGCTCTGACGAGGCAAATTGCAGTAAGAAGCCAGTCAATTTTTAGTGATAAACACATGGAAGCCATTGTTGAGCTTTTCCACAAAGCGCAGCCTAAATAACAATATCATCCATAGCATGACATCATCACCAAATAGCTCTTTTTTTGTCTTTCTCTGTTGTTTTTTCTTTAGCACAGCACTGCAATACGGGCCTGTTCCCGTGTCATAACGGAGTGTGTGTTCCTCAACGCTACGTCTGTGACCATGACGATGACTGTGGAGACCGAAGTGATGAGCTAAACTGCAGTGTGTAGCCTCTCTTCTCTTTTAATCGAACCACACTGTCTGTCTTATGACTCTTATCTTCACCCAGACAGATGTACTTAGTCTCTGTATTGATATTCTCCACTTCACCCGCAGCATATCCTACATGTAGAGGGAACTACTTCACCTGCCCCAGCGGCCGCTGTATCCACCAAGTCTGGGTTTGCGATGGAGAAGATGACTGCGAGGACAACGCAGATGAAAAAGGCTGTGGTACGGATACAACCAGTTGTTTTAAACCTTGTTAATTTTTTTGCTGTAAGGACCAGAAACTTTAAGACACTTGGCTGGTTAAAGAACACTAGAATGTGTAACAACTCAAGCGCTCTGCGTGATCCCGATTCATCTCCAGTCTCCATGGTTTGTTCGGGCTAGCAAGACGCTATGCCTGTGCTCCTTTAAGTGTGTTATTCAAATGCCTCTTTGTGGCACAAGATCACGCAGCCCCCCCAAAGGGCTTTAGAATTCCTCCACACGGCTGTGAAGAGTGTGTGTTTTTAGAGGATGGGCTGCAGAAGCCCTCTGAGCCCCCATGTGACCCCCTCAAAGCTCCACTCCCCTGCATCGATTTAAAGTGACAGTAATTTCCCTGACAATAAAGTCCCGGTCACAATTTTCTTAAGATCAGCACCACATTCCTGTAGAGATAAGGCTGACTGTCCTCAATACACACCTCACACTCTAAATATCTTTTAATTCTCAACAGTCTAATATCAGGAAAACTCTCTGCTGTTCTGTTTTCTGTTTTTCCCTTTACTATGTGTGTAAGCCTGCACAGACAAAATTTGTTTTGTCTGCAGAAAATGTACCGCGGGAGTGTTACCCAGGAGAATGGCCCTGTCCATCCTCCGGCCTGTGTATCCCCATGGATCAGCTGTGTGATGGGACGACTCACTGTCCCGATGGAGAGGATGAAACCAACACCACTGCTGGGCGCAACTG
The DNA here is from genome assembly GCA_916701645.2 of Sebastolobus alascanus. Taxonomy (NCBI): domain Eukaryota; kingdom Metazoa; phylum Chordata; class Actinopteri; order Perciformes; family Sebastidae; genus Sebastolobus; species Sebastolobus alascanus. The sequence continues at coordinate 624,076 of CAKAOJ020000361.1, forward strand.
CAGTTAGTACCAGCACAATTCTAATATCAACTATCAACTCAAATATCAACTGTGCTATTGAAGTATATTAATTCACTCTGTTTTGGTCAGGTATCTGGAGATGTGCCTCTCTGAGCTGTGAGCATCGTTGTCATGCTTCCCCTGATGGAGGAACCTGTTCTTGTCCTTCTGGATATATTGTCAGCAGCAACAATAGTCGCTCATGTATAGGTATGTATCCTTCACTGACTTTACATCACCCTTGCCCTATGATTGAGATTCTTTCTTATAATAAATGGGGATGTTCAATGCTTTTCCATGTAATAGAAAGTCTACTTATCTATCTACTTTGGCTCAGTAAATAAGATAAACAGTACTAGGGCTGCCCTCTCTTGGTCGATTATTCGGTTAATCGGTCGTTTTGGTCTTAGCTGACTAAGATTTCTTTAGTTCATTAGTCATTTTTGGTGGTTTTTCATCCTGAATGACTTGTTTCCAAGAAACCTATGAGCACATCTCTGGTAAACACACAATTTAAGGTGGTGCTTTTGTGTGATTCTTTGTGGAGAAACCTGTTGATCTGTCGAATTACTCTACAAAATCGCATGAGTGTTAGTCGACTAAGATTGTCTTTGGTCGAGATCAGCCCTAAACAGTATACCTTTTCAGTGCAATACTCAATCACAGGATACCAGAAGTGCACAGAAAAAGCATTACCCAAATCAGACCTTGGTGCATGTAAACACTGACTCTCGATTCTTATTCCAACTAGAGCCTACTCAAATCCGGTTTGAAAGATCTAGAAATGTACATAAAATCTGCTATTTTTGTTTCGATTCATAGCTGATATGTTTTCTTTTGTTACATATATATTTTTATTCAAATTTTGCAGCCGTTACAGTACAATAATATAATAAACAATACAATAAGCCCCAGCCAACCTCGTCCCACAACCTGTAAAAATAGGAGAGAGAATGGTGAAAGTAATAATAACAAGAATGAGAAAAATTCGAAATAAATGAATAGATATAAAATAAAATAACAAATAAAACATACAAGTCCCGTGTGTTAGAAGCCCCATTTGCTGGCAGAGATGGTGAGAAAGTGAGCCCTGAGCGTGGCCATACGCACAAAACTCCACATATTACGAATAACAAAACAGTCACTCATACAATGATATACAGACCCACTACTAATTATGAGGATAACAAGACAAATCACAAGTTTCATTACGATACAATATTATATTTATTCTTATGACAATAATACGATATTTGCTGATATCACAAAGTCTGCCAAGATATGATTTCAGTATGATTCAATCCAGGGGCCTGCGACTGATATGAGATGATATCATATTTCAGGACTCATAGCTGAGAAATGAGGGGAAAGGATAAGAGAGTTTTGTTTATTCACACCTCATTACAGCTTCATGCCTAATGTGTTAAACATGCAATTTGACTCAAACAAAACATGTCAGTGTTTAATCCTCATCTGCCGTGATTTTGATTTCACGCTGAAGACTTTGACGACTGCTCGATGTGGGGCGTGTGCGACCAGCTGTGCGAGGACCGCGTAGGCTCCCACCGCTGCAGCTGTCGAGAGGGCTACGTCCTGGAGCAGCACAGACACTGCAGAGCCGACGTCTCAAGTGAGTGTCACTTCCCCTCCGTTTGAACAGATCCTCTTACATACAGTGTGCTCCGATTCTGAACGTGTGAATGATCGATCTGAATGAGGCCCATTAGCATTGCCCCCTTTTCCCGTTTGCCAACCACTGTGGCTGCTTTACTGAGCGTCTGCACTGCTTTCTGGTGCATTGTTGCATACTGAATGTTGTTTTAGTTAGTCTCTTGCCTTTGTGGAACATAGAAAGAGTGTTGACTGTGAGGCTGACCTCTCTGCCTTTAGCTTTAGTGAAAAGAGTGTGTAGTGACAGTGGCTAGAAAGTACTCTACCTTCAATAGTCTGAGTCATAGGTCTGAATCATTGTGTTACATTCTGTAAATTTCCACTATTTTAGTTGAGCTAAAAGTACTATAACCTGAAATTTTCAAATGACTTCGTTACGCTGTGTTTTGTAACTTGTTGTATTTTGTCTGTAACTTGTTGTACTGCAGCTGGAGTCCCTTCCTTGGTATTTTCGAATGGCAGAGACCTGCTAATAGGGGACATCCATGGAAACGGCCTGCGCACTTTGGTTCATTCACAGAACAGGGGGGTTGCAGTGGGAGTGGACTTCCATTATAACCTCCATAGGATCTTCTGGACTGATACCATTCAGAATAAGGTATTTTTTTTTTAATCAAATTTCCATATCCAATGTTGAAATATTGTTATGCCAGGGTAAAAGAGTTTACGGGAGTAGACCACTTTCTTGTTTGAGGAAATACTTACGTTAGACTGGAGCTGCTGGATAGAATTCTTCCAGTTATCCTGTAAAATATCAGCAATGTTGATACTATAATAATGGGATAGCTGTTGGCTCCTTTGCGGCTGGGTCATAATGAAGGGAAGTAGATGTGGAATGGAATCCAAATGGCCTAATCTTGAAACCTGTCCGATAGGCTGGTATGATGTTCACATACCAAGGTGCAATTTTTGTAACTCGATCTTGTTCGAAAGTAATCACGCTGTATTTGTTTTCAGTGCCACCGTCCATCTATATGCATTCTTTGGCCAGCTAAAAAGTCTTTGTTCAGCCTATGCTTTGGCTCCTTAATGGTTTGAACCGCAGCCACTGGGCTGAAAGGCGAGGACACATCTCTGACTGGGCATCTGTGTGTATCAGCGCTCTCCATGGCAGCATGTCAGATTAAAAGTAGGCAAAGCCCAAACAGGGCATGTGAATGCAACCAGAGAGGTTAAACTATCAGGCTATTTCCACATCTTCAGTTTCTCTTTAAACAGGTCAGTTGAAAATCCTGCGTTTTAGACGCCTGGATCTTGTTTCAGTAACCCCCCTAACCAGCTTCATAGTGCCAAGGCATCCGCATCGTAGTATCGGTAGAGTGGCGGGTTCAGAAAACCACTTTACAGGCTTCACAGAAATGTAACAAGACAGAATCATCAGACAAGCAAACAAATAATCTCTTTCTCTGCCCTTTTTCTACTTCCTATAAATGTGTTTCTCATTGTTAGCTTCACATTCATGACCGTGACAGCTGTTGACTGACATATACTTATCTTAAATCAACCTCTTTCTTAAAGGATAGGTTCACATTCTTGAACTGTAACAAGCCCGTCCAATCCTTTCATTCGGCCTGAATGATGATATGCTTATGTTCGTAATGATAATTTTAGGGGAGTGGCTTTGGAGGGAGGCCTGAAGGGACGGGCTGTCGGTGTTGCCAACTTGGCGACTTTCTCGCTAGATTTAGGGACTTTTTTTGCTAGTGCTGCTAGCTACTTTCATTGGAAAAGAGTTGGCAACACTGGGTTCGGTTGGATAATTTATAGAATCTAGTGCACTCTTGCTAGTTTCTCAAGATTACCAACCATACCTTTAAGTGATGGGGGACAAAATCCAAGCTCTATGTTATGTTATGTTCCAAAGTTCAACCGAAGCTAGTATGAGATTTCAGCAGTCTGAGTTAGACAAATAAAAATGGCTGTATTCCAAAGTTGCAGTCTTTTTAGTGTAAAAAATTCCCTCGTTGCATGACTGTCCCTTTGCAGTGGCGCAGCAAGAAAGCACTGCCAGTTTGAAAGATGCCCACTTGATTTGTCTGACTCAGGCTGCTGAGGCCTAAAGCCAAGTCATTTTTACTCAGAACAAGGACTGGGGATTTTGTCTCCCATCACTTAAATTGAAATCGATTTAAGAAGGGTTCTCTTTGTGGCCAGTATGAACGGGCGGAACAGTTACCAATAACACTTTCAATGTACCTAGGGGCATGTGAGTATTGTATTAAGATACACTTGAAAAATGTGAACTTATCTTTTAATATATTCCCTTGATTTCTTGAAGCAGTGACCACCTACGAGCTAATTTCCTGACAACAATGGCGTCTTTTGTGTACAGGTGTTTTCTGTGGATATGGATGGTTCCAATATGCAGGTGGTTTTAAACGTATCAGTTGACTACCCCGAGAACTTGGCGGTGGATTGGGTGAACAATAAACTGTATGTGGTGGAGGCCAGCGTCAACAGGATTGACATGGTGGACTTTGATGGAAGTAACCGGGTCACGCTCATCACCGAAAACCTCGGAAACCCAAGAGGGCTGGCGTTGGACCCCACTGTCGGGTAAGCTCATCTCCCAGTTTCCATCCATTCATCTATCCAGCGATTCCCAAACCCCACATACAGTATCTGTCGTGCTCCGTTGGCGTGGAATAATGGGGGGTGTGTGTGTGAGATTAGCAGATTGCCCTGGGTGGATTAGTGAGGAGCAATGTAAGTGATGACCCTCATTGTAATCCAATAGTATAGTTCAAGGGGGGAGGAGAGCCAGGTGGCTACAGATATATTGCTTACCGTAAATTAATGTACAGCTCTTTGGTGAGATGCACAGCCACCCACCCGGAGACATAATGTGATGCTGTAGATGCCAGACTTAATTAACAAGAGGAAAGTCTCCTTTTTCTTAAGGGAATGCATGTAATGTTATTTCCGTGGTCCCAGCTGCACATAGCCGTCCTCATGTTATGATCCCACCCCAGAGAAAACTGGCAGATTAAACATTTAACCTCCTTTCACAGGTATATGTTCTTCTCAGATTGGGAGGCAGTGAACGGACAGCCAGGCCTGGAACGAGCCTTCATGGATGGCACCAACCGTTATGGGATCATTGGGAGTAAACTGGGCTGGCCAGCTGGTATCACACTGGACATCGAAGCCAAGCGCATCTACTGGGTTGACAGTCGTTATGACTACATTGAAACTGCCACATATGATGGCCTTCATAGGTAAATATGTGTGTTTTTCCCAAAAAAATAACATAGAATTTTAGTGAATTTACAACAACATAAAAGCAATTATTTGGTGTAAACATTTAGAAAGGTCCATGCATTTATATTCTAGTAAATCAATGTTCTCAACATTGTTTCAATAGAAAAACAGTGGTCCATGGAGGTGCTGTGATCCCACACCCATTTGGCATCAGTCTGTTTGAGCACAATGCCTATTTCACGGACTGGACCAAGATGGCCGTGATGAAAGCCAACAAGTTCACTGACAACAGTCCTGAAGTTGTTTACAGCACATCTCAGACTCCACACGGAGTAGCAGTGATACATCAGCTCAAACAGCCATATGGTAAGTACCCTTCGTAAGTCTTTTTATCTTGAAAGGCCTAAATATTAGGGCTGCGTACACAGAACTGAAAAATGGGTGGGTGGAGGGGGTCCGGAGGAGGGACTCCGGGACAAGAGGGCACAGAGGACCTCAGGCGGACGGCCCGAGGGCAGGGCAGAGTCAGAGACGGGGAACTCTGGCAGACGGCCCGGGGGCAGAGCAGAGACAGAGCCGGGAAACTCGGGGACTTGGGGCTGCGGCCCGACAGGGACAGGGTCTTGGGACTCCGGCACAGGAGGGACAGGGACAGGGTCTTTGAGCTGCGGCCCAGCAGTAAAAGGGAGAGGGCTTGGCTGAAACCCTGGCGGAACAGGGCGTGGCTGAAGCCCAGGCGGAAAGAAAATAAATCCAACAGGCATAAAACCCCCCCCCCCCAAGAATGCAGATAGGCAAACAAAGTACAAAGAAACCAAACACCAAAAAACTAAAGTAATAACCGACAAAAGGAACTCCAGGAACACAGGCAGGATTACAGGGTTAAACACAAGAGACAAGGAAGACTAGGCAGGAGGGACGACGAACTGACAAAGACAGAGGGGAAAACACAGGCTTAAATACACAAGGGTGATTAGACACAGGTGGAACAAATCAGGGCGGGGCAGACAATCAAAAAAGGCGGGAAAACAAGCAAAGGTAGGACGTAAAACCAGGCAAGACACAGGGGGAGTGAATTTCAAAATAACACAGGAACGGCCGGGGGGCAGGGCAGAGACAGAGCCGGGAAACTCGGGGACTTGGGGCTGCGGCCCGATAGGGACAGGGTCTTGGGACTCCGGCACAGGAGGGACAGGGACAGGGTCTTTGAGCTGCGGCCCAGCAGTAAAAGGGACAGGGCTTGGCTGAAACCCTGGCGGAACAGGGCGTGGCTGAAGCCCAGGCGGAAAGAAAATAAATCCAACAGGCATAAAAAGAAAAACCAAGAATGCAGATAGGCAAACAAAGTACAAAGAAACCAAACACCAAAAAACTAAAGTACTAACCGACAAAAGGAACTCCAGGAACACAGGCAGGATTAAAGGGTTGAACACAAGAGACAAGGAAGACTAGGCAGGAGGGACGACGAACTCACAAAGACAGAGGGGAACACCGGGACAAGAGGGCACAGAGGACCTCAGGCGGACGGCCCGAGGGCAGGGCAGAGTCAGAGACGGGGAACTCGGGCGGACGGCCTGGGGGCAGAGCAGGGACAGAGCCGGGAAACTCGGGGACTTGGGGCTGTGGCCCGACAGGGACAGGGTCTTGGGACTACGGCCCAGCAGGGACAGGGACAGGGACAGGGTCTTTGAGCTGCGGCCCAGCAGTAAAAGGGGCAGGGCATGACTGAAACCCTGGCGGAACAGGGCCACTTTGAGTCGGCCGGGAAACTGGGCAGCTTAGGAGGACGCCGCCTCCGAGAACAAAGTACAAAGAAAGTGTACAAAGAAAATAAATCCAACAGGCATAAAAAAAAAACAACAAGAATGCAGATAGGCAAGCAAAGTACAAAGAAACCAAACACCAAAAAAACTAAAGTACTAACCGACAAAAGGAACTCCAGGAACACAGGCAGGATTACAGGGTAGAACACAAGAGACAAGGAAGACTAGGCAGGAGGGACGACGAACTGACAAAGACAGAGGGGAAAACACAGGCTGTATTCGAAACCGCCTACTACATACTACTGACGAACGCAGTAAGCAGTACTAATTTATAATGGACATTTGTGTTGGGATATTTAAACAAACTATCCGTCAACAAGGAAATAAAAGCCCCTCGTCTACGAGACCGGTGTCTTGAGAGAGCTCCAGCCAGCTCATAGCGGGGTCTGTGAGAGTGACTGCCTGGCCGGAGAGGTGGCGATCCCGGCAGGAGCTAGATAGCTGTGCCGGCAGTTTGCGGAGCTTCTAAACTCCAACAGCGGTGGAGCAAATGTTTGATTCGCCATCTAACATCATAAAACTGTCAATATTCTAAATCTACACGGTTGATTTCTCGCCTCAAAATTTTTCAGAAGTGAATTTAGTGATGAAATAGCTACGAAAAATTTAAAAAACGAGCCGTTTTTGGCTGCGGTCCAGCGCTTTGCATTGTGGGATACAGTAGGCGAGATAGACTGATCCGATGCATACTGGAGATTTTTTCCGAAATCAGTTCGACATCCGGGTACTTTTGGCATACTGGAGATTTTGCTTTTGTTCGCATACTGCATACTACATACTACATTTTGGCCAAATCAGCAAGTACTACTAGTATAGTATGCGGTTTCGAATACAGCCACAGGCTCAAATACACAAGGGTGATTAGACACAGGTGGAACAAATCAGGGTGGGGCAGACAATCAAAAAAGGCGGGAAAACAAACAAAGGTAGGAAGAAAAGTGAATTTCAAAATAACACAGGAAACACTGGAATGAATGAATATAAAAGAACCCAAATCCAGAACAAACCAAAATCACAATAACAGAACTAATAAACCAAAAGGAGGAACATAAGACAGTCTTAAATTATAACAAAAAGAAAAAGTCCAAATGTCCTCTGGCACAGCCAGACCATGACACAAATACTCAAAACAACCCGAAATAAGCAAAACAGCAGCGTCTAGTTGGGGTACCTTGTTGCATTTCAGTTCCACATATTTGTAGGGCTGCTCCCTCTTAGTCGATTAGTCGATTAGTCGACTAAACGGTCATTTTGGTCTTTGTTGACTAAGATTTCTTTGGTTGATTAGTCATTGTTCATGCTTTTTTCATGCTGAATGACTCATTTCCAGGAAACGTATGAGCTTATTTCTGGTAAACACAAGATTTTGTTTGATTCTTTGTGGAGAAACTCAGTTTTACAGATCTGTCGATTAAATCAACTAATCGTATGAGTGTCAGTCGACTAAGTATTAATTTGGTCGAGGACAGCCCTACTAAATGTTACATCTTATTTCAAGAAATCTTACCAAGGGAATTTTCACTTGTTCCATTGGCAGTTCTTTTACTCATTGCAAGCAAAAACACCTTGTATTATTATTTTTTTTAACTTATTTTTTAAGTAGCTTTTCATTAATTCCATATAACTTTGTCAGTTACTGTGATTTTTTGTTTTTGTTTTTGTCTCCAGTGCCAAACCCTTGTAGTGTAGACAGAGGTGGATGTGAGCAGATCTGTGTCCTGAGTCACAGGAGTGACAATGGAGGACTGGGTTACCGCTGCAAATGTCGCGTGGGCTACGATCTACATGCTGATGGCAAGCGATGTTTTGGTAAGAAAACATTTTTCATTTAACTGAAGTGATTTGTTTCTCAGTATGTTTCCTTTAAAGTGTAAAATTATACTTAACACCCTAAAGATGTAATGATTCATCTAGTTTAACTCTTTCTTTTGTGCTATGATGCTTTTGTGAGGCTGAATATCTTTGGCATGAGTGACTATCTTGTTTCATTTATGGTCTTCTGATTTCCTATCTTCAGCTGTGAGGCAGTTTCTGCTGTTCTCCAGCCAGCTGGCCGTGAGAGGGATCCCCTTTAACCTCTCCTCTCAGGAAGACATCATCCTGCCCGTCACTGGATCACCTTCCTACTTTGTCGGGGTGGATTTCAGCGCTGAAGACGATGCCATCTTCTTCTCAGACACGGCCAAAGATATCATCTATAAACAAAAAGTGGATGGGACTGGTGAGCATCTCGTCGGTCGCTCTGGCCGAATTGTTCAGAATATCCTGATCACATTGACAGCGTGAGGAAAGACATGCGTGTAGTATGAAAAACTATCAGCAGCTAATATGTTTCCAGTGTTTTCTCTGTGCTTACATCATTGGATCATTTCTTTCCTCGCTGAGAGCTCTACCATGTGATCCAGCCAGGCTTATACAGGGAGTTAAGGGAGTGCCTGATGGGGCCGACTGGTACTATGGGGGAGGGAGTGGACAGGAGTATGGACAGTGGAAAATGGATCACATAATCAACTTACATCTCAAACTAATGACCTGAAAATGAGTAGGACACTAATCAAGAATGTTTTTACCGAGTAGTTTTGATATTTAGTTTCAAAACTATCACCTAAGCTGTGGAAAGTATAGTTCCTAATGCCCACGAGCACCACCGCTCTGATCAGTGATGTTGTTTTTGGAGCTGCTCTAGTTTTTTCTGTCCGGTCCACATGGGGAAAATGCAAGCTGACAGCCTATTTATTTAAATGTGTTCCTCTTTCATCTCTGTGTTAAACGGTGGCGGTCTGACTGCTTTGATCTGCACAGGCAGGGAGGCGCTGGCAGCCAATAGAGTGGATGGAGTGGAGGACCTGGCTTACGATTGGATTTCGAAAAACCTCTACTGGACCGACCCGCGATACAGAAGCATATCTGTCATGAAGCTGGCTGATAAGTCCAGGAGAGCCATCGTACGCAACCTCAACAACCCCCGGGCCATCGTGGTGCATCCTCCCATTGGGTAAATCAATATAAGACCAGAGAATTAATGTGAATGTTGTTCCTTGAAGCAAATAGTGGTATTTTTTCTTATACTCTATAAAACTATAAAAAGCACTTTTGAGGTTTGTAGGGATTCAGTAAGATTCAGACTGTACATAGGAATACGGAAGTTTCTGCAAAACCAACCATGCACAGTATGTCTGGTAACACACCTTAAGATGTGCTCACCCATTCAAAAAAAAAAAGTCCTCAACCCGATAAAAGGAATCCTTATTTAGAACAAGCTGTTATTTCCAACAGCCTCAAAGTCATAAGGCCTCTGTGTCCAACAGCTCAGATTAGTTCAGCGTGAAGGGCAGTATTGTAGCGAACACTAAGAAGTTGGCTTAAACAGAAAAGCTCTATAATGTGGAAGTATCCAAAATAAAATCTAAATAAATAAGGTTTTGTCACACCAGACACAGTAGATGTTTCAGAATATTCAAAGTAGGTACATTTTTGAATGAAATATGACTTTGACACTTGTTGTTTATTTGATTTGGACAGGTATATTTTTTGGACTGACTGGTACCGGCCAGCGAAGATTATGAGGGCTTGGGGTGACGGGTCACATGCCCTGTCTATTGTAAACACCACTCTTGGCTGGCCAAATGGCCTCGCTATTGACTGGAGGTGAGTCAAACAAGAACAGTCCCACAATGCACCATTTCACCGTCAGTGCACTTAAAGAGGACCTATTATGCTCATTTTCAGGTTCCTACTTGTATTTTGGGTTTCTACTAGAACATGTTTACATGTAGAAAAGACCAGTTATGCTGTGAGAGGTCAACCGAACCAAAGTCTTCAGACTCCAGCTCCGCTCTAACTAGCTTTGTTTGAGGGCGTGCCAAACTAACCGCTAGGCAGATATTATGAAAATGTGTTACTTGGTGACATCACCACGTTACGGAAGAAAAGGCGGGACTTCAAGCAAGGCGTTTCTGGCAGTTCAGGAGCAGTGTTTCTGTGGGGGAGAGTAACTCTCCTTGACGTGGACTTTTGGCTTAGTAACTTTGCAGACCTTTTACATGCACAAAAAACTGTATAACACAATAAAGGATAATAGGTCCTCTTTAAGATCGACGTAAATTTGTATTGTTTTACCCATAAATGATGGTTCCTATGACAATGTTTTTTTCCCGATCGTTCCCCTGACAGCATTTGTGACTTGTTTTAAACTCTCGCTCTCTGCTTTGATCTCCACCCAGCTCAATGCGTCTGTATTGGGTGGATGCCTTCTTTGACAAAATTGAGCACAGTAATTTTGATGGACGGAACAGGATTTCTTTGGACCGCATAACCCAGATGTCCCACCCGTTTGGTCTCACCATTTTTGAAGGTAATAAGTCCTGACATAAACAACAAGTTGCCTATAAAGTCCCAGTACAGGATCATGTATTTCATCTAAATAAAGAGGGAGGGAGTTAATTGAACTGCGGTTTGCCATTCTTGCTTTAATGATAATCATGTCAAAAGAGCAATTACTGTTACCAGGAGTCGATGAAAGATAAACTAACAGAGGTTTTTGCTCGGTTGCTCCTGTCCCTCAAAGGCTACGCATATTTCACTGACTGGCGCCTGGGTGGCATTGTACGTGTGCGCAAGACCGACGGTGGGGAGATGGTCGTTATCAGAAGAGGAATCAGCCACATCATGCATGTCAAGTCTTTCAACTCCAACTCTCAGATTGGTCAGTAGCTTTATTCACCGCTCCTCTCACTCTGCATGCGTGTAGCTGAGGCTCACACTTCTCAGTCATCACTCCGCTCTCCTTCTCAGGCTCCAACCTCTGCAACAGGCAGACGAATCCTAACGGAGACTGCAGCCACTTCTGCTTCCCGGCCCCGGACTCACAGAGGGTGTGTGGTTGTCCGTACGGCATGAAGCTGCTGCCCAACCAGCAGACGTGTGTGGAGGACCCCTCCAACGAGCCCCCCACACTGCAGTGTGGAGCCAACTCCTTCTCCTGTGGCAACGGCAAATGTGTCCCAAACAGCTACAGATGCGATGGTGTTGACGACTGCCATGACAACAGTGACGAAGTCAACTGTGGAATTAACAGTAATGCTTTTTTTTTTTTTTTTATAAAACTAGTCTGTTATACTGGCCCGACCTGAAAGTTAAAACACTTTCATGCCCCAGTTTTTTTTAAATTCAGTTTAAAATTCTAATATTTTAATCAAGATCATCCTTCCTTTCTTTCAGACACCACTTGCTCACCCTCTGCATTCACCTGTGCCAATAAGCACTGCGTGCCTGCAGGGTGGCGCTGTGATGGGCACAATGACTGTTTTGATAACAGCGATGAGTACAACTGCCCTACGCAGGTGCCTGGAACGTGCCCCGCCAATCAGTTCACCTGCAACAACCACCGCTGCATCCCTCATACCTGGCGCTGTGACACTGACAACGACTGCGGGGACAGTTCAGATGAAGCTGACTGCCGTGAGTATCCCTCTGGAGCAGAGGTTTTCAAAATGTGAGGCAGGCCTCTTCAGGGGGGCTCCAGACAGTTTCAAGGGAGGCTCAGTGGATGGAAGTGAAAAAGAAGATCACACAGAATAGCCTAAGTGTGTGTGATTTGGTTAAAGAGATAGTTCAGAGATAGAGTAATCTTGGGGAATTTTACTTCTCATAGTCAGAAACTAATAAATGCCTTAGGACAGACCTTTTTTTATGTACAGTATTTGGTGTTTTCTTAAGTTATGTCAAACAGTAATATCAGGCTATCTTGGCTCAATTGTTGAGTGTCTATCTACGGGATCAAATAGCATAATCAGACATCCAGGGATTGAGTGAAACTAAGCACGTAAACAAAGACTTTGAAAACCCCTGCATTAGACGCTATCAACCTGAAATGCATAGGATTTGCTCAGAGACTTGTTTCATTCATTCTAAACACAAAATAGGCAGAAACAAGGCAAGTAGCCCAAATTCATCACAGTGGCAGGACTTTTAATTCATGAAGCAAACTACAAGCAAATATGGTGGAGAACACCGTTATTAAAGGGGTTATATGTGATAATCAGAAATTGCTTGTTAACAGTGACGCCTGTCTCCGTTGAGTCAACGACAGTCAGCGTCCTGCTGCTCGCGCTCACGCTTGTGCTTGCACTGCATAGAAGCGAGCGTTTGGGTTTTTTGTGCTTCCGTGGTGTTTGTGTTGGAGTCTGAGTTGTGGTGGGGGGCAATACAATTAATGTATATGAAATGAGTTTGAAAAACATAGAGATGAAAGCTGGTCAATAGGCTACTGAATATAACTCACTATTACTAGTATTATTTTTAGTTTTTAAACTTTAGACTTACAATACTACACTACAGTATTGTATGTGTTGACCAAGAAAGGCTAAAAGCAGATTATCTTGTAGACTCATATTGTTGTCTATCAATTCGTGTTGACAGATCTGAGAAGCACGTGCCATCCAGGACAGTTTCAGTGTCCGGACCACCGCTGCATAGACCCCAGCTATGTCTGCGATGGGGACAGGGACTGTGTGGACGGGGCGGACGAGCAGGGATGCAGTGAGTATCTCTGGATTACAGTTTTCCCTGGACATACTCAGAATCGCTTGTCTCATCTGGTGCTCACTTATAACAAATCGAGTCTTTTTACAAGTGCGTGATAAAATCTAATTTCATTTTGCTGGTATTTATAAAACTATTGCAACTATTCAGATCAGATCTGTTTGCATCAGGTCTCATGACCATGTAGACATTCCTACGACCTAATAAACTGTAAACTTGCGTCAACCCAGCGTCTCGCTTTGAGATATTGTGAATTGGAGCTTTATCGGCCATTTCCAAGTAAAGACTTTATTGGTTTGTTCAGTTATTCGTGCATTCATTCGGCAGCTGTTAGTACCAGATAAACACGCTCAAGAAGTTGTAGAGGTCAATTGAATGCTCTGTAAATTTCAACAAGCATTTGCTAAGCCTCTTAGTTTATTGATCTCATTACTTGAGTTGCACAACAGTTGAGCTCAGCATGCATACAAAACTGCAGAAATATTGAATGTCAGGTTTAACATACTCAACTGGATTTTTTTTTTCAGTCTACAACTGCACCGTGAACGAGTTCAAGTGCTCCAGCGGTCACCAGTGTATCAACTCCTACTACCGATGCGACGGAGTCTTCGATTGCAGCGATCGCTCGGACGAACAAGGCTGTCGTAAGTATTTAATTAGTGCCTTTAGTCGTTGGTTATATTACTGAAACATTACTCAGTTGTGTATAATTATGTACAGGGTTACTAATATATTAAAATTTGTGGTGTTCCCTAATGTATGTCTGTAGCTACTAGGCCTCCTGGGATGTGCCACCATGAGAGCGAGTTCCAGTGTCAGTCGGACGGCAGCTGCGTGCCGTCCACCTGGGAGTGCGACGGTCACCCGGACTGCGAGGACGGCAGCGACGAACACCACGCCTGCCCACCTCGCACCTGCCCCTCCACGCTCTTCCGATGCGACAACGGAAACTGCGTGTTGCGCAGCTGGCTCTGCGACGGGGACAACGACTGCAGGGACATGAGCGACGAAAGAGACTGTCCCACGCCGCCTTTCCGATGTCCGAGCTGGCAGTGGCAGTGCCCGGGCCACAGTCTGTGCATCAACCTCACCACGGTGTGCGACAACACTCCCGACTGCCCCAACGGCGCTGACGAGTCTCCCCTCTGCAGTAAGTCTTGCTTTCTTAGACAGACTGGAATATGCTGTTTGTCTTTCACAAATACTTTAGTTTTATTAAGTTTGCCGGCTTCCTCAAATTCAATTCAATTTTCACATGACACGACAAACAGGATCAAACACTCTGTTGATTTGAAATTAACTTGACATTTTCTTCTAGTATTCTGTAAACAAGGGGCTTCATCCCACAGAAATTTTGTGTTTACTGTTATCTGTTTGTCTGTTCAGATTGTTGTTGTCAAAATCATGCATGTGTGTGATTTGACGTGTATTAACCTGAAAATTATCTGTGATCTTCCTTTCTTGCCTTTCTCACTACTTTCAGACGAGCCTTTGCCAGGTAGGAACAAACTCTCAATCATTGGTAGAAATGCTGCAAGTAGTTTTGATTCATTTTCAACAAACACAGTCAACATCTTTATGAACTGTTTTGATATTCGTAGATTTGTTTCAAAACATAATCGAAAAAAGAATTGTTGTTAGTAGAGCGTGTGTGTGGTAAATATAACAATATTTTTCCACGAATATGCGTAAAAATAGTTCTGGCTCCGAGTAGCACTTCTAAAGACACTTACCTAACTAGGTAGTGCTTTGTGTTGTTCATTAATTATCATTGGAACATGCACAATAATTGCATAATTTGGTAGATTTTGTATTTATGTTGTATGAGATATCATTTACTTGGTTTAATTTCCAGAGGTGTGGACTCGAGTCACATGACTTGGACACGAGTCAGGCCTGAGTCACAATTTGATGACTTTAGACTCGACTTGACAAAACAAAAAAAAAGACTCGCCTCGGACTTAAACACCAAACCCAAAGATTAAAAAGTAGCCTATGTTATTTAAAAAGTGTGCCACGAAGAAGATCAACTGCCTGGTACCAGAGGTAACTCCAACAACGTTGGAGGTGTTGGGTTTAGTATTTACTTTTTGAGAGATCCTCTATTGATTTGTTTGGGAAGAGGATTTACTCATTGGGGGGGGGAAAAATATTGAATTCTTCTTGTCAATTCTATCATTTGTTGTTTATTGCTGAATCCCCGAAAAATTGTGTTTTTTTGTTGAACTCTGGACTTTATTTTTGGTGAATATTATTGGGACTTGCATTTGATTATCTTGCACTAAATTCCTCAGATCTACTGTGTCTGAACCAATCCGACAGCATCCAATCAAGTTGCAGGAGAAAACCATGAAGAACTAACGTTACTTTTCTGAACGCCAGTTGGTGCCAGCTACTCAGTTGTTAAAATGACATTACATTTGGTGAAGAACTCATTGTAACTTGTTTAGGACTTGAAACTCAAACTTTAGGACCAGGAACTTGACTTGGGACTTACTTGTGACTTGCAAAACCAATGACTTGGTCCCACCTCTGTCAATTTCCATTTTTGGGTTCTAAATGATTTCTTCTCTGCTTTCAACTCCTCAGATCAGGAGAGCTGCTCTGACAACAACGCCGGCTGCACCCACGGTTGCATCCAAGGGCCGTTTGGGGCCCAGTGCACGTGCCCCGTGGGCTATCAACTTAGCAACGACTCCAAAACCTGCGAGGATGTTGATGAGTGCAATCCCCCTGGACTTTGTAGCCAGCACTGCTTTAACGAGAGAGGCTCTTTCCGCTGCCACTGCCAGGATGGGTACGCTCTCGAAGGGGACCAGCGGACCTGCAAGGCCTCAGGTGAGGAGGGATGTGGCTTCAACCTGCTGTGCGTGGAACGTATTGCTCCCCTGGTAGTTGTGAATAACAACCTATGATTTCATAATGCAGTAAAATAGGAAACAGGCCAATTATCAGTCCTACGGTGACACGGTTGTCAAGATATACAGCACATATCTCAGTTTTCTCCGCTGTGCTGCATGTTGGGCAGGAGGAATGGGCTGTGATTAAGGGGGGAGCTGGGCCACCAGACTGTGAGACTTGACACACACCGTCTTTCTTCTCCCATGTCTCTCCGTGCTGCTCTGATTTCTATAGATAAGACAAATAACATATATGTCACTCACTGGCCATCACGGGTGTAATTAGGACATAATCACCAACAAAGGGCTGTTTATGGGGGAGCGTGCCTGACATGAGCTCCTCTTCCACACAGATAACCTGCTGAGAGACTTCGCGATACAATAGGTCATTATTTGGGACAAAAGTGCATTCCCCCGAGGACCGCCATTCGGGTCGGGGTCTATTCAACAGGCCTGTCGCATGGTTGTGGCTGACGTGCAAAAGCTGATAAGTGCTCTTATTAGCATGAGAATGGACATGAAAAATAGGTAACACAGAGATTTGATGTCCGTTTGCAGATTCCCGTCAGGCGTTCCTGCTGGTGGCCAGTCGAAATCAGATCGTGCAGGACGACATAACCGCTCAGCCCAACGTGGTCCGCTCGCTGGTTCGAGACGGACGCAACATCGTGGCCCTAGATTTCGACTCGGTCGCCGACCGCGTGTACTGGTCCGACACGAGCCAGGACAGAATCTGGAGCGCTAACAAAAATGGCAGTGACAGAACTGTGGTGAGTTTATTCCTTCTTGTCACCGCAAACACAATTGCTCTAAAACATTGTTACGTTCATTCCCGGTGTTACACACGTAGTTTCAGTTTTTTAATCAGAGTCTCTTGTGGACAGATATTCGACAGTGGAGTGACTGTAACAGAGAGCCTTGCTGTGGACTGGGTGGGCAGGAACCTGTACTGGACCGACTACGTCTTGGAGACTATCGAAGTGTCTAAACTGGACGGCACCCACCGCACCGTGTTAGTCAGTGAAAATGTCACCAACCCCCGAGGCCTGGTGCTGGACCCGAGGGACAGGTCGGTGACGTACTTAGAAACTAGTTTGTTTTTTAAATCTGTGTGTCTTTAGTGCATGTCACGGTCTCCGCTTGTCATTAACGAAGCAGTTGGCGTTAAAAGACGTTTGTTTTGCAGCGCTCACTTGATGTTCTGGACCGACTGGGGGAGGAACCCCCGCATTGAGAGGGCCAGCATGGACGGGAAACTGAGGACTGTTATCATAAGCAACAAGCTGTACTGGCCCAACGGTCTAACCATAGACTATCCGAACAATCTGCTGTACTTTGCCGACGCCTACTTGGATTTCATCGACTACTGCGACTACAACGGCAACAACAGGAAGCAAGTCCTGGCCAGCGACCTGGTGAGTGTGTGAGGATGAATTCTCCGTAGAGATCTGATTTGTGTTGATAATCTAAAAGCAAACACATTCAACTTCCATTTGAATAGCATGTGTAAGACGCACCTTTTTTTTTTTTTTCCTTTTGCTACTCTCTGTGAAAAGGTACTGCAACATCCCCACGCAATTACCATTTTTGAGGATTTTGTGTATTGGACCGACAGATACATCAACCGTGTGATGCGAGCCCATAAGTGGCACGGGGAGAACCAGACAGTGATGCTTTTCAACCTCCCTCAGCCCATGGGTCTGGTGGCACTGCACCCAGCCAGGCAGCCGGCAGGTACGGCAAAGATATTTCTACGTCAACAAATCTCTCTTGCGTCACTTTTAGCTGACGTGTCGGTCTCCTGAATTGGTTTGGTTGTTCCTTGTATACTGATAATGAAGCCAATATGCAGCAGGTCCATTGTTTTTGTGAATACAGAATGATCCCAGAGATCCTGTGAAGATTACTGTTGACTCTTTGTGCATGTGTGTTTTAGGTGAAAACCACTGCTTGAGGAGTCCCTGCACTCATATCTGCCTGCTCTCCGCTGCGGGGCCGAGTTACTACTCGTGTGCCTGCCCCTCAGGCTGGACACTGGCAGCAGACCAAATCACCTGCACCAGAGGTATGCATCCTGCCAAATGGAAGGAAAACACTCATCACTCAGTTTGATGAAAAAGGAAGTCGGGTCAGATGCAGTTGATAAGTTGATGTACTCGTAAGGTATTCATCTTAGCTTGTGGTGGTAATTGCTGCAAAAGAGCAACTCTGTTATTGTGGAAACGGTGTTTTTTTTGCATGCTTTATTTGCAGCCATCTGAATGATGGTAAGAGGTGAAACACTATTCGTATCATAGATCCATCCAGGTCCTTGTCAACAGTCTTCCATTTAGATTCTCTTGTAAACTGCTCTTCCCGTCAGAAATATTAAGAATCATACAAGCATGTCTTTCAAGGTCTTAAGGAGACAAGGGACCTTTAATTCGAAGTCCAAGGAGTCTCCCTCAGGTCAACAGCTTAACTCATCTCAGGTTTCAGCCCATTCAAGCCAAGCAGAACACAGTCTGCCCCTGAGGCCAACGATTATCCAAGAATGAAAATGCCCCACAACCATTCATCGATTCTAATCTCTGATGACAAAGCAAATCAGATTTTGGAAACAACTTTCACCGGTCAATCCTCTTTATAGATAAAGGCCTGTTAGCTATTTTGCACCAGGTATCATACACTGTAAGCAACTTTTAGTTTTGGATTACCATGGGCTAAATCCATATCCAGGAAACATGGTTTACTGGCTCTGTTTTAGACTTTTGTTACGTAACTTTTAAAGTACTAAGTAATTCACAGCCTTGAGGAAAATTCTAGTTCTAGGGTAGGAGTATTTTGTTCACAAATTAGAAGTCACAGTTTGTAAATCCTTTCTTTCTTAGTCACTGATTATTCACTGCTTTTATCATTTTTACTTGTAGTTGAGGATCCTTTCCTGGTGGTCGTGAGAGACAGCATCATCTATGGCATTTCCTTGAACCCAGATCAAAAGAGTAATGATGCTATGGTGCCCATTGCTGGGCTTCAGAACGGCTACGATGCTGACTTTGATGACAACGATCAGACCATCTACTGGGTGGAGCACCCGGTAAGTTAGAAAATACTTTATTGTCTGCAGACAGAACTCTGTCTTTGGTTTGCATGTGCAACATTGTTATCAAAAAGGGTGCATTAAAACACAACATATCACATTCAGACAGGACACATTAAAAAATGTACATAAAACGACAATGCACGATAGAAGCTACATTAAAACCAGTCTTCCTTTGTCCACCAGGGTGAGATCCACAGGGTGAAGTCAGACGGTACTAACAGGACGGAGTTCGCCCCCGCTGCCATCCTTGGCTCCCCTGTCGGCCTGGCCTTGGACTGGATAACAGAGAACCTGTACTACACTAATCCATCTACACAGTCTATTGAGGTAAGACAAATAATACCACGTCCTGTTGTTTTTTCATTATTACTGGCTTTGACTTTAACTAAGATGAACATTTTTTTGTAATAGGAAAACAGAAGATAAGTGTGAATAAGGGCAGTGTATCAACACAATAATTGCACCTGTTTGTGTTTGTGCTCGGCCAGGTCTTGAAGTTGAGGGGGGAGGTCCAGTACAGGAAAACTCTAATCACAAATAACGGCTCTCCAACCGGTGCTGGCAGTCCTGTTGGCATCGCAGTGGACCCAGCACGTGGGTAAGCCCCATTTAACACAGTCCTGGCACGGCCACTCATCCCCACAGCTACTGAGCTCTAACAGCCTCCTCATCGCCATCTGCTCTGCCTCGAGAGAGATCTCAAACCAGTGTTACTGAACACCACGCCGCACACTCAAACCACAGCGACGTACAATAGAGTGCAATCAAGAAACAATAAAGACATTTCTAAGCCGTCCCTTCTCACTTTAGTATGAAAACATTGCAACTCTGATTTTGGATAATATGACCAAAATCAGTGTTGCAAGAATGTCATGCTTCAACTCAGATACCTGGTGCTCTGTGGGTTGAGGTCATTTTTCTGTTCTGTTGTTTATTTTAGTACTTTGTTTATTTGCGTCTGTAGATTTCTCCTAAATTCACCAAAAGTTAGCATAAGATAATGCCTAATTTGCCTATTTTAACATAAAATTTCAGAAAACTTGTAATACAAGAAATATTTGTCTTAATGTAAGTAATCAACTAGGGAAGTTTCATGGTGATATCTATTAGTTAAAATATTTCAATTTTCACCTGTTGTGTCTTGCAAAATGTATGGAATTTTAAAATCCATATTCTCAAAATGAGTTTTTTTTTTTTTCAATCTCCACTTCAGCAGCACTTACATACACCAAACTTTCCAGTTTCATTCCTCTCTATATTCCGAAGGTTTTTACAAAGGGGTATGTTCATATATCATTCAGAGCCTGATTTATAGAACACTTTATTCCTAAAAACATGGTGAAAGTGGATTTTTGTATGGCTGTTGACAGTATTTTCTGAATTATGGAGTGATAAAAAGAGATATCCAAAACCCCCTCTGTAAAAACCTTTGACTCTAATATGTCAACAAAATCAAACAAGAATTTTTAACCTGGCTTTATCCAATGTTCAGATTCATGTTCTGGAAAGGTATGCAAATTAGCAGAAATTTGTTAAGATAATGCATCATTTGCATATTTAAACATACATTTTCAGAAAACTTGTATATCACAAAAAATATGTGTCTTAATGTAAGTAATTAACTGGGGAGGCCGAGGTTTCACAGTGATATCTGTTAGTTAAATTTTTTTGACCCTATTCACTTGGGGTGTCTCGCCTTAATAAAATCCTTTGATAGTCCATTGAACAAACTCAGGAAGTGTCCTTTCATTTAACTAAATGCAAGGCTGATATTCCGAGTCCCTAAAAAGTAAAGTAAATCATTTTTATCTTGGTGGTTTGACTATAAAATGTAGGTAAGGCTATTAAAAATGAATAAGCATAGAGATCTATGACATGTCTGAGACACAAACCTTATCCTCCATTCTTGAATGTCTTCTAAGCAAACTGTACTGGACAGACCAGGGAACAGAGAGCGGCATCCCCGCCAAGGTGGCATCTGCAGACATGGATGGCTTAAACCCCGTCACCTTGTTCACCAACAACCTCGATCACATCGAGTTCCTCACCGTGGACATCCAAGAGAACAAGCTGTACTGGGCCGTCACAAGCACCGGCATGGTGGGTCGTCACTCTCTTAGCTCGTTCTCACAAAAACGCTATATGATATGCAACTTGATGTAAATCTTGGTAATTGTGCACGCGATCTCCACAGATCGAGCGTGGTGATCCAGATGGGAGTAACCGCATCACCATAGTGACGGGCCTGTCTCACCCCTGGGGTGTGGCCGTCTATCAAAACTACCTCTACTTCACCGACCGCAACTTTGAGGTCATCGAGCGCGTGGACAAGTCCACGGGTGCCAACAGGGTTGTGCTGCGGGACAACGTCTCTGGACTCAGAGTCCTGAAAGTGCATTATCGAGAGAGTGAGTAACACAAGGAGACGTCGCCGTCCTCATTCGCAGCTGTGTCTTTTCTTTTGTTTATCGTGCTGTACTCTCTCCACACACTCTTCAGCCTCTGCAGGTACATCCAATGGCTGCACCAACAACATGGGAGCGTGTGAGCAGCTCTGCCTGCCTCGGACGCAGGGTCTGTTTACCTGCGCGTGTGCCACGGGTTTTAAACTTAACGCAGACAACCGGACCTGCGCTCCCTACCAGTCCTACGTCGTCATCTCCACTCTGTCTGCAATCAAAGGCTTCAGTCTGGAAGGAGCCGACCACTCCGAGGCCATGGTGCCTGTGGCTGGGAGAGGTCAGTGATTCTCATAAATTACCTCCTACTGTATGCTGGTTGGATAGATTTATTTGAGATATTTATGTTGAGTAAATTCAAGTCTAGATATAATAGTGAATAAAGAATAATATACCGAATAACTGACTGACAGAGTAACTGAATATCAAATGTTCATGATATGGTTATTGTGTTTGAAGCGACAATAACGGCCTCTAATTCCTGGCTTATCCTCCTGCAGGCCGTAATGCTTTACACATCGATGTCCACATGGCTTCTGGTTTCATCTACTGGTGCGACTTCAGCAGCACTGTGGCGTCACAAAACGGGGTCAGACGGATCAAGCCAGATGGCTCAGGATTACATGGCGTAGTAACATCTGGAATAGGACGCAACGGGATACGAGGCATTGCCGTGGACTGGGCCGCAGGTACGTGCTGTCGTTCCAGCTCACAGATGTTATGTTTGTTATGTTTAACCACATACTGTAAGTAGCGCGCAATGAAGTCAGTAAACTAAACTGTTATTTTAGGAGCTTTGTTATACATCCATTCACCTCTAATTTTCACATAAGTCATATATTATTATCAATGTGTTCACCACCATTAAAGCATCTTACCCCTATATTGTAGAATAAATTGTAGACATTAACATTGTCTGTTGTGCATATAGTCTGCTGAAGTACAGTATATGATATTTACATGATTAAGTAATTTCCATGTGTTTTTTGTTAATTCTATCACATTTAATATTGTAATTCTGTGCTTATATTCAATATCTTTTTACCTCGCTGACATATTACTTTTGCATCTGCAACAACCTCATTTTCTCACAGCGCTGAGGAATTTAAATTGATCTTAATAAATACACTGCTCTTAATCTGCTGATGTAAACCAGAAAACCAAAAGACGTTGGTGACACGTCGTAACTTCCTATATGACACATGCCTCAGGCAGCAGAATGCCCGGCAGAGTCAACGTTTAAGAAGCTTTCTCATAATGCTGCACTCGCAGAACAAGGAGATCAGTCACACAGAGATGACAGGAAAGACGGTTTAATCAGCTATTTTTGGAAAAACAGAGACAGCTGCAGGCAGGACAATCTGTTTCCTTGTTACTCAGTCATAATTGCATCACTATAACTGAAGGAATAATGGAAAATCTGTTGTGTTTTAAAGGGATAGTTTGGATGTTTTGAAGTGGGGTCGTATGAGGTACTTCCATAGTAGGTGTATTACCTACAGTAGATGACGGTCGGCGTGCCACCAGCATCGAGAAACAGACAGGAGTACCGACACCGGAGCAAAGCAATGTGCTGCTGTGGACGGGGACGGCCAAAAAACTTATTTTAGCCGCCTAAAGAAAGGCTCACCTCAAAAAATTGATATCCGTTTAAGTGTACGCTATATTTAGAATATTTTCCAATGGCGAACTAAACTGAAAGTTAAACGTATTTATACGTTTTTTGTCATCTGAGACTGCTGGCTTTTTAAAGTTTCACTCTCAGTTCAGGAGGAGAGGGAAAGGGCTGTCTGACTGCAAGATTAAGTGGTGAAAATATTCTAAATATTAAACGGATATCGATTTTTTTTAGGTGAGTCTTTCTTTTAGGTGGCTTAAATATGACCCCGTCCACAGCACTGTATTGCTTTGCTCTGGTGCCGGTACTCCTGTCTGTTTCTCCAATATATAACATTTAAGTAATACACCCACTAGGGATAAGTACCTCATACAACCCCACTTCAAAATACCCGAACTATCCCTTTAATAACAACACCATAATGTCAGCTAGTAGCATTTTTGCTTTAATTGTGAACTGTCATACTGAGCAGTTTGTGACTGATGACCTCATGCTCTCAAGACTTTACACACTGGGTTTACTGGTTACTTTCTCTCCTCAGGGAACCTGTATTTCACCAACGCCTTCCTGACTGAGACCTATGTGGAGGTGCTCCGCCTGAACACCACTTTCCGCAGGGTGCTGCTGAAGACCCAGGTGGACATGCCGCGCCACATCGTGGTGGACCCCAGAAACAGATACTTGTTCTGGGCTGATTACGGTCAGAACCCCAAAATTGAGCGAGCGCTCTTGGACGGCACCAACCGCACAATTTTAGTGTCCTCTGGGATTATTACTCCACGAGGTCTCGCTCTGGACTGGCAAACTGGCTACGTCTACTGGGTGGACGACTCCCTGGATATGATCGCCCGAGTCAACCCTCAAGGAGGGGAGACGGAGATAGTGAGGTACGGCAGCCGCTACCCGACTCCTTATGGAATCGCAGTGTTTGAGGGTAGCATCATTTGGGTGGACAGAAACCTCAAGAAGGTGTTCCAAGCGAGCAAAGAGCCCGGCAGCGCGGAGCAGCCCGCCGTCATCAGAGACAACGTCAACATGCTGAGGGACGTCACCGTCTTTGACCAGCGCACCCAGCCCTCCACCGCCCAGGAGCTGAGCTACAACCCCTGCAGAGAGGCTAACGGAGGCTGCGCCCACTTCTGCTTCGCCCTCCCAGCTTCCGGCACGGGTAACAAGAAATGCAGCTGCGCTTTCGGGAACCTCGCGGCGGATAACGAGAGCTGCGTGGTGTCGAGGGACGATTACCTCGTCTACACGACCGAGAGCACCGTGCGCAGCCTGCGCCTCGACCCCGAGGACCACGCGTTGCCCTTCCCCGTGGTCAATGTACCGCGAACCTCGGTGGCGCTGGATTTTGACCTCACGGACGGGAGGATCTACTTCACGCAGAGCTCCGGCGCAGGAGCGAGCAAGATCAGCTACATCAGCCTGTCCTCTCCCACCTCGGCCCCTGTAGCGGTGGCTTCAGGTACGTTTTGCACTCAAGTACACTTTTATTCATTCCTCTTTGGATGGATGTAGGAGTTGATACCAGTGGTATTGATGATTTTTTGACAGATCTGGGGGCTCCTGACGGTATCGCTTATGACTGGATAAACAGAAGAATTTACTACAGCGACTATGTCAACCAGAGCATCAGCTCCATGTCTGTGGACGGCTCTCAAAGGACTATTATTGCCCATGTGTCCAGGCCCAGGGCCATCATGTTGGATCCCTGCAGGGGGTAAGACTTAACACAACACGCACTCTCTCTCTGTTCATCAGATTAAACTGAGATTCAAATAAAATAATCCTCCCTTGTTCCACAGATACATGTATTGGACAGACTGGGGAACCCATGCAAAGATTGAACGTGCAACCTTGGGCGGAAACTTCAGAACAGAGATTGTGAACAGCAGTCTTGTGTGGCCCAATGGACTGACCCTGGACTACGAAGAAGAGAGACTCTACTGGGCAGACGCCAGCTTGTAAGATCTGAAACATTTCCCTGTTGAAATATATACAAAAAGTTTTCTATCGCTTTGTCAAGCTGCTGCCATTATCATTATTTTGCTCTGCCATCAGACAGAAGATTGAGCGATGCTCTCTCACCGGGTCCAGTCGGGAGGTCATCGTCAGCACAGCCATCTACCCCTTTGCCATGACCATGTTCGGCCAGTTCATCTACTGGACCGACTGGAACACTCGTAGCATCTATCGGGCCAACAAGCACGACGGTTCTGACCAGAGGGTCATGATTCAGAACCTTCCGTCTCGGCCAATGGACATCCACGTTCTGGCCGGCAGGAAGCAGCAGCAGTGTGACAGTCCGTGCCAGCAGTTTAACGGAGGCTGCAGCAACATCTGCACACCAGGTACGAGCACTTTCATTCATTTGTTTTTCAGCAAAATGTTGTTTTCATATACTTTATTTCAGGAGTTAACATAAATCTACATTTGCTTACATGCGATGTTGTTTATACTTATATCATTCCTGCAATGTTTATATATTTTAAAGTGAAAAAGTAAAATTGATGGTAAATTAGAAAAAAATATAGAGAAATAAAAGAAATAATAACAGGAATAAAAACAAGTAACAGATTAAAGGATAAAATTAATTAAAAACAAAACAAGAAAAAGCTTGTCGCAAAGGAGGCTAAATAACGCAACAAACTTACGTAAAATTTTGGTGAGGATCAACTGCCATGGCTGTTTTCAAGGGGTGCCTTGAGCTGAAAATGGGTTCTATGGGTACCCACAAGTCTCCCCTTTACAGACATGCCCACTTTATGATAATCACATGCAGTTTGGGGTCAAGTCATAGTCAAGTCAGCACACTGACACACTGACAACTGTTGTTGCCTGTTGGGCTGCAGTTTGCCATGTTATGATTTGAGCATATTTTTTATGCTAAATGCAGTACCTGTGAGGGTTTCTGGACAATATTTGTCATTGTTTTGTGATGGTCATTGATTTCCAGTAATATGTATATACATACATTTGCATAAAGCAAGCATATTTGCCCACTCCCATGTTGATAAGAGCATTAAATACTTGACAAATCTCCCTTTAAGGTACATTTTGAACAGATAAAAAATGTGTGATTAATTTGCGATTAATCGCAATTAACTATGGACAATCATGCGTTTAATCTTGATTAAATATTTTAATTGATTGACAGCCCTAATATACTGTATATACATACACCTGTACATAATATTCTTTTAATGCAACTCATTATATAAACTGTTCTATGTAATTTTCTCTTGCTAGGACCCAACGGAGCTGAGTGTCAGTGTCCCTCAGAGGGCCGCTGGTACCTGGCTGACAACAAGCACTGCATCCCTGATAACGGGACTCGCTGCCAGCCGGGCCAGTTCACCTGTATGAATGGCCGCTGTATCCGGGCCCAGTGGAAGTGTGACAATGACAATGACTGTGGAGACGGCAGCGACGAGTTGGAGAGAGTCTGTGGTAGGGTGCTCTTAAAAAGGGGCTTGGATGAATTTTGTTCTTTATTTGCATTTCTTCCTCATTTTGTGTTTTTTTTTTTGAATGATCTAAAATTGATTATTTAGTCATAGCGGTCCTCAAAGAGGCCTTACACCTCCTGCATGTGTCAATCATCTTTTACTTTACTAATACTAACAATTTATGTGTTTCTGCTTTAAGAAAATGCTTTCTTAGGACCTAAACCTGACTTCAACTATGTCGGTGTGTATGCGTGCACTTCACGATTACGTTTCCATTAACATGCACCTAATTCCTAGCTATTGAAAAACAAATGAACACTAACAAATGAATCAATGTGCTTATATCTTTGCATGCAGTCCCACAGCTGCTGTCATCCTTTATAGCCCTGTCAGGTAAAATGAGCGTCCACTGCGTGTATCGTGTATTCGGGGCCTCTCGTTGGCCGGAGCTCTGACATGTTCTTGACTCTGATTGGCAGCCTTCCACACCTGCGAGCCCACAGTGTTCACTTGTGGCAACGGGCGATGCGTGCCTTACCACTACCGCTGCGACCACTACGACGACTGTGGAGACAACAGCGACGAGGTGGGCTGCCTGTTCAGACCGTGCGACCCCAACACAGAGTTCACCTGCAAAAACGGGCGCTGCATCGCAAAGGACTACGTTTGCAACGGCATCAACAACTGCTACGACAACGGCACCTCGGATGAACAAAACTGCCGTGAGTATCCTGAATTTGTCAAACAAAGGTAACAAAGTGGTTATTACTTATAGTAAATATTCGTAACTTCTGATTATCTCAGCGGAGAGAACCTGCCAGCCAGAGCACACTAAATGTCAGTCCACCAACATCTGCATCCCACGTTCATACCTGTGTGACGGAGACAACGACTGTGGGGATATGAGCGACGAGAGCCCGACACACTGTGGTGAGTTCAGCAGCAGCTGCGGGATTAAAACAATGTTGTTGTTTTTTCTGTTTAAGTTGCTAATTAATATTTTCTGTCGCTTATAATATAAATAAAAATATAAATAATATAGTGCACTAGGTAGCAAATAGGGAGTTATTTTGGAAACAACCTTATACAGTTAAGTAGGTTCAAGGAATGACATTGATTGCACAGCGCCTCTCAATCACTATGAGAGGATCCCTTTACTAGGGCTTTATATTGGCAAGAATACGATACGCATCATGATACAGGGGTTACGATTCGATATATTGCGATACTGTAAGCAAGGCGATATATTGTAATTTTTTTAAATCAAATTTTTGGAAAACTGTCATAGTATGAAGAACACACCACCATATGCAGAAAATCTTAGTAAAAAATATTTACTTTTTTATGCAGTCTGAACAGTGGGATCTGCATTTATCACAGTCGCTGTAACATCCAACATCATAGCGCTACTTTGAGATGGCACATATCTTTGCAAATTAAATAAAGTATTGACTGAGTTAATCTTCACATGTAAACTATTAATTAAAAATCGATACAGTATCACAAAACTTTATATCGCAATATTCGATATTTTCTTAAATTTTCTTCTTCCTAAACTAAAAGGGTTTTACAGAGAAACATTCAGTTAGAAATAAAAAAACACTGGCACAAACTGCTGTGAATCAAACCAAAAAAAGCATTTAATAATTATAAATACGGCTTGTTTCCTATATATGAATTTAACTGTACTGTAGAACCAGAAATCATTTTGAGTATGATATGTTGCTAATGAGGGATCTGCTCCGTCTGGCTAAAACAAGATTTGAATCTACCGAAAGTTATGAGGAAAAGACGGTAATGTTTATCCCCCGCGACCCCCCTCATCAGCATGTTAAGATTCCCACACTGACAAGTCCTCCGAGTGATTTCATGCCTTTCTACGTCCCTCTACGCAGCGGAGTCCACATGTTCCCAGAGCGAGTTCCGTTGCTCCAGCGGTCGCTGCATCCCCGCCCACTGGCACTGTGACGGAGGGGCTGACTGCGCTGACGGCTCTGATGAACCCCTCTCCTGCAGTGAGTGTCGCGCAAACTCCCTCACCCCCCCACAAAAAACGGGCCCGTTGTGGCTTTGTGTGTCTGCCCCCCCGCCCCATCATCATCAGCTGCTCGCTTATTGTGTGTGTGTGTGTGTGTCTGTCCGTCAATCTGCATCTGTGTGCTGCTGCTGTGTGTGAGAGAGTGCTGTGAGTGATGTAGCGGAGAGTGCGAGTCAGTGGTGTATTTCTTTGTTGACGATGTGGTCAGTCAGGCCTCCTATTGTGCGCCGCATTCCTCTGCGGTGACGCCCCTCAGTGTCCTCTGACAAACAGCACCTCCCCCTCCCCTTTGTCCACCAGGGGTTACAGAGCCTCACTTTGGCTTTTGTTTAGATAGCTCGCCATGCATGGGAATGTGGAGTTGCCATGACTATTTTGAAAGCTTTGCCACTGTTGTTTTGTGCCTTGCTTATTAGTAGAAAAGCAGTGGGGGAAGTACCTGAGATAATTGGAAATGAGGGGGGGAAAATAGGGATGATTATTTATGTTGAATGTAACTGTTTGATATTAAACACAATACTGTGCCGTGTTATCTACTTGTCTCTGCAGCCACACTGGTCCGAACCTGCAACACAGATCAGTTTCGCTGCGACGACGGCAGGTGCATCGCCTCATCCTGGATCTGCGACGGGGACAACGACTGTGGCGACATGAGCGACGAAGACCAGAGGCATAATTGTGGTATGCGTCCTTTTCATTACCTCTTCCTCTCCCTCTCCTTCCACTTCTTCTTCCTCTTTGTCCACTTCTTCACCCTTTTTTCTGCATGTCCTCCCCTCGCAGCCCATCCTCTTGTTCCCCATCACTTTGCCCCCCCTCTCCCTGCTTCCCCTCATCCTCTCGTTATTCAGGACGCTGATGGATTAAGGACAACACACCACTGGGGGAGTGTTGTGTGGGAGACACTGGCAAGCCAGTGGGCTCCGGCATCTTTAGTCTCCTGTAGAAGGTTACTCCAATCCAAGGAGTTGACATTCCTGATTTCTCCTGCCTCACTCGTTACTTTGTGCATGTCTCCTTTCTCTGGCTTCCTGGCTCAGGGTGGATCAAGACTCTTATATCTCACCAATGTGCGCTCCAACAATAAGATGCCCGGAGCGAAAAGACTTCAGCGCTGCCCGAGCCTCTGTAGGAGACTCACTTCAAACAATGTGGATCAATCACATTAGATGGATAAAGAATTTTGAAGTCGTGGCTGCGTGTTTTGAAATACAGTTTGGAATGTTTGGATTGCCAGAAATGCAGGTTGACATTGGGTCATCACCATCATTATTTAACTTCTTGTAAATCCCCCCTGCCTGATTTTTTTTCTTCTTTTTTTTCCCAGGCAATCGCACATGTTCAAGTGCAGAGTTCACCTGTGTGAACAACCAACCACCTCAGAGGAAATGCATCCCACGCGACTGGGTGTGTGACGGAGACGCAGACTGCGCAGACGCGTTAGACGAACATCAAAACTGTTCGCGCAGATCGTGTGGCATCAACGAGTTCAGCTGCAGCAACGGCCTCTGCATACGCAGCTCCTACAGGTCAGAAAAATTCAAATCATAAATTACATCTGCGATCAGTCCGTCTGGCAATGTGAGCTCATGTTTTGTCTTTTAAAATCAGGTGCGATCGACGTAACGACTGCGGGGACAGCAGTGACGAGCAAGGCTGCACCTACCAGCCGTGCCAGCAGCACCAGTTCACCTGCCAGAACGGCCGCTGCGTGTCCCACGACTTTGTCTGCGACGGCGACAACGACTGCGGGGACGAGTCCGACGAGGTGGAGCACATGTGCCGCACGCCGGCGCCCACCTGCCCCCCCGGAGAGTTCAGATGCGACAACGGACACTGCGTCCCCCTGAGCCAGGTGTGCGACAGGAGCGACGACTGCTCCGACAACAGCGACGAGAAGGGATGCGGTGAGGAGAAAGAGATTTTTTCAGAGAAGTTCAAGAAATTGTTGCCGTCAATAATAATAATCGTTTTAACCTTTCAGTTTCTTCAGTGTTTGTCTGCATTTGGGTTTCTCTCCAGCTTGTGCATGCTCCCTTTAGGGGAGATGTGAAAGAAGTGCTGGAGGCGATGTGGGGAAAAGACCACAAACTGTCGACAACCAAATCATAGGACAGTTGTGCTTTCTGCAATACTTATAATAAATGGCAAATGCCGCAGTTAGATTATGTAAAGCAAATGACTAAAGAGATTCTATGTCTGTAGATACTGCATATAGCATTGTATTACATAGCATTATAGCAGATGCATCACTATACAGAATTGGGAATCAAATCAAAATACTGTGATTTTGATTATGTCTTAGCATCTCATATTTATAGTAGGGCTGGGCGATAATTCAATATGATAATTTATCGTCTTTCAATGGAATCGTATCGTGATCAAATCATATATCGAGGTATCGTGATACACAATTACATCGTCTAAATTGATAATAACAAGCTCCTACTAACTCAAATTTCTCATAAAATCTGATCAAACTCAGTTAAATCAAACTATTGTCTCAATCTGATTACTCTGTAATTTGAGTGCATGCATGTTAACATAGTCAGTGTATAGCTGGAAATATTTATTCATTTTTTTCCCTATAATTTCACTTGAAACTGTTATGTTCATTTTGCACTAAAGTTCTTAATTAAATGAGAAAATACTCAAAGTATTTTACACTTGTCAAGTATCTAATACACATAGGTTTATAAAAAAAAAAAAGGTTTTACCATGTGGTTATGTCTATATAGACTATTTATTTATTGAATTACCAGAAAGCATGCTATATCGTGATAAACATCTTTATCGAGATATGAATTATGTATATCGTGATAGAAGATTTTGGCCATATCGCCCAGCCCTAATTTATAGTTAAGGTAAGAATGATGAGCCACAACATAGATCAAAAAACAATTTGATCTGATAAGACAGAAAAAAGAATAAATAAATAGTTAAATGAATTAATACAAGAACACAAACAATACAGCTAATCATCTTTGTTTTCTTTCTCTATGATTTGATTAGACAGGACTTTAATAACTTTGTTGATTTTATGCTTCTTTGACTGCAGGTGTCAACGAATGCACAGACCCATCCATCCATCACTGCGATCACAACTGCACCGACACCCCCACCAGCTTCACCTGCACCTGTCGCCCCGGCTACCGCCTCATGTCTGACGGCGTAACGTGCGACGACATCAACGAGTGTGCGGAGACGCCGAGCGTGTGCAGCCAGGTCTGCGAGAACACCGTCGGCTCCTACGTGTGTAAGTGCGCCCCGGGATTCCTCCGAGAGCCGGACGGCCACAGCTGCCGCCAGAACAGCGACATCTCGCCCTACCTCATCTTCAGCAACCGCTATTACCTCAGGAACCTGTCGACGGACGGACAGGCCTACTCTCTGATCCTGCAGGGCCTGACCAGCGTGGTGGCCTTGGACTTCGACCGCGTCGACAAGCGCCTTTATTGGATCGACGTGAGCCGCAGAGTGATCGAGAGGATGTCCTTCAATGGCAGCAACAGAGAGGTGGTGGTCAATGGAGTTCTGCACGGCGAGGGCCTCGCCGTCGACTGGATAGCCAGGAAACTGTACTGGGTGGACAGCTTCTCGGACTGTCTCAAAGTGTCCGAGCTGGACGGTCGATTTGTGAGGAAACTGGCTGAACACTGCGTCGATGCCAACAACAGCTACTGCTTCGAAAACCCCAGAGCCATCGTGTTGCATCCCAAATATGGGTGAGTCAGAGGGGAGGAGGAACTCTTAAGTCTTATGATAGATCAATACATCAAGAGGGCCAATATTATTGGCTGGGCTGCTGTTATTGTCATGCCATTATCACAATATGTTGGTATCAGCGTATACGTTGGCAGATATTCTAAAAGAAATTGCAGTGCAGTAAATTGCAGAAATAAATGTTTTATAGGCAGATGTATTATGCATGTTTGATCTTTCTTTGTCGTAATTAAATTTTAGTAATCATTACCCACTTACCATGAAATTTACAGACCTGTAAAATGAAGTGTTACCTTTTAATGGTAGGGGCTTTATTTTATGGGTCTGTAATATCCCTTAATATGTTACTAATTACAAGGAATATAGAGACAGAATAGAAATTTGTTTTTAAACAGGAACTAAGGACTTAGTTAAAGGAATACTTCACCCACAAAATGACCATCTGTATGTAAATTACTCACCGCGGGTTACCTTGAATTCTTTAAGAAAACTCCACGGCGAATGAAGAATAAAAAAACGGAGAAAAGTCTTGATGAATGAATGAATGAATTGAAGTAAATGGAGGCCGCGTTTAACAACAGCAAAACTATATCAAAACAACCGTTTACAAACTCTCTCACAACTCTTGCAGTATTATCCAAGTCTCATTCATCCAGTCGTCTGCTTTCTACTTCCCAAACACATGCATCTTCGCTAAAACCTTACTATTCAAAACACTTCCGTATAAACAATCTCACACTTGCGTACTAGTCCAGACTCACACAAACAAGTCTGAAGTGTTTTAAATAGCAAGGTTTTAGCGAAGATGCATGTGTTTGGGAAGTAGTGAGCATACAACTGGATAAATGAGACTTGGATTATACTGCACAAGTTGTGTGAGAGTTTGTAAATGGATATTTTGATATAGTTTTGCTGTTATTAAATGTGGCCCTCCATTTACTTCAATCAAGACTTTTCTCTGTTTTTTGATTCTTAGTTCAGCGTAGAGGCATGCGGGATAAAGTTTTCTTCAAGAATTCAAAGGAACACAGGTTGATTAATTGATATACAGATGGTCATTTTGTAGTATTCCTTTAAGTAAAGTTTATGAGCTCTATTTAAACCCCAGTAACTATTTAATTAATTATTAATTTCTTATTGGAAACTGTTGAATGCCTGTAGACAAACATTGTTGCTGTGCATTGACTAAAAGCAGTTACACTAGCAGATAATTGGAATTAATTATCTTGACTTGTTTTTGTAATTACAGGTAACATTCAAGTTCTTTTTTTTAGGTTTTTTACTAATTATTTTTATTCACAATATTTCAATTTTTAGTTAAGATAACTGTTCAAAATATTCTGTCATCTTATTGCTACTGTCATCTTAAATAGCCTTTATCTCAAGGTTTTTGTTCAGAAGTATAGATTCTCCTCTCTTCAGATATGTGTAGATATCATGTGATCTAAAGTCGTTCTCTGGGCTCCCTGTTAGATATGTATACTGGACCGACTGGGGAGACAAAGCCTTTATCGGTCGCGTGGGAATGGATGGAACCAACAAAGCAGCCATCATCACCACCAAGATCGAGTGGCCCAACGGGATCACCATCGACTACACTAATGACAAGCTCTACTGGTCTGATGCTCATCTCAGTTACATCGAGTAAGTAGTCGGGAAGTGATCACGCTGTTTTTGCCTGCGGTGAATGCGGCGTAACTCTTGTAACTCTTTCACTTCTTCTGTCAGATACTCAGACCTGGATGGTCAACACAGACACACGGTGTATGACGGAGATCTGCCTCACCCGTTTGCCCTGACTGTGTTCGAGGACTTCGTATACTGGACCGACTGGAACTTGCGCTCGGTGGAGAAAGGCAACAAATACGACGGCTCCGGTCGCCAGGCGCTGGTCAACACCACTCACAGACCATTTGACATCCACGTGTGTCACCCTTACAGACAGCCTATTGGTGAGTGAAAAGCTCAGACACTAAAGAGCTTTTAGCTGTTTCTTATCTCGACACGTCCTCCTTAAGTTGATTTAAGTGCCGGGTATTGACCTCAAGCAGAACAATACCCCGCCTGAGAGTGTTTGACCGACTGTGGCTCTTCCTCTGACAGTAAACAATCCTTGTGCGGTGAACAATGGAGGCTGCTCTCACCTGTGCCTGATCCGTCACGGGGGACGGGAACACACCTGTGAGTGCCCCGACCATTTCCTCACCCTCCAGATAGGAGGTGTGACCCGATGCCTTCCCATGTGCACCAGCACCCAGTACAGATGTGCTAACAATGAACGGTTTGTCAAGATTTCTTCTTGTGGTGATATTTTTATGAGATGTACAGTATTTTAAAGAGGACCTATTATACTTTTGTGCTTTTTCCCCTTTCCTTTAGTGTGTTACATAGTTTTTTGTGCATGTAAAAGGTCTGCAAAGTTACAAAGCCCACACAAAAGGGAGTTACTCTCCCCCACAGAAACACTGCTCCTGAACTGCCTGAAACGGCTCGCTTGAAGTCTCGCCTTTTCTTCCACAACGTGGTGATGACACCAAGTAACAAATTTGCATAATACCTGCCTAGCGGCTAGTTTGGTACGCCCTCAAACAAAGCTAGTTAGAGCGGAGATGGAGCGGAGTCCGAAGAGTTTGGTTCGGTTACATTAAAGCATGTAAACATGTTCTAGTAGAAACCCAACAAGTTTCAAATATGCACCTGAAAATGAGCATAACAGGTCCTCTTTAAACATCAGTATATCATTGTTGAACTGACTGTGATACATTAGCGGGACCACCATAAACACATTAGACCACTGTTAGGATGAATGGTTGTGGTTATCTTATGTCAGGGGGTTTGTTAGTATCAGTATTCAAACTTGAGACCAGATTTCTTATAATCACCCTTTCTATCACAAAAAGGCTTGTGGTGCGTTCATCCTGGCATTACCTTGTGTGTTTTTATTCTCTTTTCCTTTACTGTGCAAGAAAAAAATTCTGGTAGCAATATTTACATAGGCTGTTAACTTGCTCCATTCATCGTTTGTAATTTACAAACACAGAAATATACAGTAAATCTCTGTTTGCTCTCTTTGCAATGGATAACAGCGCCCCCTGCTGTTTGTTTCATAATATAATCCACCAAAATCCTTCAGTATTGGCACAAAATGTGCACACCTGGTGCGGTGATGGGGTCAGAAGAAGCTACAAATCTTCTTTTATGTAATCATACCTGTGTGTAAAAAATAATGTAGTAAATTGTAGTAATGATTTATTGATGTTAACAGCTGCACATGCCGCATTTCATTTTTATGCCCACTTACATTTGTGCAGCCTTTCATAGAGTTGTAAGTTCAGAGTGGTTAAAGGGAGTCAGGGAAACCTTTTTGTGCAACACACAGAACATGTTTTGCCCTACTTCTGTTTCAACAGATGTATTCCTATCTGGTGGAAGTGTGACGGTCAGAGGGACTGCAGAGACGGCTCAGACGAGCCGTCCACCTGCCCGGCTCGCCACTGCAGGCTCGGCCAGTTCCAGTGCAACGATGGAAACTGCACCAGTCCGCACTTCCTGTGCAACAGCAACCAGGACTGCCATGACGGCTCAGATGAAGACCCCATCCTGTGTGGTGGGTTGTGTTCTCTTAACTGACTCATTTTAAATAGCTAATATTAATTTCTCCAAAATGTAATGTATTCCTTAAGGCTCACCTTTAGTCTCTTATGACTTTATGTAAAAAAAACGGTCGACTTATCCTCCCTCTAGCTACGCACCAGTGTGAAAACCACCAGTGGCAGTGTGCAAATAAGCGGTGCGTCCCCGAGTCGTGGCAGTGCGACGGCGAGGACGACTGTGGCGATCAGTCTGACGAAGACCCCTCCCACTGCTCCACCAGGACCTGCCGCCCCGGACAGTTCAAGTGCCGAAACGGCCGCTGCATCCCCCAGAAATGGAAATGCGACGTTGATGATGATTGTGGCGACAACTCCGATGAACCGTTAGAGGAGTGCAGTAAGTAATACACAGTTTCCTTCTCCTACAAGGACTCAATCCCAATCTGAGTTGCATCAGAGTAGAAACTTTGATTTCGGATGAAGGCACACATTACGTCAAGCTTAACCCTTTGAACTCAATAATAGAAATGGTCTACCAGTGCCTACATTGGTACTTTTTGCTTATTTGCTTATATATAATGTCATTTCTTGGAGTATCTTCAAATGCTTCATACCCTAAAATCTGTACAACCTAACCTAAAAGGTTATGTAAGTCAATAAACCATAATAATTGATAAAGTATTGAAATTGTGTCATAAATTTAAAAAAAAATACAAATATTTGACTTGTTTTTTCATAAAATATTACTAAATAAACACACAAAACATATTGATTCAAAACATTTCTGAATGTAGAAACATGAACAAAATATTTCTCAACACTACGTAAGTTATTTGAACTATACACATTTTTTAGTTTTTGAGATATTCTCATTTTTATGAGCAGATCGAGGGCAGAGGCATTTTGATAGTTTTGTTATGATGTCATCACAAGCCTACAACGTGATTACGTTAAAGACAGAAGCCTTAGCTTTCTGCTGTTAAAAGAATAAATGCTCTAGCTATTATGGTTTTTTATTTTAGATTGATTTAAACAGGATCATGCAAACAACGATCTCCTGTGGCCACCTGCGGGACGTCCGTTTTTAAAGAGTTAAACTAACCTTAAAGTCTCCCTTTGGCATTATATATGTATTTGATGTTAAAAAAGTGCACTCTTTACTTGACAACTGTGTTGTTTTTTCCCCAGTGGGACCGGCTCATCGCTGTGACAACCACACAGAGTTCGACTGCAGGACCAACTACCGCTGTGTGCCACTGTGGTCTGTTTGCAACGGCCACAACGACTGCAGAGACAACAGTGATGAGCAGGGCTGTGGTGAGTCTGCGTCACACTGAAGATCCGCACGCTGTATTAAAAAGCTCCCAGCAAGTATAATTGTGCAACGTTTCGTTCTAACGGAGATCTTCGTCGGGCATTATCAAATCACCTTCACAAAGCAGAGCGGGTAACATATAGACACCAAC
This sequence comes from Sebastolobus alascanus, assembly GCA_916701645.2. Taxonomy (NCBI): domain Eukaryota; kingdom Metazoa; phylum Chordata; class Actinopteri; order Perciformes; family Sebastidae; genus Sebastolobus; species Sebastolobus alascanus. The sequence continues at coordinate 661,645 of CAKAOJ020000361.1, forward strand.
ACATTCATCACTCAGGTGATTGTGATCTGCATGACTGAGAGTCAGTCTACACTCAAGGTGGCCAATCAGAGCGGAGCTGAACGACCCTGTCTGATGGTGCCTTCAAATGGGGTCGTGTTTACCGTGTACCGTGTTTCTGAAAGCTCCGAGTTCACGAGTTGTGACGTGTTTGTTGACGTTGTGATGTCCATGGAAGTTAATTTTTCGGTGCATTATAAATTAATATATTGTAATTTTAGTTGTATATTGTTTTATCTTGGTCATTTTATTATGTGCCTGAGGAAAATGTTGATATTCCCAACGGCCTCATCTTTTTCCTCTGTCATTATGCCTTTGCATTTACTGCATTATGTTACCCACTTGCTAGCTTGCTAAATTGTTAGCCTCTGTGGCATCTACAGTTTACTTGCCACATGTATTTGCTGATGGTGAGATGGTTCCAGAGATCTCAGAAGATTAAAAACTTTACAGCATGGAAACAAGATTATGTGTTCAAGGAGTGAGTGAGGGGCAATTAGCCAACACCTCAGCCTCCTGTGGAACATTACGCAGTGAGGTGGAGGGAGGTGCTGATGGAGAGGGTCTCACCGCTCACCCTCCCCCACCATTTGCCTCTCCCTAAGAGCACCACAGATTTATGAGCTGTCCGGTGCTATGAGTCTACATATATATGTGTGTGTGTGCGTGTGTTGTTGCTCTGTCCTTGCGTGGGGGCAGCAGGGTTCACACAAGTCTCTTTGTACTTCGCTACGATCCAAACACACTCGCCGCCGCGGCCCCCCCCGTCTCTTATCGGAGGCCCTCGCTCCATTAGTGCCATGCCGGCGCAGGACGGGAGATCCGCGCTAATCTTCCCCGTAAGAATGTAGCAGATGGGCCAGGTGGAGGGCGAGGAGGGCAGGACTAGCTAACGCCGCGCTATCTTTGACCCCCAGCAGCATTGTGTGGTAGAGACGGCTCAGACCGGCTCTCCTCCACTCCTCTCCCCATCTGTGCTTCTCATCTCCTGCAGTCTTATCCTCTACAGACAGACACTAACGTGGATAGAGTTCACCCATCTGTCCTAAGGCTGCTGCTCTCCTCCCTCTATGACTGTTGCAGTTTAATTAAAAAACAAGATGCCTTTCATCTCAAACTGACATTTTCATCATTACTTAATAGTCTAGACATTTCCAGGCATAATGTGCTGTTGATGCTCTCATTGATAAACACACAATAGTCACTCAGTTGCCAGTTAATTAGGTACACCTAATAAATTCAACAGCTCTGCAGTGAATCCAGCCTTCATGCACAGACGTGTTTATTCGACTCTGCTCTCATTTCGGAGGCTGCAGTTTGTGATGATCTTGAGCTGCATTATTGTTACACTGAGAGGAGTTTCTAATATTTTGTTCACCGCATTTGTAAGCAATAGACTAAATATTAGAAGCATGTTTCACAGAGTATAATTTCAAAAGCACCTTGAGCTACTACAGCTTTCAAAATGAGCGTAAAGTTGAACCAACACTTCTATAAAACAGTTCCAACATTAAAGGTCTCATTGATAACATTTTTATGTAGACAAATATATATATATTTTAAATAATACATCCAAAGAGCTTTAAGAAAGGTGCCGAATAAAAGTATGGCTTTTCCTGAAAAAAAATATTGATTGTGAAATAATCATTTTAAAAATTTTGGCGGGTCCAAATTGAATGTTTTGTTTATCTCTGTGGAAGATCCCACTTCTAACAAGGCTTGTGAGCCATTAGTAAAACGACATTGGTATCACGTGGTATCTCTGGGTCGTCAGTTAGTGTGGAAAAAATGGATCAATGGCTTAGATTGACGGCAAATGCCTGGCAACGACTTGTTATGAAGTAAATGCAATTGAACGGGGGAGGGAGAATATGACATGTAGTGGCTGAATGTTATCAATGTTATCAACATCACCTTTAAGTGAACATTGCAGTCTTCATGAAGGTGTGATTTATAGCAGGGCTGTTGTATTAGATCGCATTAGTTTATCTAGGTGGACCTAATAAACTGTCAGCAAAGTGTATTTTGATCCAACCTCCTTCTACCAGGCGCATGGGGCAGGACGCATAGCTTTATATGGTATCATTGGGGCGTTAATTATGCTAATTCACAATTCTCATTAACACACGCTCATTTACGCACAGGAATACGAAAATGATCTTGCATGAGGCCCATTGTGTTTTCCCGTGGGTATGAAATGTGCTGTATAAATAAAGCTTGACTAAATAGCACTAATTCATGCTACCTAAAACACTGAGCCAGTGCATCGAACAGATGTGAACTAGGCAATTATTTTGTATGCTCCTAATTGTATTTTCTCTTCCAAATATTTTCATGTAGCAACATGTTATATTCTACCTGGGAAAAAAAGCACTAAATATCTTTAGTTCAAGCAGCTTATGCCTGCATTTATAAATACAAATCTCATTCTCATCCTCTAAATGCAGCAAGTCCAGCGAACCTTAAAGATGGGGTCTGCGATTTATCCAGTATACACTTTTTGTTATATTGGTTGAAATGGTCTTTACACCCCGACAGCAATCCGTTTCTTATGAGCACTGAAAAAAGACCGGAAAAGATCCGTCATCTGTAGCTGCTGTAATCCTGTAAAAACGTCTACCAGTCAGTAAAAATGGTCCCGGTTGTAAGGAACCAATCAGATGCCTCCCTGCCTCCCTGCTCGTACTCTAGCCTCAGCGTGCACCAGCGTGAACTCAAAGCGCGTGTCCGCCGCACGTTCACTGGAGAGAGGAAGAGAAAACTCAGCTCTTAAAACACCGGACAACGAGAACGAACTCGTACCACTATTACCATATTATCGAAAAATACAACTTTGATTTAGTTGTTTATGTTCTGTTAGTTTACTTTATAAGATACTGCAGGTTTAAACTATTTATTCTAACAGCTCAAAGTGAAGTCAGACAAACAGGATTATCAACGAGGGGAGACGGCGGATAGAAAACATTGCCGAACAAAATTTACGTTACTCAAACTGCTTTTTCAGTTACAGAAACAAACGAGTGGACTGATCTCCCTCCAGATATTAGAGTAATGTTAAAAAGGGTCGTGTTGTCTCAGCAGGTATCTCTCTCTTTCCCTCCCCTCTCTGCTGCTCTGTGGCCGGCTCTCCAGCGAGCTGCCGCCCCCCCCCCCCGCTCCCCTCTCCGTCAACCAGGAAATAAAGCCCCTCGTCTACGAGACCGGTCTCTTGAGAGAGCTCCAGCTCATAGCGGGGTCTGTGTGAGTGAATGCCCGGGTGGAGAGGTGGCGATCCCGGCAGGATCTAGCTAGCTGTGCCGGCAGTTTGTGGAGCTTCTAAACTCCGACAACAGTTGAGAAAATGTTTGATTCGCCATCTAACATCGTAAAACTGTCAACATTCTAAATCTACACCGTTGATTTCTCGCCTCAACATTTTTCAGAAGTGAATTTAGTGATGAAATAGCTACGAAAAATGTGAAGTAGTTATGATGCGGCGGTGCTCGTGCATGTGTGTGGGGGGCGTTGCCTTATAAGGAGTTTCGAGGGGAGGGGGGGGTTTAGAGGGAGCTCCTGAGGCGATGCGACTTTCAAATTATGGTAGTTTTCCAAGATCGCAGACCCCAGCTTTAAGGTGCTCTTGAAGTTGAAACAAATGGTCACAGAAAGGATCGTTCTTCTGGCTCTTAAGCAAGGAGAAATGATGTGCTTAGTTGAGCGTAATGGTTTAAAACGATGACCTGTTTCATGTACCTGCTCCTTCCCCAGACGAAGTGACCTGTGATCCTAACGGAGACTTCCGCTGCGACAACCACCGCTGCATCCCGCTGAGATGGAAGTGTGACGGGGATGACGACTGCGGGGACAACTCCGATGAACGCAGCTGCGGTGAGTGCCGTTCGCAGTCGCTGATAAAGTTCCATCATTCAGATGAGGGTTTGGTTTGAGAGTGTGAATCAGTGAAAAGCTGCGCACATTGTTTTGATATCATCATAAGTGTCCTTTAAGTAGGTTTACTGAGGGGATTTCAGCTCGGCTCCTGTGGATTGTCCACATGAAAAAGGAGCGTTGATGTCAAAGAACAGTCCCGCTATCATTTTTATCAGACAGCGGGGAGGTTTTGTAAGAGGCTCGACACTTGTGCTTGAGTGCTGAGAGAGGCAGTCTTATCAGCTGCTGGAGAAACAGGCTGTCCTCAGCGTGTCAGAAAGAGGGAGTGAAGGAGTCCGTCACCCTTTGCCCTGGAGAATTTAAACATGTCTGAGAACATGCCAGTTAATAGAGATAATGTAGCTTCTCAAAGGAGGAACAGTGACTGGGGTTAAATCATGGTGGTACCGCTCCCCCTTTTACTTGTTGCTGCCCTGCTGATGCCAGGAGAGTTTGTCTCCGGTGAACTCATGAGCTCACTGCACAGTAATGGCTGCACATACCGCTGGTGTGAGTGTGTTTTTGTCATAATGTGGAGGAAAATAATCGATTTAAAAACCCCTTGACAGCTTTAAGAAATGTGTCAAAGTTGAATTCTGGACACACGAGAGCTTCTCACATACCTATAAATTAATTAATATTTTAATAAAATTAATAAAAACAAAATGAAGTCCTGCACTCGCTTGATTCCACACTTTAATGTTTTCATGTTTTCCCCTCAGCTCCACGCGCGTGCACAGAGAGCGAGTTTCGCTGTGAAAACCTGCGCTGCATTCCCGACCGTTGGGTCTGTGACCATGACAACGACTGCGAGGACAACTCGGATGAAAGGGACTGTGGTAAGTGGAGGCTCTTTGTTGGCCGGCTGTTTGTGAGTAACGGAGGGCTGCACTAAACAAAGAAGCAATAAAAACGTCTCGTTCTGAAGCGTAGACGGACGGGACCACCGACGGTCATCTATTCAAAAATAGTTTATTCACTCCGATACATCTGAGGGATTTCTTCCTTACAGCGACAGATCACTGAACGTCACATATCTAGAAGTTATTCTAGACGAGATACATGAAATAAAAGTGTATTTCCCATGTGGGAATAAGGAAGGAAATGTGGGGATTTTAGGAGCTGTGTTTTACACAGTCTTTTATCCAACTTGCTAAATGTGTTTTTACTGTTGTCATGACAAAGAAGAAGCTCCAGCTTAACATGAGTGGTATAGAGCTGCAACGATTAATCAATTAGTTGTCAACTATTAAATCAATCGCCAACTATTTTAATAATTGATTAATTGGTTTTAGTAATTTTTTAAGAAAAAAAAAAGTCTACATTCTCTGATTCCAGCTTCTTAAATGTGAATATTTTCTGGTTTCTTTACTCCTCTATGACAGTAAACTGAATATCTTTCAGTTGAGGACAAAACAAGACATTTGAGGACGTCGTCTTGGGCTTTGGGAAACACTGATAAATATTTTTCACCGTTTTCTGACATTTTATAGACCAAACAACTAATCGAGTAATCGAGAAAATAATCAACAGATTAACCGTCAATGAAAATAATAACTATTTGCAGCCCTAGAGTGGTGTATATTTTTATGTGAAGTAAAGCTACATTTTGTGCTGTTTTCATCTGTACCATGTACAATGACAATAAAGCTTTCTATTTCTATTTCTATTTCTGTTGCAGAGTTGCGGACTTGTCATCCCGGTTACTTCCAGTGCAGCAGCGGACACTGTATCGCTGAGCGCTTCAAATGCGACGGCAACGCCGACTGTCTGGACTACACAGATGAGACGTCTTGTCGTAAGTGGTGATAATTATTGTCTCCATCACATAAAGAGAGTTTAAACATAAGTGACATAAGCATACTGTTTTTAATCACTGACTTTCAGCGACCCGCTACCCCAACGGCACATACTGCGCCCCCTTCCTGTTCGAGTGCAAGAACCACGTGTGCGTCCAGCCTCATTGGAAATGTGACGGAGACAACGACTGTGGAGACAACTCAGACGAGGAGCTTCACCTCTGCTGTAAGAAGTCACATGAACACACAAGTCAAGCACACACACACAAAACCAAAGGCTTATTTGATTCTTGCCAAGAATCTGGCAAACTTAATTCCTGCTTTATTAAGGTTTTCTTGTTCATCCACAGTGGAAATCCAGTGTGAGACTCCGTTCCGTTTCCGCTGCGACAACAACCGCTGCATCTACAGCCACGAGCTGTGTAACTCCGTTGATGACTGTGGTGACGGCTCTGATGAGAGACAGGATAACTGTGAGTGTGATAGTTCGTGGCCGATGGTCTCATTTATCTACTCAATCTGATGTCATTTTGTGAACGTGCATCTTCAGCATCTCTTGAGTCGATATGTTTCTCTCCATCCAGGCCAAAGTCCAACTCATGGACCGTGTACAGATGATGAGTACAAATGCAGTAACGGACAGTGCATCCCTCTGCAGTACGCCTGTGATGATTACGACGACTGCGGAGACCAGTCGGATGAGCTCGGCTGCCGTGAGTACATCAACAAAGAACATATATTAGTCACGACGATGAGATGAAAAGTGGAAAATCTTTTTAAACCTGCAGGTTTACTTAAATTCAGATAAATAATAAGTTTCTTATACTGTTTAAGGTGAAAATGTGTTGCGTTATGGAGACAAGATACCATTGAAATGCAAGGATCGTGGGTTCAGCGTTCTTATATGCCTGGAAAGAAGTTGCTTTCCATATGCTGCGATGCTCTCTATACGATTACCTACTGTACATGATTGTCTAGTTCTGACATTCGGTGTTTTTTGTATTTGCTCCTGTCAGACCACGGCAGTAGCCACACGTGCGGTGACAACATCTGCGAACACAACTGCACCGACCTGACGCAGGGAGGCATCCTCTGTTCGTGCAGGTCCGGCTACAAGCCCAGAACGACAGAAAAACACAATTGTGAAGGTAAACGTCACATCAGTTAGTCGGTCATGTACTCATGTAGTCCATTTAAACACTGACACAGGAGTGTTTTTCTACATTCAATTTATGTTTTTTTTCTTCTTCTGCTTTTGGAAACAGATGTGAATGAGTGCGAGGTGTACAGCACGTGTCCCCAGGAGTGCAAGAACACAAAGGGCAGCTACGAGTGCTTCTGTGCTGAGGGCTTTCTCTCTTTTGGTGAGCCGCATGGGACAGAGTGTGCTGCCCAGGGTAAGAGCTCGCCATTCACGCGTAGAAGACAATACTTTACAAATGTTCCCTTTCATTCGTGTGTTAAAGGGATAGTTCGGGTGTTTTGAAGTGGGGTTGCATGATGTACTTATCCATAGTCAGTGTGTTACCTACAGTAGATGACGGTCGGCAGAGCGAAGCAATATAGTGCTGTGGAACAGCGCCGGTGTTACACCGAAATCTGTGACCACCGAAATCTGTGACCCCAGAGAGCCAGCAACACACGAGGTCACCATTTCTGACGACTGTCATCAGAAAATGTGACCCCACTGTACCTGTGTAATAAATAAGCCAAATGCGTGACAGAAAACACACAAAACTAAGTTGGTAAAACAAAATATGTATTTTAATATTTTTACTTTAAAGATATATTCACAAAACTCTAACCGTCTGGCCGTCAGAAATGGTGACCTCATTTGTTGCTGGCTCTCTGCGGTCAAGCCAGTAAACACCAGTACTCCTGTCTCCAAGCTGGGGGCACACCAACTGTCATCTACTGTAGGTAATACAGTGACTATGGATAAGTACCTCATAAAACCCCGCTTCAAAACACCCAAACTATCCCTTTAAGCCAAACTCTGCATTGAAATTGCCACTTCGCATTCATCACACCTTCATTTCTGTATAGGAAACCCACCGGTGCTGCTGTTGCCAGACAACGTTCGCATCCGTCGTTTCAACCTGTCCACTGAGGAGTATTCGGACTACGTGGACAATGCTGAGCACATCCAAGCCTTGGACTACCTGTGGGATCCAGAAGGACAAGGACTCAGTAAGACTTCTAACTGTAAACCTTTTAATGTTGTTGTTGTTGTTGTTAGCTGCAGTGAATCTAAAAGTCTGGATAACCTTTTATCCCCCGTTGTGCTGTAGGTGTTGTGTACTGGACAGTTCTGGGTCGGGGATCTCAGTTCGGCTCCATCAAACGCGCCTACATGACCACATTCAACGATCACGGCAACAACCCGGTTAAAGAGGTGGATCTGAACCTGAGATACATCGCTAATCCTGACGGCATCGCCGTGGACTGGGTTGGCGGGTAAATCACCAAGACTACGACTTAATCATCGCGGAGGTTGCTCTAAATTTCAGTCAGTTGCTCAGTATGTATTTTTCACATTTTACAGGCACATTTACTGGACAGATTCAGGCACAAATCGAATTGAAGTGGCCAAACTAGATGGGCGGTACAGGAAGTGGTTGATCCACGCAGACCTGGACCAGCCCGCTGCTATCGTTGTCAATCCATCACTCGGGTACGAAGCTGGAGAGCTTTAGTGTAACAATATGTTTGCATCCTTAATTCCTTTGTACAGTATGAAGAGGATTTAAATGTACAAAAAAAATCATCTTTTGTGTTGGCAGGATGATGTACTGGTCAGACTGGGGCAGGAAACCCAGAATAGAATCAGCGTGGATGGACGGTCAGCACAGAGAGGTGCTGGTGAAGGAGGAGGACCTCGGCTGGCCTACCGGGCTGGCTCTGGACCATCTGAATGGAAACAGGATCTACTGGTGTGACTCCAAAGAAAACATCATTGAGTCCATGAAGCCCGACGGCACAGACAGGAAGATCATCATATCAGGAGGTCAGAGCACTGACTGCCAGAAATACTAACAGATTTATGGTGTGTACACTGATGCGTAAAGGTGATTTAAAGTCTTGTGTTCGCTCTGTTTCAGACATTGGCCATCCCTACAGTCTGGATGTGTTTGAGGGGCACGTGTATTGGACAACAAAAGAGAAAGGCGAAGTGTGGAAGACTAACAAATTTGGGAAAGGACATAAAGTCAAAGTCCTAACCATCAACCCTTGGCTGACCCAAGTCCGCATTTACCAAGAGCAGCGACACAACCAGTCAGGTCAGAACACCAGAGAGATTCATATAAAGAGAGAGGAAATGTTTAAGGTATCACATAAACTGATGTTGGATTATTGCTGACACACTCATGCCTTTGAACCAAGACAATGTAGTGACCTGCAAAAAGGTTCTCAGTATGTCACATTATAAGAATAAAATTATGAATTGATTTGACAACTTTTTGCAGCAAATTTGGAGTATATTTACTACTTCAAACAAAAAGTACAGAAGAGAAGAGATGATAGTAATCAACAGTTGTGTTCTGGGAAGTACTTTTTTTAAAATCTTTATTTAAAGTTACTGTGAGGAACTTTTAAGTGGTTATGAAACAGTCTCAACTTAATACTGATGCCTCTCTATGACCTACATAAGTAAACAAGACCATCACCGAGAAGATTGGCTATTTCTATACAGTTATTCTTAATGCTCGTCGTCGTTGCCACAGGGTCCGATTCCACGCAAAATTAGGCAAAATTAGGCAAAATTAGGCAAAATCATCTAGGTTCACCAGAAACTCCTTCAGCTCACCTCCAGCGGGTCTCGAGTAGTGACCAGCCCACCGCGGACAAACACAGATCCGGCTTCACTGCCGCCTTTGACCTGCAGTCGGAGCCCCGGTTGGAGGTGGAGAGCTCCGCGCCTGGCAGCGGCGGCTCCTCCTCCGGCCAGGAGCAGAACTGCGCCTAGCTGCTCCGCCGATCCCCGCTGAGAGCCAACACTGACACCATGCTGCTGGAGACCCAGGCCGTATTGCTGGGCCCGCTGGAGGGAAGGGAGGCACGGGAGAACCAGAACCAGGACTGAGCGCGGCGGACTGTCAGACCCTGCTGCAGTAAAATGAGAAGTTTTCTAAAGGGACTCTGTTGCTCGGAAACACTACCGCTTTTGTCCGCAGGGACCGCCAAAATCAACCAAAAATTAAAGTTCCTCGTAGTAACTTTAACCATGAAAGCTTCATTGCGATTAACAATCTTTTTTCCACGTGTGTCCTGGCGAAGAAAGACAGAAATATCAAAGAGTTACAGACAAACAGCATAAGATAGATAACACAAAATATGCCTCAAAATCAGAAGCAAACAGAAATGCAATTATAAAATCGCTGCTCTGAACAATATCTAACAGTGTTGCTCTTTGTGCTCTTTCCTCTCCAGTGCCCAACCCCTGTAAGAACGTGTGCAGTCACCTGTGTCTCCTCCGGCCTGGTGGATACACCTGCGCCTGCCCTCAGGGCTCCTCTCCGGTGCAGTTTGACTCCAATGAATGCGACGCAGGTAAACAACCGCCTGAGTGCATCTGCCGCCTGCACTCTCGTGTTGGCTGTTGTGTTGCATCTCATTTTGCATTCGTAAATCCATTCTTCATGTGTGCCTGGCTGCTCCTGTGGTGTGATGTTGTTGTTGTTGTTGTTGTTGTTGTTGTTGTTGTTGTTGATTCTGTGTATGCCTGGCTTTTGCTCCTGCAGCCATTGAGGCACCCATTGCAATGCCCGTTGCATGTAGATGCATGAATGGTGGAACCTGCTACACTGATGAAGGCGGTCTGCCCAAGTGCAAGTGAGTTTGGTTTGTCGGTGCCTTTCACACCAGCGATTGATTGATTCTCCATCAGTCATATCCAGTAATGCCTGATATTTGTGGTGAATACACTTTAAGATGTTGTTTCCCCCAAGTAAGAAAATTGTGTTTATCGTGACTTTTTCTGCAGATGTCCGTACGGTTATGTGGGCAGCTATTGTGAGATGGGGAAGTCTAGGGGCGCTCCAGCAGGAACAGGTACTGTACTTCACCCATTATCTATCACTTCTTGGCACTTGATACTTAATATTAAGCCCTCTTCTTTAACTTAAACTAATTCTTCCAACCAAAACCTGTGGGAGTCACTTCACACATGCGCTTGCTGACATGTGGGAGCTGCTGCGCAGTCATGATCTGTTGGCTTTACCGGAGCAGATCGAGGCCAAATGTGATGAAGTCACACGAAGCTACTCAGGCCAACAACAAAAACAGTCTGGCTCAGCAACTGCCGAAGATCTAAATCACACATTTCCTTAATAAATAGCCAAGAAAATACTTCAATCAATCACTGTTTAACATTTTTAATGGTTTGGCAAACTAATGGGTTGTCCGAAGAGCACGAACAGTAAAGGAGTAGTCAGCAAAATGTTATTACAGAAGGAATGTTTGTGATCAGCACCTCATAGAGTGCTCGAGGGATTTTGGTAGGTCAACCAGGAAGTTAGCATCGCCCTGGGTTCCCTCGACAAAAAGCCAATGGGATTTTTTCAGTTGGGTTTTGGATTATTGCAGAAAATAAGCTCTGTGGCAAACACACGTTTATGATACTTGCATGTTTTGTTCAGCAAGATAATCTTCACAAATGAACGCCACTTCTATGATTTTTGAAGTGTAAATGCAGTCGCCAGAAGTGAAAAGCTAACGTTAGGCTATAGACGAACTACACCACGGTCGCATGAACGTGAGTATTCACAAGGAGGCTGTAACGGCGGACGAGTCGGAAGGATGACGTTTAGTAGTCTCATTTAGCCACTTGTTAGCAACCGCCTTTTTTAAGACACATAAAGGCTTCAAAATTCCAAAGTGTGGTATTTGTTAATGTATCTTGTGTCGTAGGACTAAACGTTAAAATCTCTTAAGCTTGTGTTAACCACAGACCTCATTTCAAAAAACCCATTGACTTCCAGATGAGGGAACCGGAAGTGCTAAAATGCTAACTAATTTCCGGGTTTTAGGACTCATTCCTGTAGCAGGCGTCTAATACGCATACAACTAAATATGTTGTACTTCTTCTTTAGCCGTGGCGGTTCTACTGGCAGTTATTATCATCCTGATCACTGGAGCTCTGGCTGTCGGGGTTTTCCTCAACTACAAACGGACAGGATCTTTCATCCCCTCGATGCCCAAACTACCCAGGTACGTTGGCTCTATTCTCTTTCTGACTCTCTGTTTATGAAAACTGTACTAAAGCTGATGCACGCAGAATTTAGATCAAAGTTCAGATCGAAGTGTTTTGTTGTTTGTCCAGCCTCAGCAGCCTGGTGAAGTCCGGTGACACGGGGAACGGGGTGATGTTTCGCTCCGGTGATAATGTTGACCTCGGACCATCACACATTGGAGTGTCATTCATTGACACAGCCATGCAGATGGTAAGTCCTGGAAGGATGCTCGTTAGCAGTTAATATTTCCCTGCTCTCAGCATTTTTGACTCACAAACTGGTGCTCTATGTGGTATTTATTGACAACTTTTTATTTTAGCATTCCCTCTAGAGCTGCTTGTGTAAGCAGCAGTTGAGAAACAATTACTGGCGTGTCTTTAATGAATGTAAAAAGCAATCTCATCAATATAATATCCCCATAGGATGATCATTTTGCCATGGAAGCTGGGAGGCAGCCAATCACATTTGAGAACCCGTTATACGCCACAGCTCCTGGAGCGTCCGGTGATCCTGCTGTCATTCATGCCACACAGGTACTCATTAATGAATGAATGAATGTTTTATTTCCCACATGGAGTTACATGTTACATTAACGCCACAGATAAACTAAGACTTCCAGCAGTTGATAGTTGACTGATGTTCCAGAGAAAAACAAAGCATTGCTGCAAACCACGTACTGGACACAGTTCAGTGGTTTTCAAAATTTCAGCATCTTCTAACAGAAAGTAAACTGTTTTAGTTCTACATAATGACGTCTTTTTAAAATCAAACAAAATGCATTTAATTTTGTATTTAATTTGACTGAAATCACACCAAAGAGGTTAAACAGTTTGTGAGCAGGACATCTGAAAATGATAAAGTATGAACAAATTTAAGGGGAGACACTACAGGTGAATAGGAGACAATTTTTAACTAATAGATATCACCATGAAACTTCCCCAGTTGATTACTTACATTAAGACACATATTTTTTGTATTACAAGTTTTCTGAAATTGTATGTTTATATTTGCAAATTATGCATTAGCTTATCAAATATGTGCTAATTTGCATACATTTCCAGAACATGAATCTGAACATTGGATAAAGCCAGGTTAGAAATCCTTGTTTTATTTTGTTGACACATTAAAGTCAAATGATTTTACAGAGGAAATTATGGATAAATCTTTTTATCACTCCATAAATCAGAAAATACTGTCAACAGCCGTAAAAAAAATCTATTTCCTCCATGTCTTTATGAATAAAATGTTCTATAAATCAGGCTATGAATGATATATGAACAACCCCCTCTGTAAAAACCTTCATAATATAGAGAGGAATAAAACTGGAAAGTTTGGTGGATGTAAGTGCTGCTGAGTTGGAGATTTCTGAGAAAAACGTCATTTTGATAAAACGGCCTTTATTGTAAAATTTCATACATTTTGAAGACAGTACAGGTGAATAGGGTAAAAAAAAATTGTATGAGTAGTAGTAGTATGTAGTATGAAAGAAGACAAAATAGCCCAAACTCTCAAAATTGACCAGTGCATGAAAAACGATGTTTTGCCTGTAATGTCTCGCCTTAATTGAAATATAGTGAATAAATGGACTGCTGGCCAAATAACTATTCATTGATTTTGATGGCAGCTGTGATGTGGGGTTTCTGCTGAAGCTAACAAAATGAGGGCTTTGATTTATAATGCTGAGGGTATGTTTGTTTTCACGATCAAGATATTTAATTTTACGGCTGTAAAGTAAGTGATAGGAATAATATTTATGGATGTGTTTGCAGGCCAGGAGAGTCTTGTCATTGCCAAATACTTAATTATGGAAAAAAAAAGAAAGAAAAAAAATACCCACACTGCTGCCGTGTTGTGCCAAATATTTCTTCTATTCTACACGGGCATGACAATTTATTTAGGTCCTTGGACTGTTTTTGGTCTAAACATTGTCATGTCCATGTAGAATAAAAGAAAAGTTAGCAACAATGCAGGGATTTTTTGGTCTTTCTGTGCAGATAATCAGGGTTGGAAATTAACTTTTTTGTCCACCTGCCACTGTGGTTGGTGGACTCCAACATCTACCAGCCACTCAGTAGATTACCAGTGTTTTTTTGGGCTGGTGAATGAAGCAAATCTAGCAACCACTTGCATATTTTACCAGCATTTGGCTGGTGGCTGGTGCTAATTTCCAACCCTGCAGATTATCGTTATCCAGCAACTGCAGAGAATTTATGGATATATGTAACTGTCCAGGAAATACAGGCAACAATATCAAACATACTGGGCAGAGACGAAACAGAAGCAAGGTCATAAACACTAGGAATAAACTGGGAAGATAACCGCTGGACCGCCCACTAAAACAATAAAGACAAACTGGCACAGACAGAAGGGGATTACACAGACTAAATACACAAGGGAGGAAGCGTGATAACGAGGGACAGGTGAAACTCATCGGGGTGGGGCAGGTAATCACACAGGTGGGAAACACACGAGGGCAGGAAGTGAAGTATCTCAAATGAGAGACAAAGGTCAGTATACCGAAATAAAACAGGAACTGTTTTATTGACTGGGCTGTAACAGCACGTGCGCCTCCGGATTATTTTATTAACCGTTTAAAATGAAAGAAAATTAGTTGAGCTAATTAGATCAATCGTCCCGGCTGATGAAACTGACATGACAACGTACTTCTCAACAGGTGACTGTTAGTGTGAGCGGTGAACAGCTGGAGAACAACTTTGTGAACCCGGCGTATCACGGAGATCAGAGCGCGGGCATCGTGAACACATCTTCTGTCAGCACCAAACCTGTGCAGGTGAGTCTCTTAGTATAGTCCGTATAAAACTACGTAAGCTAAATAATAATAATTATTATTATTATGGATGTATTATTTTTTTTAAATCATTCATCTACATAAAAAATGTTATCAATATAACCTTTAAGTGCGATGCCACCTCACTGTTTGTGTTCGTTTGCAGGAGTCAAAGTGGAGCTTATTCAAGCGGAAATTAAAGCCAAGCACCACATTTGAAAACCGTTCGTATGCAGAGGTAAGTTTGGAACATTTTTAAGACACCAGTTACAGAACAGAAAATGCAGGTATTCTTTCGGCTCGTTTACCCTCCGCATTGTTTCACAGATGAAGGATGAAAAGCCAGTAGGAAACAGCGGGGACTCGTCTGCCCCCGAGCCCTCTCCGTTTGTCCCGCCCGCCAAACCTCAGAAGAGGGATCGTCCGAGCACCTTTTCGCCGACCGAGGACACTTTCAAAGACACAGCCAACCTCGTGAAAGAAGACAGCGACGTATAACCCCTCTCTTTATCAGATGGGAATCGAAAATGAAAAAAAAAAAAAACACACTTTGCACAGAATTTATTTTTTTATGCAGCCTGTGTACAAAAGCTCAAATTGTTTTAGGAGAGAGAAACACATATCTATAGAATGAAGAAAAAAAAGTCTCCTGTGACTATGCCTTCTGACTTTTCTTATGCCAATTCTTGTGTTAATGTTTTCTTTATTCCGATGTACTATATGTATATCTTTGCACTGAAGCTGCTGATAGAAATGTTAATAAATAAGTTGTATATTTGTAAATTTGAACAGTGAAATTTTGTCAGAAAATATCTTTGAAATAGATCCTATGAATAGTTCAACATAAACACAATAACAGATAAAAAGTGAGCTGCATTCTGAATGTACAGTACTTGTATGATCGAAGGTTATTAGAGAAATGTGTTGAGATTTTTTTTTTTTTTTTGCCACTGAACAAAACTGAAGATGTATTTACTTCGTCTTTCATGTTTATATACCTCATTTCAGGGCTGGAAACTAAAAAGCGAGACAAAAATAATTGGATTTTAACTTATGCCATTCAATTTTTCAAAGATATGTGCTCCAGTATATACAGATGCATGTGTGCGAAGCATACTTATTGTAATCAAACTCATTATGTTCCCTGCTTTATGACTTTGAATCAACATGAAAATAGTTTGGAGCGATACTTGAATGTGTTTGTTTTGCATGGAAGTGAATTATTGTAGTTGATTTTCTTGAAGAGCAACACATGACCTGAGGATGCAGATGTAGACGGTGGTTTTATAAACACGGAGAATGAATTCTTAACTTTACACAATGATTTATTTCGTATCATAATGAGCCCAATAAAAACTGTATCTGTGATCATCCACAATAACATGCCCATATGGTTTAAATTGCTGCTGCTGAGACGTGAAATGAATAAATTTCCTATTTTGTAACAGTCTGGACACTTTCTTTGTCACAATATATTTTATTTCATCACTTTCAGAAAAATATCTGGCATAGTTTAGTTGCCTGTTAGACATTTCAAAGTCTGACACAAATGAAGGGAGGTAGGACAGAGGAATCCAAAAAAACTTTGCATCCCAGCCTGCGCTGTAATGTGTGCGTGGGAAACGAGCTGTCAGCGCGTGCTCCATGCACCTGGTCACCTTGGAGATATCTGCACTGCCCAAGGAGAAGTCCGGAGCTTTCAAATCTGACAGGGAAAAACATTAAGAGTCATTAAGAGTATTTATTTGTTGCTGTTGAGTGTCATCAACTGTACTTCCACTTACAGGCTTCAAAGAAAGCTTGTCCATAGGAGTCTTTGACGTCTTGAGGGAGGCGGTTCCACAGCCTCCTCAGGTCAGCTTTAATCATATCCCCGTTGGTAACGCCTGTCTTGAAGAAACCAGGCTTGATGATGCTCACTTTGATGCCAAACTGCCAAATGTCCCTCCTGGGCAGAAGAAGCAAAACAGTATATGTCTTTAGTGCAGCTGGAAAACTTTTTATCGTGTATTTTCTTTTAAAGAGGATCTTTTATGGTTTTGTGCTTTTTCTCTTTCCTTTAGTTTTTAGTGTTTAGTGTTACAAAGCCCAAAGTCCGAGCAAAAGGGAGTTACTCTCCCCCACAGAAACACTGCTCCTGAACTGCCTGAAAGGCCTTGATTGAAGTCCCGCCTTTTCTTCCGTAACGTGGTGATGTCACCAAGTAACACATTTGCATAATACCTGCCTAGCGGCTAGTTTGGCACGCCCTCAAACAAAGCTAGTTAGAGTGGGGCTGGAGCGGAGTCTGAAGAGTTTGGTTCGATTGACCAATCAGAGCAGAGTGGGCCGGCTGACCAATCAGAGCGTTTCAGACAGAGGGTGAAAAGAGGTGCTGCAGCACAGCCGGTATGAGAAAAGTAAAGTGTTTTTTTGGATATTAAAGCATGTAAACATGTTCTAGTAGAAAACCAAAATACAAATATGAACCTGAAAATAAGCATGATAGGTCCTCTTTAAAAGTAGGCTTACATCATGTTACTGTTTAAAAAGTTTGCATATGACTAATTGTCAGTCTTTTGCAACTGAACGCAGTGGTGGAAATTAACTAAGTACATTTACTCTGCACTGTGCTGAAGTACAATTTTGAGGTACTTGTTCTTGACTTGAATATTTCCATTTCATGCTTCTTTATACTTCCACTCCACTACATTTCAGAGAGAAGTATTGTACTTTTAACTCCAGTTATTATCTGTACAAATATTATTATGATCAGTCAGGACATTTTATTACATTATTGGTCAAGTTATTACATTACATTTTCAGGAAATTATTACATTATTGGGTGCTAAGCTAAATAACTGTATGTAGAATAGTTAAAACCAGCTCCACTTGGAGCCTCAGTAAAATGCATCAACAGCAACAATCTAATAATGTCATATATATGTTATAATAATACTTCAGTCACAGCAGGGGACATCTTTCTGCAGAACGAGTATTACTTTTGATACATGACTTTTACTTAATTTGAATGCTGTTGCTTGGAACAGTGAGTATTTTTACATTGCTGTATTGGTACTTTTACTTAAGTAAAGGATGTGAGTATTTCTTCCACTACTGACTGAATGTGTCAAAGACAGAAGAGATGTTCATTGACTTTCAGAGGTCGGAGGCAATCACTCTAAAAAACAAAAACTTATTGTGAATGTGTGCTGAACATGCATGTTAGTTTAGTTTCTAATAGTATTTCCTATCTTAAGAGAATGTGTGATGATAAATCTGTTGTCTTCTCACTACCTGAAGCCGTCGGAGAAGGCTTCCACCCCCCACTTGGACAGGCAGTATCCTCCACCAGTCGTAGACAGTCTGCCCACTACACTGGACATGTTGACCAGCCTGCCCCGGGCCTTCTTCAGCAGAGGCAGAAACTGGAGCGTTACCTCAATAACTCCTATCAGATTCACATCCAGCACCTTTGTGAAATCCTCCAGCTGCATCCACTCTGTTGGACCTAAGGGTATGGACCTGCCAGCGTTGTTCACCAGACCCCACAGACCTGCAGAGAAAATGTTAACCAGCAGACATCAACTTCTCATCTTTATTTCTCTTTTGTTGATTTATTATCTTATCAAATATCAGAAATGTTTCCTGTTTTATTTTAATGAGTTCATTCCTCTGTGTGTGTCATGTCTAGTGTTGCTTCCTGTCTTTGTATTTTCCCGCCTTTGTGATTGTCGCCCCTGCCCCGATTGGTTTCACCTGCACCTAATTACCCTCACCTCCTCAGTGTATTTAGTCTGTTGTGTGTCATCCTCAGTGTTTTGTATTTCTAGTTTACTCCTTGTCACTTTACTTTGTGGAGTGGCTGTTGGTAACCTGCCGGACCAGCTGCATTTTTGTGAGTGCAAGTTTTCTGATCATTGTACTCATTGTATCTGCTGCCACCTCATCCTAATCTGTGTTTGGGTCCAAGTCTTGTTATCCCTGACAATCCTGACAAAATGTCTGAGTTAAAGGCTAAAAAAAGGCCTTGAACTCCCTGCACTTTTCACATTACACACTTTTGCACACTACGGATATTTACGCTCTGTACACTTTATCCAACCCGCTTAGTGTACTTAGGGTGACCAGGTGTCCCACTTTACGAGGGACCGCACAGCAAATGTATCCATTGTCCGCCGTCCCACATATTGAGACGATGTCCCACATTTTCATTGGCTCTAGTGTTCAAGTCAAACCACCTGCAGGACAGATGCTTTTTTTTTTTTAAATCTTGCTTTTATCCAATGGCTGTGAAGAAAGCAGGGAAAGCAGCTGTGCTGTGCTGTGCTGTGCTTCCGAAACAAAAGAAATGATCATTGACTTCAGACACAAGACTGAAAACAAAGCTAGTGTCATACACAGCGAAGATGTTCAGATTGTGGAGTCGTATAAATATCTTGGCACTGTGTTTGATTGTAAACTTAAGTTCCATATTAATACGGAGTCTATTGTCAAACGAGGTCAACAGAGAATCTATTTGTTGAGGAAGCTGAACTCTTTTAATGTCAGTGAGAGGATCTTTTACTAACTTTTATTGTTCTTCTATCGAAAGTCTTTTAACCTTTTCTTTTATTTGTTGGTTCAGTGGCTTAACCATTAAGGACAAGAACAGCCTGTATAGCATTGTTAAGGTTTGCTCCAAGATTACTGGAGTCAAACAAAGAGACTTGTGTTCCCTCTGGGAGAATCAGGTGGTAAAGAAGGCTAAGAATATTATCAGCTAACTTCTTCATGTTCTGTCTCCTGAATTCTCATTGATGCCTTCAGGCCGCCGTTATCAGGCACCTCTGAGTAAAACTAATTGTTACTCCAACTCTTTTATTCCTTCTGCTATCAGGTTACTAAACTCAGACAGTAGCTGTATTGGAACCAGTACATTGTGTTTCTTTTGTATGCCCTGTAGCACCACCTAGTGGTGTCTGTTAATAGCTGCACTGAGCAGGGCATGTTAGTCACCACCTAGTGGTGACTGTGAGTGGCTGTACTGAAGAGGAAGTGAGCTCATAGTAAACAGAGTAACAGGAAGTGAGCTCATAGTAAACAGAGTAACAGGAAGTAGTGTCCAGGAAGCTCCTTTTTGCCCATGGAATCATAGTGTGAGCATCTCAGTGTACAATCCTCTTAATCCTGTGCCATAAAGTCCACAAAACCGGCTTCATCCGTAAGTTATCTTATATTAACAGTTATGTGAACACGTTTATGTTAATATTTCTTAGGTTTGAGTACAGTCTTTTTGATGATGGTTAGTTTGTTGTCAACTACATAGAGATGTATTAGTGTTTGGTGTTTAAAGTATTGGTGCTTGTGTAAATGGTATTTACTGCTGTATTTCCATCTTTAATTACATACATTAACATACTTTGATGCACCTGTTGGTTATGCTAGTAATCTTTTCTCTAATGATATACTAGAAATATTATTTAGTACTTACAAACATACTTATCTGATGTTTGTATTTTGTGCTCTTTTTCAGTTTTACAAAATTACATATTTTCCTCCATTAAATCCTGCCAAACACAACAACCCGTCTGTTCCTTGGAGAATGCAGTGCTGGAGAATATATTGTTGAGCTGGCTGTATAGCTGAAAAACACGTTGCCTGCAACAACTTTTAGTGAGAACAGCATAGTAGCCATTTCATGTGAGATTTTTATTGACAGTTCCCTTACATGATAAATCATGTAACAATGTCACATTTGGTTTGTTGGGATCTGGTCACCCTAAGTGTACCGTACTAATCTCTTATTCCTGGTATCTTTGCACAGCATTTAACACATTAAGCTGTGCCTTATGTGAAAAGGTTGCCTTTCTCCCTTTTCACTAGGCCCTGTTCCAGAGAATTAAGTGTTAAATGCCAAAATATATCACATACAGTACTATGGAGAGTAATATAGGACATACTGTATGTTTGGGAGTTATTTCCACCAACACAGACAGACCAGGCACTAATTCCAATAAAGTAAAGTCTAAAATGTTTACACTCTGGTCAGGATAAACTTCTTTTATTATCAATCTGTAGTTCAGATTTATGTTTGGAGAAGCTGTGTTAAGAAATGCAGACTATGAGGTATTTTCTCCCTTTACAAAAAGAGAGAGTGTGTTAATCAGTAGGAGGATGATGAGCTGATGATGGGATGGTCCAGGTTGCCTTTATCTCTCCCAGTGCCTCACTCTGGCTGGCACCCTATCTGTGTGTACCCCCTGCTGCTGTCCGCCCGGCCCGGCCCGGCTCACCTCGCTCTCCGACCTCTCTGCTCACAACTCCACCGCCCTCCTGATGCTCGCCCCGTCTGTAACATCCAGCAGGAGGGTCTTCAGCCTGGGGGAGGACAGTGCTGCCAAATCCGCTGCACCTTTCTCTGTGAGGCATGCAGCCGTGACGTGGAAGCCTTTTGCATCCAGCTGCCTGGCCAGCAGATTCCCAAAGCCGCTGTCACAGGATCACCTGAAACACACAATCCACATCTGTGAATATTCTACACACATTCTCTGTAAAAGGTAAATAAAAAAAAAAGGCGAAAAGAGACAAAGATAAATCAACTTACCTCTATTAAACATGTCAGATTCTCAGTTGACACCTGAGTGGAGACATTTGAGATGCATTTTTTCAGTTTAAGATCCCACACACATGGAAGATAATATTAAAGGCCCCCAAAGGCCACCTATTCTTTATGTGTCCGTTGGTTTGTGATTAACTGCAAACTGCTAACACAGACAAATGTTAATGGCATTCAAGAGCTAACCCCCCATTTTAACTTGAACACACCAATAATCAAAAAATGCTTTCAAACTCAAAATGTATTGGTGGAAGAAGTATTCAGATAGTTTCCTTCAGTAAAAGTACTCATACCACACTGTAAAAATACTCCACTACAAGTAAAAGTCCTTGGTCCCTGATCACCCATAGTGGCCAACCTTTACATGGAAAAGGTGGAAAACAGAGCCCTGAACTCCTCCAGGGGAACAACACCTAAGCACTGGTTCAAATATGTGGACGACACATGGGTCACCATCAAAATGCAGGAAGTAGAAGCTTTCACAGAACATATTAACTCTGTGGACAGCAACATCAAGTTCACACGGGAGGACGTCAAAAACAACAGCTTGGCCTTCCTGGACTGTGAAGTTCATGTTGAGGAAGACAGGAGCCTCCGCATGGGAGTTTACAGGAAACCCACGCACACGGACCAGTACTTACTCTTCGACTCCCACCACCCACTGGAACACAAGCTTGGAGTTATCAAAACCCTGCACCACCGAGCAGATAACATACCAACAAGTGCACAGGCTCAAGAAAAGGAGCGAAAACACCTGGAAAGTGCACTTAAAACTTGTGGATATCCAAACTGGACCTTTGTGAAAACAGCCACAAAATCCAGAAAGAACACCAGTACCACGGGTGACGAAGAAAAGGAGGACAGACGTAACGACGCTGTCATCCTCTACGTGTCTGGAGTGTCTGAGAAACTCAGGAGGATTTTCAACAAACGCCACATCTCTGTATCTTTCAAGCCCAGCAACACCCTCAGACAGAAACTGGTCCACCCTAAGGACCGCACACCCAAACACAAGCAAAGCAACTTGGTGTATGCAGTCCAATGCAGTGAGGAGTGCACAGATTTGTACATTGGGGAAAACAAACAACCACTACACAGACCAATGGCTCAACACAGACGGTCCAACTCCTCAGGTTTAGACTCAGCAGTCAATCTACACCTGAAGGACAAGAGACACTCTTTTGAGGACAATAATGTACATATTTTGGACAGGGAGGAAAGATGGTTTGAAAGAGGAGTGAAAGAGGCCATCTATGCTAAAGTAGAGAAGCCATCACTCGACAGAGGAGGAGGCCTAAGGCATCACCTATCTTCCACCTACAATGCTGTCCTGGCATCCCTGCCCAGGGGATTAAACAACCATTCACACTTGACCTCTTCCGACAGTCATTCACACTTGGCACCGGCTGACTCTGACAACCCTTAAATACAGTAGTCATCCCTAGGAGCACCATTGTACCGTAGTAAAGGGTTGTTAAAGTCAGATGATACTTAGTGTGAATGACTCTAACAACCCTTAACTACAGTACAATGGTGCTCCTTGTCTGTTTTCAGCTTTGTGACGATGCATTGTCCAGCAGATCAAAAAGGGTTTTAAATACTTTATTTAGCTTAAGAAGTAGGAGAATTTATCAGTTTCTCAACACATAAATAAACACTCCATCCTTTAGTTTCTCACAAACATTCATATTCAATTTTTTTTTGTTTTCACTGGACAAGAAGGGGATGAAAAACTGTAATCTGTGAGGTAACTAAAGCTATCAAACAAATGTATAGTGGAGAAAAAAGTGCAATATTTAGAGCTTCTGCTCTTAGTAACTATAGCGGAGAACCTAAACTTATAAAGCGTGATTACACTTTACTAGAGTTGATGCTGACAATGCTTGTCATAAGTGCAAGTTTGCGTGTGATAGCGGAAACACGAGCAATTTGTCGAAACATTTAGCAAAAAGTTCACTTCCTCATTTAACGTCTCTATGGGTCCTACATAGCGTCTATGACGTCACTGGCCTGTGTAGTCCGCAGCAGATATGAGCAGCAGGCTGTGTAATACGAGTGAACAAAGTTATTATTATGTTTTGATCAATTAGATTATGGCCATATAGCTTGTAAAAGTGTCTGTCAACAAACATAAATAAAAAACATGCTTTAGGACAGTTTTGGAAAGGTGCTTCAAAGGTTTTGAGCCCTGTACTATTACTACTATTAACCATCATGCACAAAATAAAATATGCACTGCAGTGCAGACACAAAGTGCAAATTGGAGAGACAGACCATAAGTGTTGTTCAATAAATGTTTACTTAAGTTCTTCTGAGATATAGTGGAGTAGAAAATTGCATAAAATAGAAATACTCATGTAAATTAATATCTCGAATCTGTACTTAAGTACAGTACTTGAGTAAATGTAATTAGTTACTTTCCACCACTGTCAAACTGTGCATGGTGAATATTCTGAATAAATGCCGCTCATTTCTGCTCCAGCGCCATCTACTGGGTTAATCTGGCAGTAATGCACCTACATACTAGACAGAATACTTCAAATATCCTAACTAAAAGCAGGCTTTGTATATCTATATCCCTATAATAGGGCACTATTATATGCCTCATATCAACTGAGTCCCTTATAGGTTAACATATGTAATAATAATGCTAATAACATGATGCAGCAAAAGAATTTTCACATAAAAGAACAAACAACAGCAATTTTGAGATACTTGTACTTTAGTACTCCCGTTTTATGGTTCTTTACATTTCTACTTTCAGAGGGAAATATTGATTTTTTTTTTTTTTTTTTTTTTTTTTTTTTTACTCCACTACATTTATCTGACAGCTTTGATAACCACTTTGGTAACTTACTTTTCAGGTTATAATTTTACATACAAAACACAAGATCAGCTTTTAAAATATTTGTGATATATTAAAATACGCAACAGTTTATACATGAATGCATCAGTAAAATTAATCAAAGAATATAATGTTGATTATAAAATAACACGTACAGGGTCAATTTCTTTGCATAATGAATTCTTGAGTGTATGAATACTTTTACTTTTGATACTTTAAGTACATTTTGTAGGGCATTTTTTCTTTTACTTAAGTAAATAATCCGAATACTTCCTCCACCACTGTGCTATACTAACTGAATTTATTTTGTGATGCTTTACATACCACAAACTAAAACCCTGCGTAGCTAAAAACACCACTAGAGGTACGTTTTTTGTGTGTTTTTGGTGAACTGAACCTTTAATGCAACAATTTTCATTCACCCACCAAATGGCATGAGATCTCATTAAGCTGCTTTGGGTAAAAATAATAAATCGTTAAAATGTTAATTTAGAGTCAAATAAATAATAATAAAGTTAGTATCCAGATTCTGTTCGGGCGCTCCGAATGTGTATAAAAGCCAATAAACAGTAATTTAACTTGTGTAAAATGTAAAATAATAAGTCAAACATACCATGGCAACGGTTCTTCTTCAACAGAGAATAACTGAACGTAGTGACGACCCTTTTTCAGTCCAGTTGTGTCTGGGTGTGATGGTGATTGTTTACAGTATGTCTGCAGAGTGTCAAGGTCCATGGTGGATAAAAAAGCATGATTAAATATTGGGGTTGTGCATTCCCCTTTTACTAGTCAATAAAACTATTGAAGTCTGTCTAGTGCCTAAATGCTTCAAAACTATTTTAGTCTTTATTCATTATTCTTTATAATTATTTATAGTCATATTGTTTGTTTGATGTTGTTCGATTCTCCATGTAACACTCCCACATAAGCCTAGGTTTTGTAACAGCAATAACATTGTAAATGGTTGAATTACTGAACATTTCATTGCACATTTAGCCTCGAGTGTTTCCTACATTAGTTAAGGTGATTTTTAGGCCTTTTAACAGAGTGTCTTTTAACAGACTTTTCAGTGTCCCATATATCGGACATGACTGTCCCACATTAGAAACTCAAGATTTGTCTGAGAAAACTTCATGAGAGTACTGATATGTCCTTTATGAGTGTGATAACTGCATTTTCTTTTTTTAGTTTGATTAGGACACACCCTTGGGATTTTGGAGTGGTACTGGGTTTGGATTTAATGTATTGGCTTCGTATCACAATATACTATTCCAGAAATCTAAAATTCAAAAATGTCCCACATTAGGCTAATTCATCAATCAATAGGGTAGGCATTATAATGTCTGGAGTCAGAGACATAATGAAGAGACAGAGACAAACATGTTTTATAATAATGTTTATATGATGTTGTCAGTTGTCAGTGTTGTCATGTTGTAATCCTTCATGTACAAACATTTATTGCAGCAAAAGTAAAAAAAAAACACACACAAGGGTTCTTCAAATTAGCCCATTTTTTTTTTCTTCCTCAAATCACTGATTTGAGAGTTTTTATTTTGGGGGAGTTTTTTAGGAAAAGTCTATCCGAGATGCAGGTTGGCATGTACGATGCAGGCAACCAGAAGAACTTAGCGTCCCATCCGGCAGAGTAGCGAGTACGAGGGTAAACAGCGGACACGGCGTGCTCCATGCAGTCGATCACCTTCATCAGGTTGTGGTCCGTCAACATCTTGAACCTCTGATCCAACATTTCAAGAGCTGAAAGAGAAGCATTTCACACACACGTGGTTTATATACAGGACCACGCTTTATTAAGTTTACAGGTCTGTAGTTTCTAATTAGCTCCTAATAATTTCCTGGGAAGTTTCTTGGAAAGCGCTGTGGACTAATCATAGATAAAATACAGACATGGTTGATTTGGGTGAGCATGGAGTTGGTTGTCACACGGGTTGGTTGTCGCATTCATTAGATCTCGCTCCGTAGAGGGCGCTGTTGAAAATGTTGGTACTGAAATTTTCAGAATGGGGGTCAGAGGTCACCTACAGGGTCATTTCAGGAGTAAGACACTTGACATTGAGGTGAGAGGACTTTTAGTGTTTTTCATGTCAAAATGTAAATATCCAGCTCTTCTGTGTTTCTCTCCTAGGCTTTAACACCATGGGTTTATAATAAATCATTATTACCATTAAAAACTATGAAGGGAGAGCTATAGTTTAGATGTTTTTTTCTTAGCTAGGCTACGTGGTTGTTAGCTTAGTCCCAAGCAAAAAAAGAAATCAGAGTTGGGGATGCTTGTCACATGTGACTAATAGTGAGTGACTGACATAAGGATGAGTTGATGAGTTTATGTTCTGTATTTTAAGTTGCTGCATTTCAATGAAATCAAACTCATTTTTAAGATCGCCTCCATTTTGTATTAGGGACAACCAACCCCATAGAACACACACACACAATAATTTAAGCTATCTATTAAGGATTTTGCCTCTAATAGCAAAAATAAATCAATAAAAGTCTCCAAATATTGAACAGTGGAGAGAACAAGTGAAGGTGATTTATGTCACGGAGAAGATCACAGATCTTTTTTTTGCAGAGATGGGCTCCATTCGACTAAATCATCTCCTCTATGTTTGTGAATTGTTCTGTGATGTGTTGAACTATAGCAATATATAAAAAAAAAAAAAGTTATTATTATTTATTAACAAAAGGCGGAGTAACTCACAATCGTTCAAGAAAGCAGGTCCATAGTCGTCCTTCACATCCTGAGGTAATCTGTCCCAGAGCTTCCTCAGGTTATTTTGCACCAACGCTGTATCAGTCACGTTTGTTCTGAAGAAGCCCGGCTCGATGCATGAGACCTTGATTCCGAACGGCGCCATGTTTATCCTGAAACGCAGAGGAGGTTTACTGTAAGTCCAGAGTGAGAAAAGCAGTGCGAGTGTAAACAGCATGAAAAAGTGACATCTTCTCTCACCGCAGACTGTCGTTGAAGGACTCCACTCCGTACTTGGAAACGCAGTACGGCCCGCCGAACGGGGTGACACGCCCAAACACGCTGGCGACGTTCACCACTCGCCCTCTGGCCTTCTTGATGAGAGGGAGGACGCTCAGCGTGACGTCGATCACGCCGCACAGATTGACAGCCAGCATGTCCTTGTAGTCGTCTATAGTGAGCCAGTCGTTGGGCGCGGACGGCAGAGCGACTCCGGCGTTGTTCACGACGGCCCACAGGCCTGGAGCAACACAACACAAGATAGTAAAACACACCTAGGAGTAAAATCACTGCTTCAGGCTACGGGTTACCGTCTATGTTAATTCCTAAAACTTAAGTTACAGGAATACTTTGACACTATGGGTTTCTTTCTCTTTCTTGCCGAGAGTTACATGAGAATGAGAATTGATACCACTCATCATGTCTGAACGGTATATATGAAGCTGCAGCCAGCAGCCAGTTATATTAGCTTAGCATAACAAAGGTAACACAATCCACTATGACCAGCAAAGAAATAGTCCAGTGTCTCAGATTAACTGGTGATCGCGTTAGCTGGCGGCGATCGGCTGATTTCACCAGCACATAACCCCCCGTGAAACATAATAAATTGTCGTTTTTACGGTTTGATTTTTGTACTGAAACAAACGAGATATAGTGTGTTAATTAGGGATCTTTAGAGGTGCTGGTAGGTGGATTGTGTCCAGTGCCTGAAAAGGGCCGATACTCACCAGTACTCAGTACCGGCACTTCTGATTTTTTGTCCACATGAGTACCCTTACTTCTTATTGTGTACCTCCGCCTCCTGGTGAGTCTAAGTACGTCTCAGTGTGAACATATAGTTAGCTTAATGCTGAGAAAACAGTGCTGAAAATGCCTAAATATCCAATTTAATCTTTAGGCCAACAGATATCATATTTTAAATGAGCTTTATTGTAGCATATAGCCTATGCAATATTATATTGGTGTACATTTTGATTTGTATCAATAGCTACATGAAAAGGTTTTTATTAACCGGATCTACATTTATGTTCAAACTGTGGAAATGTATGTCGTGTGTAGGCCTAAAATGTAATGAAATGCATACAAGAATACATTTGAAGTGGGATATATTACCAAGATGTTCGTATAAATACAAATATATCCGAGACACGTGCAATGATCATGTCATGCAACTGCAGAATTAGGGTAAGCCCACTGGTCCAATTCAGGCACTGATTTTATCACCTTTGAACAGAGCCGGGCTAGTTGTTTCCCCCTTGTTTCCAGTCTTTATGCTAAGCTACGCTAACTGGCTGCTGCTTCAAATTGGACGGACAGACACGAGAGTGGTATCGATCCTCTTGTCTAATTCTCGTCAAGAAAGTGAATGTGTATTTCTTAAAACGTTGAACTCAGTACTACCCAGTTTCAAACATAAACGACATATCAATATTGTTAATTCACCTGAAACCCTACGAGCGCTGTAAACATAAAAAAAAATGTTAACATAACATTAAATGTGACCCTGTAAAATGAGCAATTTACCGTTCTGTCCAACCAGAGTCTTGATGAGAGCTGCCGTCTTGCTGACGCTCTCAGAGTCGGTGACATCCAGGTGAAAGGTCGCCAGTCTGTCGGAGGTGACCTTCTTCAGGTCTTCCTCACCGTTCTCAGTGAAACAGCCCGCAATCACATTGAAGCCCTGCGCGTCCAGATGCCTCGCCAGGAGATTACCGAACCCACTGTCACAGCCGGTGATGTAGACATATTTCTCTTCTCTGTTGGTCACTCGTTTGCTTTCCTTGTACCAGCGATAGACGAACCAGGGAGCCACCAGTCCCAGGATGTACAGGTACATTATTTCTGTAAACAGTTCAAATAAGAAATAACTCAGATTAATAGATTTATGATGCCATAATAAATGTTCACAAAAGGACTGAGATAGTTGGGACAAATGGATACTCCTCCTTGTTGTATTTTTATTTCTCAGTTGGACCTCCAGTACTGTGGAACATTTTTACCACATAGTTGTAGGGCTGTCTCGAATACCATTTTTTTGGGCTTCGAAGCTACGATGAGAAATATTCGTATCTTTTCGAAGCTTCGCGGAGCAGCGCAGTGCGGCAGGCTGACATTTTCCAATGCCCGGGGCAGTGCCATCCCAGCACTACTGTACACAAACGCACCTCTACACACAACAAACAGAGATATCCGTCTGAGAATAACTATTAATGATTAATGTTGAATATGTATAATGAATGATGTTGTGGGATAATTCCTTCTTTCATGGGATATTTTGGGATTTAAATATTATTATTACACACTCATATATGAAAAAAAAACGAAGCATTCGAATAGTGATTTGGAGGTTGAATACCATGACAACACGCATTCGGGTTAGCCTTGTATAGTTGACAAAACAATCTCCCCACAAGGTCCATGTAAGAGCTTTCAATTGTAACACACAATCTTCTTTAGCAGATGCCTCATTTTTACAGAATCTGAGATTTTAATCAATTTTTAAACCGAAAGTCCTCAAAGCAATCAGATAAAATGGAAATTAGGGATGTACCGATGCGACGGATAGCTGGGCTTTGGATATCGGCCGATACCGAGTAGCGATCCGATACCAGTGTTAATAATAATTAATTAATAAGCTGTATACCTCACTGTGTGGAAGTGACTGGGATCATGTTTTTATGTGTGAGGCAACATCAGGCTTGAATTAAACATCGCTCTCCTAACTTTGTAAAACAAAATGTAACAAATAAATACATAGATATATATTTGTATTATTTTGTATTATTATTATTATTTATTATCAAAATAATGAATCATACACCAGGAACTGGTTTAGAAATCTTCAAAATTAACAAGAATTACAATTCGAGTGTAAAGCTTATTAACCCTGCAAAAAATTGGTTAAAAAAAATAAACAGGAATCCAAATTCCAGTATATAATGCATATAGTATATAACCGATCCAGCTGTTTGAGTCAGTATCGGCCCGATATCAATCCGGTATCAGTGCATCCCTTATGGAAACGTAAACATCCTACAGACAACTGGGCAAATTCCATCATAAAGATTGCAAGATAATAAAAACAGCTACTAAATAACCCTCAAAAGTGAGATTGTGATGTCAGCTACTGTTTCCGGGGTCAAGAATGAACTTTCATTTGCAAACCCTGGACTTATTATCTTCAACCTGATACCATTTTAACAGTTTAAACCTCATATTAACACTGAATTCTGTCGAGGAATGTTTGAATGTGAAACTGAGAAGTGGCCAAACCTGTCTGTCTCTCTCTGTGGGTCGAATGCCATGCATTCAGGAGTGACTGCATTATTCAAAAGGGAGGCACATTTTTATGCGATGAGTCTTTTGTTGGCACTCTAGCTACACTATCAATGAATTGCCTCACTTACCTAAAAATAACCTATTAAAATGATAAAATGATGCAGTATGAGAAATCTTCCAGGACCCAAGGTGACATCTGCAAATGACTTGTTTTCAGTCCCAAACACCAAAATTTCACTATCATAGAATACAAGAAGAAAACCAACAAATATTCACAGTTAAGAAAGTGAAACCATGACTCAATGAATCTTAAACGATTATTTGATAATCAAAATTGTTGCCCTATTAAATGAATCGACTTGATCTCTGAGCTCTAAAATAATAAACACATTAAATGAATAGGCTAATTGTAAAGGCAGTGCCAAGACTTGATTGTCATTTTTTTTTTGCAAATTAGCCAAATAAACTGAGACTGAATATTGTATATTGAATATTAAAAACATAAAACTGATATGTTGATTATTTTCTCAGTTAATCGGATAATTTAATCGCAAAGAAATATCATAAACAAGTAAAAAATGCCCCTTAAAATGTATTTTTTTCCTTCGAAACTCAATATTCAGTTTACTATCATAAAGAAACGCAGCAAATCCTCACTATATTAGCTGAAAAATGGGATTGTTCTCTTGAACGACTCTTGAAAAATGACCAAAAACGATCAAAAAAGTTGTTGCCAAATAACTTTCTTGAGCCATAGTAAATAATGCTGGATATAAGATAATAACATCCTATAACATATATCACCATGTGGACGGAGATCCAGAGGAGTGGTTCTAGTTTCAGGTTTAACTAGTTGAACGTCTCTTTAGAGACGGGAACAAAAAGAAAGAAACTTACGTGTATATTTTGTGTGCGGGGAATGAGTCAAGCAGCAGAGCGTGAATCTCCAGGAGAGACGGCGGAGGGCAGAGGGGGCACAAAGTTTGTGTTTTTCTGTTCCTACTTCATTGATTTTTGATGTAACTTCCGGGGACCTCAGCTGTCCTCCACCGCCCTCTTTTTCCAAGGCCTGTTGAAAAGAGGTGACGACACCCGTCTTGAGCTCTGGCTGTGACGCATGCGCAGTGTAACTGGAGCTGCTATTGGCGCGGAGACCAGGTTTTACTGCGCATGCGTTAAAACCCCGAGGATATGACGCGTTGATGACGCGTGACGTCTCAACCCTCCTTGTCTTTTTCAGGGAAATGATGATGTATGAAGAGCGCCATCTGCTGGAGACTGCATGATAACGTCTGATAGATAGATAGATAGATAGATAGATAGATAGATAGATAGATGGATAGATAGATAGATAGATGGATAGATAGATGGATAGATAGATAGATAGATAGATAGAGGGCATTGAAACATAGGCTACTAATATTTCTATACAATATTTTCTTATGTGTTTTACTTTTATTTTAACATTATAAATTCATGAAAAGTAGATTGTATTAAAACATGCACTTAAAGCTGCATTAATCAATATGTTACTAAATGTAAAGGAGTAATTCCCAATAAAATATCCCCTGGCTTGAATAATAATTTTTTTTTTTTTTTTTTTTACCACATTAAAGTGGTTAGCACTGCAGCCTCACAGCAAGAGGGTCATAGGTTCAATCCCGACTTGGGGCCCTTCTGTGTGGAAATTGCATGTTCTCCCCGTGTTATTGCGGGTTTTCTCCGGGT
Organism: Sebastolobus alascanus; assembly: GCA_916701645.2. NCBI lineage: Eukaryota > Metazoa > Chordata > Actinopteri > Perciformes > Sebastidae > Sebastolobus > Sebastolobus alascanus. The sequence goes on from CAKAOJ020000361.1 coordinate 693,807, forward strand.
TCTCCGGCTTCCTCCCACAGTCCAAAGACATGTGGGTTAGGTTAATTGTTAACCTAGGTGTGAATGGTTGTCTGTCTCAGCCCTGTGATAGTCTGGCGACCTGTCCAGGGTGTATCCCGCCTTCGCCCTATGTCAGCTGGGGTAGGCTCCAGCCCCCCATAGGATAAACGGTTACAGATAATGGATGGATTGATACTCCTTCTCCCTAATTCAATCCAAAATCTATGAATATGCAAATATATACAGTATTACAGAAAGTGGCACTTAATAAATAAAATACTTTGCTCTCTCTGAGTATAGGCTACAAATGAATTATATATATATATATATATATATATATATATATATATATCTTAGCTGTTAATCGATTACAATATTTAATCGCGATTAATCACAAATTCATTGCTGCATCTGTTCAAAATGCACCTTAAAGGGAGATTTGTCAAGTATTTAATACTCTTATCAACATGGGAGTGGCCAAATATGCTGCTTTATGCAAATGCATGTATATATTTATTATCGGAAATCAATTAACAACACAAAACAATGACAAATATTGTCCAGAAACCCTCACAGGTACTGCATTTAGCATAAAAATATGCTCAAATCATAACGTGGGTACCCATAGAACCCATTTTCATTCACATATCTTGAGGTCAGAGGTCAAGGGACACCTTTGAAAATGGCCATGCCAATTTTTCCTTGCCAAAATGTGGCAGAAATTTGGAGCCTTATTTAGCCTCCTTCGCGACAAGCTAGTATGACATAAATGATATGACATAATGATAAAATAGTATTCTGGCAGCCAAAAGTAATCAAAAAGTACTGTATGTGTTCAATATATCTGAACTTAGTTTAAAAACAACATTATATTGATCACAAGTGCCAAGTTCCTTAATATTGCTACACCCCACCCATGGGCAGCCCTATTGGGGTGAACAACACTCCACCACTGACCCAAATCAACCACAGAAGACACCTTTAAAACATTCATATCCATAGTATTTATTAACAAATGCATACAAACAAGCCAATGCAAAAACCATATGAGGCAACAAGAGAAGTCTCCACACCGGAGGCCTCTCCCTTCTGCTACTGGCACAGGAGCTTTTAAGCACTTCCTTCCTGGGCCAGGTGCACCTCATTGAGCAATGCAGCACACCTGGGCAGAGCCATGAGAGGGGAAAAGGGGACAACAGCACAGGTAACACTTACAGCTGTAACAAAATATACTACTCTGAATACATGGAAGACATACCAAAGTATAAATACACTTTATATTATACTTTTCTTGACTCCATGTTCTACTACACCTCTATTTGCACACAGTTGTGTGTGCAGGCGTCTCCATGCCAGACAACCGTCCGCTCTGGGAGAGAAAAACAGAGTCAGTTGTGTATCTCTGACTAGAGCCCCCTCCTCCCTGTGTGTGTTATTATCAATCACCTGTGTTGTGAATAATAACCGGTTGTAAAGAAGGAGCAAACTCTGAACCCAGGCCCTCTTCTTGTCCTAGCGGGCATTAACCCCCAAACATCTGCTTGATTATTATAATTGTGTCTCCATTTCCACTTTTTGTAAAGAACATGTTTTCTATATTCATACTTTATGTAGGCTGCTTATACTTAACTGTGAAATAAGTTATAGAAAGAGACAAATGAAGATCAAATAATGACACAATATTACTTTTAGTATGTTTAGAAACTGTCTGAAATTAATAGTTAACAGGTGAAATGTGATGTGAAATTGTTTTTGCAAATTTGCAGTAACAGTAACTACTTTGGTTATTTAGCCTTGTAACAAATGAAAATGTGTAATGAATTTCAGTTTCACGAAGTCATTCTAATGACATGACATTTTTATTAGATTATGTGTGTATTGAGAGAGCACCTGGCAATAACTAATGGCCTTACGGTCGTTAAACCCGTTTTACAGTCACTTATGATAACAAGTAAACACATTTATACCAGAGGATGTTTTTTCATTGGTAAAATTCACATCTTAAAGATCCCTCTGGGTTTTGTTTTTGATGATACAATGGTGTAACTATAAAAGCAGTCAATGAACATTATCTTGGTTTTAGTGATTGAATATTTCCTTACAAAGGCGGTCTAGTGAGGGTCATAATGCCAACACAAGTCTTATCAGTCTAATGGAGGTGTAGATAATGGGAAAGGAGAGGCAGAGTTTACCTGATAATAAGATAGTCAAGATTTAGTCAAGAATGTAATCTGATGAGCGTCAGTGGTGCTGGTGGATTTGTGAGGAGACCTTCAGTGAGGAGTCCAGGTACAGTACGTTTTGCTTTTCTTCCACCATGAAGGGCTGCGTTCACACTCAACCAATAAAAATAATAATAACTGCTGTTCTTGTCACAATCTATGTACAGTAATTGTGTGAATGCTGATTCAATAGCAAATTGTTCTTCTAAGGTTTCTTCTTCTATTTCTTCCGTACGTTTTTTGAGATCTACTTTCAGTGCAGCTCTTTAAGTTCATTAGTGCTTGTGTTCAACTTTTTTTCCACCATTTATACTTTTTAAAATATTAAGCTTTTTTCCCTTTTTTTTTTTTTTTTACAATGTAACTCAATGGAGAGAATCTTCAAATCCTTTTAAACATACTCCACTTTGAAACACTACTGCTCCCACATACTTTCAGCTACAGACACCATTTAAACTTTAAACGGGTTACAAGAATTTGAACTATTAAATTTACATTCAGATTTTTTATATCTTTTACTTTTAGTTGCAGTGAATGGGACACATCTTCAAATCTTCTTCAACCTACTCCATTTTGAAATTCTACTAATTCTGCTTACTTTTATCTACAGACTTTATTCAGGGACTATACGCTTTAAGCAGGTCACAAAGTAATTATACGTCTTCCATACATTTTTCGAAGGACTACTACTTCTGCATACTTTCAGCCAAAGAAACAATTCCAATGTCAAAACATTATGCTCTTTAGGGACATTGTATGCTTTTGCCTTTTATTGTACAAAGCATTTCTCCTTTCAGCCTTTTCAGTTAATTCATTTCAACGTTCACCTTTTGACAGTATTACAGTTTAGCTTCCAGCATTTCTAGAAATGTTGTCAGTTATTATATTATTTAGATAATGCAGTTCAACAACCAGTTCTTCCAGTTCAGTTTCCAGATTTTACAGCAAAGCCTTTGCGCTTGAATACCTCTGCATTTTCAGCAATGCTTTACAATTAATTTTCAGCATTCACACACATTTTCTGCAAGAATTGCATTTTCTAATTTAATAATGTTTTATTGTCGATATTGGTGTCGTAAGCTGCTCAAAGTGTTGTGTCGCTGTCATATTTTCCCTCGTATCACTTGTCCATTCTGCTGGATAAAACAATAACCTAACCATTAGATAAACATTAACTTATTTAGTTTTACTAGTTTTACATTTCTTTAGGATCATTGGAAGTTTTTATAAATGAGTCATCTTGGTTCTCTTGAATCCCACTGGACGATTCCATTGATTAACAAGGAGGACATACCTCCCTGAGTCAGGGCAGCCAACATGAAGAAATCAATGAAACTGACAGGTGTAGATAAAAGAGGTGAGTGATCCATTTTCATTGCAAACCCCCCCCCCCCCCCAAAAGAAACAGACACAATAATAGTAGAAAGAAATGATTACATATGTGTAACTAACCATAGTTTTACCTCTTTTTCAGCAGACATTGAGAATGGGTAAGTTTGTATTGCAAGATTGACACCTCCCACAAGTTTCAGACCACAATATGTTTGCAGTTGTTATGAAATATTCTTACTTTAATTTACATGTGTTACAGAGATGAGAAGAAGAAAGAAAAGATGCTGAGTGTTGGATACTTACAGCTGGTAAATACTTTGTTTGCTCATAATTTGTTCATAAACAGTGATGGAAGGTAACTCATTATATCTTATATTACTTTACATTCATGCTTTTCTCCAAAGTGACTTACAGTGAGTGCTTTCAAACCATGTAGGAGCAAGATGAGGAGTGTGTCCCTTTCACACAGATAACTAAATATTTGTTCAATGCTACAGTAGAAGTGCTTAGAGGTTTGGTTTTTAATTTTTATTTGTCTATTTATTTATTTTTAGACATAAGTAAGGGCTAACAAGGGTTGTTGAGATGGGTTTTAGCCTGTTGCGGAAGATGAAGATGTATTACTGTAAATAAGTACTGTACTTTACTTTTTCTTATTTCTATTTCATGCTACTTTTTACTCCACTCCATTTATTTGACAACCTCTGTTTGTAGTTTTCAGATTAAGATTTTACACAAAAACATGTTATACACTTATAAAGTATTATATTATCAGTTACAGTTACTTTTGGAACTTCAAGTCAATTTTGCTTATAATACTTGTGTACTTTTACCTAAGTAGGATTTTGAGTGTAGGACTTTTACTTGTAATGGACTTTGGTACAGTCTGAGTCATTTTCTTACCTCACCACTACACTTTTCCTATATTTGATTTGACCTTTAAAAATAAAAATGAAAATAAAAACGGGGGACCAAATTCTCACAACTACACTGTTAAAAGAATTTTTTTTTAAAAATCCAAAAATTCCTTTTTGCAGTTTCGATTTGCCACTTACAAAGACACCGTGATGATGGTGGTGGGAGGTTTGTGCGCCGTCATACACGGTGCAGCTTTACCTCTCATGCTTTTGGTGTACAGCAGGATGACAAACGCCTTTGTGGCGTACGAGCTTGAGGTCCAAGAACTGAAAGACCCAAACAAAACATGCAACAACACCATCATCTATTGGATAAATGGCTCCATATATGAAACAGCAGAGAACAGCTCTGTGTACTGTGGGTAAGTCTTTAGTTTACTGTTGATGTGATTGTTGTTAAAGCTGCTTTTACTCATTTTATTCTCTCTGCAGGGTGGATATTGAAGCAGAGATGACCATGTTTGCATATTACTATGTTGGAATTGGATTAGGAGTTCTGTTTCTTAGTTATTTTCAGGTAGTATTGCATATTTATGCTCGCCAGATTCAGTTTTAATTATGGCTCATGACGGTGTAGCACATAATATTGTACAACTCTGATTGTTCACTGCAGATTGTCTTCTGGGTGACAGCGGCTGCAAGACAAATTGATAAAATGAGGAAGACTTATTTCAGAAAAGTAATGCAAATGGAGATCGGATGGTTTGACTGCAACTCTGTTGGTGAACTGAACACGAGGATGTCAGAGTGAGTTATCTGGCTCTTTATCTGCAGATCAGGCTGTTATCTATCAGCACATGCTGTGTAGCTGGGAGAATGTTTTACACTCAACGGTGTTTCTGTTCCTCTACAGTGATATCAACAAGATCAACAACGCCATCGCTGACCAGGTGTCTATCTTCCTCGAGAGGATCTCTACGTTTGTGTTTGGCTTCATGGTTGGATTCATTGGGGGATGGAAGCTGACGTTGGTGGTCGTAGCAGTGAGCCCGATGATCGGCGTAGCTGCTGGACTTATGGCTATGGTAACGTTGTGACTCAAACTGAATGATTTCTTACTGCTGGATGGGAGAACATTCCTACTGTATGTGGTATCATATGTCACAAAGTTTAAAGTAATAATCTCGAAGATTCTCATTTAAATAAATGTCTGTTAAGTCACTTTCTATCGCCAAATGATGTAACACAATGGCGACTGAGCCTATGGCCCACTGATGAAAGCCCTTGCATTCATGGGAAAGGCGACACTTCACTTTCACTTTCACTTTAATGTTACAATAAGTTGATCGATCGTGCCCGTGTTCACAACGTTCAGTCACATTTTTGCCGTACAAACGTAGTAGTTTTAAGCTCAACCGTGGAGTTTTGTTCCCTAATCCTAAAGTGACGACAAGGGTAACTACAGTGGTTTTGATGCCAAAACTTAAAGTGACGCCAAGAGGCGTGACAGAGCGGCAGTATGTGATGAGTTGGGATGAGAATGTTTTGGTCCAAATCACACCTGCAATTACCGCTTATCACCATAGGCGGTGCCAAAGAGAACAAAACGTAGATCTTCGAGATTGTGACTTTAAATTTTTTTTTCAAATGTGTTTGTGTAATTTTCTGTCTTGTTGCTGAAAGGCTGTGGCCAGGCTGACGGGACGAGAGCTAAAGTCCTACGCAAAGGCGGGGTCAGTGGCTGACGAGGTGCTGTCATCCATCAGGACGGTAGCAGCGTTTGGTGGGGAGGAAAAGGAAGCCGAAAGGTATTTCGTCATTTTGTGAGATCACAAGAAATTGTTCTGCTTTGCAAATGACGATGATGCCATTACTCACTGAAATGTGAAATTTGTACAGATATGACAGAAACCTTGCAGAAGCTCAGAACTGGGGTGTGAAAAAGGGCGCGATCGTAGGCCTTTTTCAAGGCTACCTCTGGTGCGTCATTTTCTTTTGTTACGCTTTGGCCTTTTGGTATGGATCTAAACTGGTCCTAGACACCAAGGAGCTGTCTCCTGGTACTCTTATTCAGGTATGTAAAAATAAATGCATTCAACTTCTGATACTCTATATAAGTATTTGAAACAGTGGCCTTTGTTTCACCATGTGGCTGCTGTTATCAGGTGTTCTTTGGAGTACTCATGGCTGCTATGCACCTGGGCCAGGCCTCACCCTGCCTGGAGGCCTTCGCTTCTGGTCGGGCTGCAGCCAAAAACATCTTTGACACAATTGACCGGGTAAAATCAGGATGCTACTTAAGGCTTTATTCCAGATACAATACAGATATGAAACGGAAAAGGATCTTCACTGTAAGATAAAGTTATGTGCTGTTATCTTCACAGAAACCAGAAATTGATTGTTTCTCAGAAGAAGGTCATAAATTAGACCGAGTAAAAGGTGACATTGAGTTCCGTAATGTCACTTTCTACTACCCATCCCGGCCTGAAGTCAAGGTACACTTCTTCTACAAGCATTTCTTTCTGTCCGTTTCTCACTTCTCAAAATTCAACTCATAAAGAGCCAACTACTTTTTCAGATTTTAAATGACCTGAGCATGCAGATCAAAGCAGGACAAACCACGGCTTTTGTGGGACCGAGCGGATCTGGAAAGAGCACCACGATCCAGCTCTTCCAGAGGTTTTATGACCCAAAGGAAGGAATGGTAACAATCTGCACAGGACACACAGGACATCAGTGGAGAGTTCGAAGTTCTTCAGTGTGATGTCACATATATAATTCTCGTTCGCAGGTGACTTTGGACGGTCATGACATTCGTACTTTAAACATCCAGTGGCTCAGATCTCTCATCGGGATTGTAGAGCAGGAGCCAATGCTGTTTGCTACAACCATCGCAGAAAACATCCGGTTTGGTCGACCTGGAGTGACCATGGAAGACATCATCCGGGCGACTAAAGAGGCTAATGCCTATAATTTTATCATGGATCTGCCACAGGTTCATCTACATATTTAAAGAGAATACAGAAGAATTACAGTGCATACAGTCACAGTCAAATATGAGAATTTGTGCGGCCTAAAATTAACATGTTGCTGCTTATCCATCAGAAATTTGATACTCTGGTGGGAGAAGGCGGAGGACAGATGAGTGGAGGACAGAAGCAGAGGATTGCTATCGCTCGAGCTCTGATCCGAAACCCCAGGATCCTGCTGCTGGATATGGCCACATCTGCCTTAGACAATGAGAGCGAGGCTATTGTCCAGCAGGCACTGGATAAGGTGAGCCACTCTCTGCTCATATAGACTACATAACTGAGTGCAATTCTTTCACCATTAAATTCAGCAACACATCATGTTTTGTGGAATGACACCCTGATAACTGGTATGTGTGCAGGTGCGCATGGGCAGGACAACAATTTCTATAGCCCACCGTCTCTCCACAATTAGAAATGCAGATGTCATCATTGGTTTTGAGCATGGACAGGCTGTGGAGAAGGGGACACACAGCGAGCTAATAGAGAGACAAGGTGTCTACTTCACCCTGGTCACCCTGCAGAACCAAGACACAACCAACACAACGAAAGGTAAGGTTTATTTAGGGCTGCTAATCATTAAAGTAGTTATAGATTGATCTGCTGATTATTACTTTTGATCATTCTATGTATAAAATAGGGAAAAATGTCCATCACAGTTTCTCAGAGTCCAAGGTTACATCTTCAAATGTCTTGTCTTGTCCAACCAACAGTCCAAAACTCAAATATATTGAGTTTACACCAGAGAAAAGCAGGATATACCCACATTTTATAGTGGCTAAAAAAGATAGTGGCTGTTATTTTTGCTTCTATAATGACCACAAGTGTTTGAAGGTCCTTCCTGTGTCTGTTAAAAGGCAACAGAAGCTTCAATACTTCTACTTATATTAAAGCTGTATTGATTTGTTCTTTTACCTACCAGATGCGATCAGCGAAGCTGTCGAAGAAGACTTTGATCTAAAAGTCAGGAGCCGCACATCCAGTAAAAGGTAAAGTAAATCAGAAAAACAATGTAAAAAAATAATGAAAAATAAAATAATCTGATGTTGTCAATATTACTCCTGTAGGGACTCTGTTCGACTGCGATCTCCGAGCACATTGTCAGCATTATCAGACGGCCTCAACATCATTTCGGACCAGAAGTTCACACCAGAAAATGTACTGAGGTTCTCTTTTATACTGTGCGATACATTTACTTTATTGCAAACTGTCCTGTGGACATTAATGCTCCAATATTCTTCAACAGGAATGTGAGGATGATGCAGACGAACAAGTAGAGCCGGCCCCAGTAGCACGTATCCTCAAGTACAACCAACCAGAGTGGCCCTACATGCTGCTGGGCTCACTGGCAGCTGCTGTCAACGGCTCCGTCAACCCCATCTATGCCATCCTGTTCAGCCAGATTCTTGGGGTGGGGGTTGCATATTTCACATACTCCCATTGCATACGTTGTGTTTTACGACCTGATGTAGTTTGCTGAAGTTGCAAATGACTTATACGATCTTTGTATTTGCAGACGTTTACCATTGGTGACTTGAACGAACAGAGGGAGCAGATCAACGGGATATGTATTCTGTTTTGCGTCGTGGCTGTGATAAGTTTCTTCTCACAGTTTTTACAGGTTTGCAAAATAATTAAGACATTTAGAGTATCCCTTTAATGTCCTCACTAAGAAAAAAAGCAATGGAAACATTTTCTCTTTGAATTTTTTATGTCCTTGGGGCAATAATAATCAATGTATTTTTTTTTTTTTAAAACAGACCGCACAGTTTGTTTAATATGTCGCTTCATGGTAAATGAAAAATAGAAACCATGTACTGTTACTATCAAATTTCATCAAATATATAATGGAATAACATTGAATATATGATATTAACAAATGGCATTAACAATAGTGAATGTTAGTAATTTTTTTTTATTTCATAAAAATTGTAAATATACTATCTTAGCATCACTACATTTACCAGTAAAGTACAATTCAACTGTTTATTAGAGCATGTTTTTAGACAGTAAAAAAAAATCATACTCATTAAATTATTTTAGCCTATATATCTATAATGGAATAACATTATATGTATCATATTAACAATAATTAATGATCAAAGGTTTTTTATATTTGGTAGATTATTATCATTATTAGCTTTACTACCTTTACCATAAAAGGACAACTGAACCGTCTGGTAGAGCATGTTTTTAGAAAATCTCTTACCTCATAGTCTGAGTCTGTGACATGTCGAAAGAATACCTACCTTTGAAAATTAGACCAAACAGAGTCCTCATGTCTGGAGTGACTCTTTTGTTGCTAACTTCCTGTAAGAAGGCGAACTGAAAAGGCACTCTATCTAAAGACACAGCGACATCTAGTGGATTTTTTGTAGCGTGACATACCTAAACTAAGAGGTAGAGATGGCTCAATCAGGTTGAGTTAAGTTCAACACATTTTTCAATAAGATGCAATGACTCAAAATGTGCTCTACCGAACATTAAAGGGTTATGCATGTCTTTGTTAATTCAATATAGAAAAAAAGCAGAGCAGAATAACTCAGATTCACATGTTGACTGATTCAATGTTTAAGGGATATGCTTTTGCCAAGTCTGGGGAGCTGCTGACCCGCCGTCTAAGGAAAGTGGGTTTCCAGGCCATGTTGAGACAGGAGATCGGCTGGTTTGATGACCCCAGAAACAGCCCTGGAGCTCTGACCACCAGACTGGCCACTGATGCATCCATGGTGCAGGGGGTAAGTGACAGATTTACAGGCCTGTGTGCATATTTCACATTATTTATAACACGGAAAAAAGCGTAGGTTTGGTATTGTAATTACAACATCGTCTTGCATGTGGCTGGTATGTCTTCTGCAGGCAACAGGATCTCAGATCGGCATGATCGTGAACTCACTGACCAGCATCGGAGCGTCTTTCATCATTGCTTTCTACTTCAGTTGGAAGTTAACTCTGGTAATCATGTGCTTCCTGCCGCTGATCGGACTGTCGGGGGTGTTCCAAGCCAAAATGCTGACAGGTTTCGCAAATGAAGATAGAAAAGCCATGGAATTAGCGGGTCAGGTAAGCTCCGCAGAACATTTGGTGAACCATTGGTATCAATTTCTCTGAGAAACCAAAGGCTACAGATCTTAAACTTTCTCCCGCAGGTATCCAGTGAGGCTCTTGCCAACATCAGGACGATTGCAGGCTTGGCCAAAGAGAGCTCATTTGTGGAGTCGTACGAGCAGGAACTCAAGCTTCCATATAAATCTGCCAAGAAGAGAGCCAACATCTACGGGCTTTGCTTCGGTTTTTCCCAGTGTGTCATCTTCATGGCGTATGCTGCTTCGTTTAGATATGGAGGCTATCTGGTCAGCTCTGAGGGGTTACAGTACATGTTTGTTTTCAGGTTGGTAAAATAATTTCTTTCAATGGAGAATCTTGGAGTCTTTTTCAGATCCTATATTGAAATCTATTGAGCGATTACCAAACATGAACCCAGTGCTCGTACGGTGTTTCTCCAGAGTGATCACAGCTGTAGTGATCAGTGGGACGGCGCTGGGCAGAGCTTCCTCCTTCACTCCAGATTACGCCAAAGCCAAAACTGCTGCTGCTCGGCTTTTCCAACTTTTGGACAGAGTTCCTAAAATCAGCATAAGCCACGCAGACGGAGAGAAATGGGTTGGTGGAATCAGTTAATAAGACAGAATCACACATAAGGGGATGTCATTTTGTCATGAACGAACGATTAAGCCAAGTTATCCATCTTTAGGATAACTTCAGAGGTGAAATAGAGTTCCTCAATTGCAACTTCACCTATCCAACACGACCAGACGTCCAGGTGTTGAACGGCCTGGTGGTGTCTGTGAAGCCTGGTCAGACGTTGGCGTTTGTTGGGAGCAGCGGCTGTGGGAAAAGCACCAGCGTTCAACTGTTGGAAAGGTTCTATGACCCCGATGAAGGGAGATTGGTATGTAGACATTCACTTTACTAATCACAAAATGACTTTAGTCTATTCCAACGTCTTAATTATGTCATCTTTTATTTTCAGTTGATTGACGGCCGCCCGTCTCATAGAGTCAATGTGCCCTTCTTAAGATCTCAGATTGGCATAGTGTCCCAGGAGCCGGTGTTGTTTGACTGCAGCATAGCGGAGAACATTCAGTATGGAGTTAACACATGTAGAGTCAGCATGGAGGAGATCGTTGAGGCCGCTAAGAAAGCATACCTTCACGAGTTTGTGATGACGCTACCAGATGTGAGTAGAAACAGATCAAATTTACTTAAATTGCCATTGCAAATCCTGGTTATTAGTCTGGTACTGTAAGCCTCTCTTTTACTGTGATTGTGATTGTGTCTAGAAGGTAACCTGCGAGTTGGGGAAACTCTCGCGAGATGGTTAAGGTGAGGCATTGATCTTGAATAGTTAAGGCTAGGAGGTTAGCGAGAGTTTTTGCAGATTTCAGATCACATTTCGCAATTTGCGGGTTACCTTCTAGACACAACCATGGTGGACTCTGTGAAGAGCACCCGCTCCCCGTGTAGATATGAAGGGCTCATTCTAAGCTAACGAAAACACGATTCTTAGATTCAGGTGATTATACGAAAACGTAATGAATAATATTCAATTTCTGCCAATAGACCCCCCCTAAATCCTCCACACTTCTCCTTTAATGTCTGAAATGTGTATGAACGACTTGTATCAGTGTGACTTTATCAGTAATAATAGAAATATTTTATTGTAATGATACAGGTTTACAACATTGTTGACCTTGTGACCTTTTGCTTTCTCCACTTCTCTCAATTCATTTACACATTTTAAGAAATATGAGACTCTGGTTGGGGCCCAGGGCTCCCAGCTGTCAAGAGGACAAAAACAACGCATCGCCATTGCCCGGGCCATCGTCAGAAACCCCAAGGTCCTGCTACTAGATGAAGCTACCTCTGCCCTGGACACAGAGAGTGAGCAGGTAATGCATTTCCAAACACCGTCAAACAGCATGAACATAAAACAAGGCATACATTTGTATATCTTTTTATGATATGAGGGTTCCTGACAAAGCTGTGTTTTCCTGCAGACTGTCCAGTCTGCTCTGGATGAGGCGAGAAAAGGACGAACGTGCATCGTCATCGCTCACCGGCTGTCTACCATCCAGACTGCTGACATCATAGCAGTGATGTCTAATGGAGCCGTCATAGAACAAGACACACATGATAAACTCATGGCCAAAAGGGGCGCCTATTATAAACTGGTCACAACAGGCGCTCCTATGAGCTAGACGGATCCAGACACATGATGAAAATTATTTTGTATGGGACTTATTATGCATTTGAATTGCGGTGTCCTCATATCTCACCTTTTAAAATAGCTTTCAAAGACAAATTTATTTCTTGTGTGTCAGGCTGTCTTAACAACCGACGCTTACTTTCCCCATCAGTCCAAATAAATATACTTCATCTTCACATTCCAGCAGCAGTCAATGTATATCGCTGATCATTGCAAAACACACTTCATTCAAACAAAAAACTCATCAAAACTTTCTTTCCACTGTTACAACAATCACCAAACTTTTAATTTAGGTTTCGTAGGTCTAATATAAGTGAAGATTCAGCAACTGGATTGCCAATTTCTCGCCTCAAATTTGTTCAGAAATAGATTTTGGCGGACTGCTGAGGTGAAATAACTGAAAGTTTACGTGCATATTTTCCTTGTTTTCAAATCGGGGGACAGGAAATGCATCCTATGCGTATGCATAGGATTGTGGGTATTTTAGGAATGCTGAGGATACACACAGGCATCATTGAAAATTCTCTGAACGAAGGAGTTGGTCCTCTGTAGAATTCGAAGGATTCTAGACATCGGAACAGTCTTTTGGTGGGATTCAATGACGTAGCATCCCTGAAATCCACCAGTTTAAGGATCCTTCCTTGACTTTGAGAAGCACCCAATATTAACTGTTACACCGCCAAGCGGCATGCTGGGTACAGCTCGCTATCCGTCGATTTTCGTGTGAGCCTTTGCACCCAAATGATGCGTATACTGTAGCATTACAGAAATATTCGTTCAAAAGGTTCGTTCACTGAATCGTTCAGTACTTGGCCGGAGCTCCGACTGCACGTAGTCCCACTCACTGAACTGAAACACGGCTGAACGTTCAGTTCAACAACACATCTGACATATACTTTTCTAGCCTATAATTCCCTGCATTTTCCAGCACCAACTAAATCATTCATGGCTTCTCTCTGTGTATGTACAGAGCTGTCCTGCTCTGTGTGAATTACATAATCTCTTATGGGTCACTTAGTTTCTTCAGGCAACTTCAGATATTAATCAGCCCAAAATGTAATGTGGTAGAACGGAGTCTCTGATGTAACTAGATTAGGCAGATTAGTTCAACTTTCCCCACCGTCTGTGGTTGCTTAGCATCCAGTGGCACTTGAGGCCTGGTAGATGATGTAACTGTCCTAAGTGCGTGTACTTGCTAAGCCAAGCTTGAAGAAACATCTGTGTGCCTGAGTACTTTATTGTGCCTTGATGTTGAGGGAGAAATGACACAGGAGCACCCAGCAGCCTACCCCTTAACTACTCCAACTTTAGTTAGTTAAATAGGCTGTTTAGAAAACTAACTTCAGGGAGTCTTGGGCGCCCATTTTTTATATAATGTCGATCTAACTTAAAAAATAAAAATTCCTATTCTGCCCCTTAGCTCCTGCTGTGTCACATGACGACGAATTCCCTCCGAATGAATTTGAAAAATAACTCTTTTGCAAAAAAACCTCTTTGAGAATTGCCTTCCAGCAGCTTCACCCAGTTATACTCAGTCTTTGTTGTAGCTGCATTTCCTTTTCTTTGTGGTAGCTTCCATCAAAAATCTGAATAGCTTGTGACTTTGCAGTGACTCTCAATTTTCCCCATTGGGCATAGCTTAGCAAAGACGGTGTCGGGTTAACCTGCACTTGACCCCTCCTCCAGCTTTCTTCACAGACACTGGATAAAAGCCAGATTTTAGGAAAGCGTCTGTCCTGCAGGGGTTTGGCTTGAAAACTAGAGCCAATCAAAATGTGGGACATCGTCCACCCCCCCCCCCACCCCCCCCACCCCCTACGCCTCTATGGCCTTGTTTCAGGCCTAGAGCAAAAAAACTAATTTAAACTAATTTATTTATTTGAATCTAACATGTCCTTGAGCAGACGCTGAACCCCACATTTCACCAGACGTGCAGCCTATTCGTAGGAAAAAAGTAAGTCGCTTTGGTCGAAGCATCTCCCAAATGTCAGTAATGCAAAATAACTTCTTTAACTATTTAATAAGAAAAATATGAATTCCAAATTCATAAAAAAGATCTTAACAGTTTTATTTACAAAACAATTTTCATATCATGTCATCACTCATACAGTGGATTATAGTGTACATGTAAAACAAACAAACAAAAGAAAAGACAATAACTCAGTTAGGTTGCACATGTCATACTTTGCCATGTTCATCAAGTCAGACCACATAAAAACAAATTCAATATCTATTGGGACACAACAAGTAATGAAGAAATCACTGGTATGATATAAAAAATAACAGCCCAGCTTTAAGAGCTCTGGACGGAAGACACGGTGAAGGATGGCCTGGTGAAGTTGAGAGCAGAGGTGATCATCCCATACCACACACATGCTGAGCCCATGGTGTGGCCAAACGGACTTCCTGCATAAAGAAACAGCAAAGAAAGTGTTTGACAGTAGTCTACTAGATAGTGTCAATAGCTACTGAATACATGCTAACCTGGCCCCGTTTCACACGTGATGTGAAATTGCTCCAAATGTGGGAATGAGTCGTTGTGGTAGACGTGACTTTCTTGCACCCACCAATAAGGTCGCTGCCCAAACAGGATCCTGAAAAATGTAAAAATATCAGATTAAAATATACAAAATGTTCTGAAAGTTAAAATATTATCCTCAGAGTTGGCTTACCATTTGAAAATAAGAGTGAACCAGTCACCAATAACAGCCGCTCATATCTTCCTGGTGCCCATATTTTGACTGAGATGAAACCAAAGGGGGAAATAAACAGAGAAAATATTACGAGGGTCTCCCACAGTTGACATGAAGTTGAGAAAGTTGAGGTATTCCCTGTAGTTGTTCTGGAGTTGCTGTATAACCAGCACCCCGCTGCTGTAGACAAAATCCATCTGAGGTTCCCTTTCCTGCGTGCCCGAGTGCAACAGCTGCTTCTCCAGCACCAGTCAAAAGCACCATGAACCCCTTCCACACCCAAGATAGCTTTATATCTCAACCTGGCATCATAAATCATTCAACGGAGCCATGGCAACAACTGCAAGCTCTTCAGTTTGAACCCACGAGGAATAAAATCATGTGTTACCAAGTCATGAGAGCTCCGCATTGTAAGAGACGTTACAAAAACTGTTTACACCCCTGGCTGTGTAGACGTTAGATGTTTTACACACCATTGCTTTTACAGTTGTTACATATTAGCCATTGTACACACTGAGAAGAGACAGTGACCCACGTAACCGCCTGGATCCCTTCAGCCTCATTAATATTCTCTTTCTCAGTGAACGTAGCAACAAAATGGGCTTCCCATAAAAACACAGTCCATCTGGCATCCAGTCAGGCATATATCCAGTAGATCTACCAGCACCGTGTTTTCTCTCCTTTTTGAAAACCACAGTTGTCTTCGTAAGAGCACTTGCATGTACAAAATTGGCAATAATATTATTTTTGATATAGGCTACAGTATTTTTAACTTGATGTTTGGGCAGTTTGGGCCCACTTGAAGTTCCTCAGTTGCACCACAAGGTGGTATAAAATCACAATAGCACTGTGGGATCTTCAAGGCGCTCTTGCCCAGTAGAGAGCATCTCTGCCTTGGCTGTATTTACATGTTTAGCAGGAAATAACATTATCACACAGTTGCCACGTTTTCTGTTCAAGTTAGGGAATAGAAAAAAAAACATTTTTTTCCCCTCAAACTTTATTGATAAGCCAAATACAAACAACAACAATAACATATAAACAAGTTAAAAGAACAAAAAGAGGAGACAAAATACAAGGGAATTCACTGATGACTTAAAAAAATACAATTTAAAGAAACATTCGGTTTGTGCAAGAAGCTTTTTACATTCAATAAAAACAAAATACATAGAGGAAATGTAAATTAATGAATTAAAGGTCACAGTTTAGTAGCATTTGTCGATAATTTTAGGTTTCAAATATTGTTTGGGTTTTTGTTGCTTTTCTATTTTTCAGCTTGACTAGAGAATTGTAATAGAGGTTAATATCCAATAGAAATAAGGGAAAGTTTGGTTTTCTATTGGTCCATTTCATTTTATCTAAGTGGATTTTGCCAAATATTATAAACAGTTGGATTAAAAAAAATGTTTTCTATACTTTATTTTGAAAGTTCAATACAGTAGTTACATAAACATGTTCAGATTTTTCATTACAAAAAAATCAATAAATATATTTATAGTATAAAAATAATAATTAAAAAAAAGTACAACAAATAAAATGTAAGGAAAGGAAAAGATGAATAAAAATAAAAAATAAAAAACAATCCCGGTCTGTTTAACAATTGGAATTGATTTGAAATGTCTAAATAATTAATTATTATTTTTTTTTTTTAATTTTTGAGTTTTAAGTTTTCAATCGTAGTCAAATGTTTTAAAAGCAGTATCTTTAAAAGTATAAAAGGAGGGTATTTCTTTTAAGCCATATCATTTTATGGATATAATATTTTGCTAAGATATTAATCAAATTAATTATGTAAATTTCATCTGCCGAAGACTGTGATTGTTAAAAGTGAGTAATATCTCAATCTTTGTTAGTATGATATCTTTTTCAAAATATTTTGAGAAGTCCTTCTGTAAATCAAACCAAAAAGACGTAGCACGAAAACAATCTACAAACACATGTTTAAAAAAAACGGAGACGTAAGCGGAAGAAAAATAAAGAAAACGTCATTTCCGGTGTTCAGTCCCCGCCTCCTGTATACAGCCGCGGATTTTTGAAAATAACGTCTGGTTCAGTAGCAAGACGTCAATCAAAACGATCAACGGCCGCACATTGAAACATGTGAGTAACGCATTTGCATCCAAATCTTAACTAGCTAATCCAAATGGCAATTTTTGTATGTCCGTTGGTTTCATTTCGTAGCTAAGCAACGCGAGTTCTGGGCAAGTTACGGCTAACGGCTAACGTTAACTAACCGCTAATGTTTCCTATGTAACGTTAGCTAGCGTTAACCTGCTAATGTTGCCAGGGTGGGACTAACAACACAACAACAACAACAACAACAACAACAAGTTAACAGGCTCGTCGTGGAAGTTGAGGATGTTTTATGAAAGTTTGACATAACAATCCCAACTCAAGGTTCATTTCTAGATTGTTTTCCCGAGCTGTCAACAGTATCACACGGTCTTCATCAGGAGATGGATCTGTTGACATGGCATCTCAGTTACTTTCTGTTTTAATTCACTTTCTGGTCAGTCATATCAACCATAAAAGGCTTGCAGGTATATATATGTATATGTACAATATATATATGTATATATTGTAAGTGGGCTGCAGTGTACTTTGGCTGAAACACTAGCCCCTTTTGTATTTGTTTCTCAGCTTCAACCTCAACTTTATTATTATCCAGAAAGAAATTTTGTTTGTAGCCAGACATTAAACATATAAATCACAACAATACACTGATGACATTAACAGCTACACTCTATAGTCTAAACATACAAGCAATATACAATATATTTTTAAAAAGTGTTTAGTGTGTTTCTAATTTTGGTGACATTACTGCCTTAAGTCTTGTAACTTATTAATATTAATGTTGTATTGCTTATTTCCTTTATTGTTGGGGGTGGGAGGGAAAAATGGATGAAAAATAGAAGACTTCTTATTTGCTCTGTAATATATATGGCTGGCAATGTTCTTCCAATTAAAAAAAAAAAAAAGTGCAATGAAAGATGAGAATAATGTTGTTCTATAACGTGTACATGATGAGCATTGTGTTGTTTTTATTGCAGATTGTGATCATCATGACGTCCATTACCGATCCAAACACGAGTAACAGATTCACCAGTGCAATCGAGGAGATCCACAACAAGCAACTTAAAACATTTGGGGAGATAAGTGACATGACTACAGAGTTGTGCCAGTCCAACAGACAGTTTGTGAAGTCTGCACTTGGTATGTCAGAGATATTGTTGTTTGCACTTATACTTCATACAGTAAACAATGAAGTTACAACATTAGCATTGCATTGAACAATACAATTACATCAGTCTGTCTTCAAGAACTTTTTTTCCTTTTGTGCAGATACATGTTTAAAGAAATGTAAGGACGATGAGATGCTGTTTGAGACGATACAGACATTCAAAAGAGGTGAGTTTATGCATTAAGCCTTAAAGCATTGCATTTGTGACTTACACGCATGTGTGCCATGCACTCAGTCGTGATATTGGCCCCACACCATCTGTATTTTTGTTCCAGCACTAAAACTGTTTTCATGTGCTGAATAATTCCTATTTTTTTTTCTGATTTTACACACTATGGGCCCATACTTCTTTGGGACAAAATGTTGTAATGCAACTTCAGAGGCTTCATTTGTTTATGTGAAAGCTTGCTTGGTCTAATGCAATGTTTGTCCCCCAGACTTGGTACAACAAAATGCATCTCTGAAAGGGAAACAACATGCCATTTCTGAAGTGATAACTGAGATTCAGCAGAAGGAGATGCAGAAAGACGACATCATCCAGAAGATAGAGAAACTTAAAGAAGAACAAGCCAAGAGAAAAGAGTGTAAGTTTATATTTGAAAATTAAACGAATGGTGTAGATCACAGAACTTAATTTGTGACTGTATCATGAGGTTGTTTTAGTAACTGACCTTTACACTTGCTCTTTTTTTTTTTTCCTCTTTTCAGTAATCAAGTCTCAGAATAAAGCAAACAAAGACAGACTGAGGAATCTCCAGAAAGCCAGATTAGTCTTTCAAGATCATTTGGGGATGGAGATGCGAACAATCCATGGCAAAACACAACTGATTAAAGGTATGCCGAACAAAAACAGTCATTTCTGTATTCAATATCTTTCTTGAGTCCTCCTGTTTCTCATCATCCATTATTGTTTTTATACATAAATGGCAATTAATACACATGCCAGTTTGTGTAGCTTGTCTCAGGTAATGCCCTGACTCTCTCTTTAGTTAGTAACTGAACAGACATTTACAGAATGTGTTTGTTGTCCTCGTACAGGTGAAAAGCTGCAGTTTGTTTTCCGCAATATCAACCCTTCAGATCAGGACAGCGCCTACATTGTCACAATGGGGATTAAAGACGGGTTATACCAGAGTAAGTTACACACACACGTACTGTATATCAGAAAACTATAACGTAATAGTTTAAACAGTTTAATGAAATTATGACTTTGCCTTCATTTAAAAGATACGTCTGACAATATTCCATATTTTTCTTATTGTCACAAATGCCATAAGAAAACCAAAACAAACAATGAACTGATCCTACTCACAAGTATTACTTGTGTAGCCAAAGCTTCATGTAGTTCATGTATAATTCCTCCATTATTCCTAACAATACACACTAGAGCACCAAATGTGTATTAATCCACAACTTAAAATAGTCCCTAACAAATGCAGTATTTAGATTTTAGGATTAGTATAGGATTTAAAAAAAAATAAAACTATATATTTTGGACTAGTTTTTAAACATTTCTGTTTTCATTAGGAAGTAATGGACATGGGGGAAGTCAAAAATGTTGTTTTTTTTAATTCACAAAATGAATTTACAAATAATAAATCACTACAAATACAAAGTTATCATCCTCAAAATTGAGCAGATATCACATTATACATAAAACATTTACATATACAATACAAAATAAATAAATAAAAAGTAAACGGAATAAATCATAAAAAACATGACATAAATAAAACAAAGATTAAGCAAATTAGTTCGTTTATAGGGTCAGATAACTTTCAAGGAATATAAAGAGATCTTTAGATCTTTGGCATATTTGGATTTCATTAATTTCAGGGACTTAATATGGAGTTGAGTTTCATTATAGTAGCACATGAAGATGGGTGGGGTCTTTAAGAAATTTGCCTTATGAATAAAGAATTTGGCTAAACTTAGTAAAACATTTATCAGTAGGTCCAATTTTTTTTTTGTCTTTGAATAAAACAAGTATTGAGACTAATGCACTACTGGTTTGGGGCTTTTCGTAGGATTTATTGACAATAATAAAAATATGACATATCACCAGTGTTATCCTGCAACAACCGTTGTGAATGTAATCTATAATTAAGTCTTCAATTTCTACAGTTGTGTCAAGTGACCCCGTGCTCGAGTGTCTGCCAGTCTTGGAAAGCCGGCTTCAGGAGACCAATAACTTAGCAGCGTTCCTGGCAAACGTCAGGAAGGAGTTTATCTCTCAGGCCCGCTGCTAAGATTGGAAGGATAAGATACAGTGCAATGAAGTTTTTGCTGCAATGTGGACTAATGTAAGCAGGGAGCCCAGCGTTCAGTGTGTATCTACAGTACAGGTCTGTAAACAAAACATCAACTGCCTTGTCAAGATATGAATTTAATTTACATTTCTGTGGGCAATAAGTAAAAAGCTATATTATAAAAATCTTGACTTCTTACTACATGAACACTGGTGTTCATTTTATGCACAAGTGTCCTGTTTTCGTTGAGAACGGTCGTGTTTCAGTATAGTGGAAACTGCGTATTTGGCATCGTTTCAAACCCAGAACAAGTGTTCTGGGATACATTTCTCTCTAAATCCTGAAAAATTCACCAGTTTACTGTAGATGTTGTTCTTCAGAAGTAAAGATGAATAAAGTAATTGATCATTCATATATGAGGTAAACAGTTTTCCTTTATTTTCTCATGTAATTACTCAGTTTAAAGTGGTTGGGGAAAAGCATACAGTTTTATTTTCCTGGGCTTCATTTATACTTATGTTAATCATATGAAACTATTAAAATACATACTCTTAAACACTCACTATAATTGAATTCATCTGTACATAATGTGACATAAATAATGAAAAAAAAAAAAAATTCACACAGTATGAATCCTATACAGCATTACAAAATAACTTGCTGTGACAAAGGTCAGCAGATAAACATGTTTTATTAAACTGAATGCTTTTGTTTTTATTAACCATTTTAAAGCAATGAATATCATCAGTCAGCACAAACAGAATTTGTAGTTAAAGTTGGTGTGAGGCTTCCAAGTCGTTGCCATTTAATTTTTGGCACTGCAGAAGAGAATCTCTTTGATTCAGGGATGAGTTTTGTCACGTCAGTCAGGCATCAGATGATTTGACGCTGCTCAACACAGGCAGTTCCTCAACGTAGGTTGACGGGAAATGGCCCGTCTTCCCGTTAAGTTTACCGAACCACCAACCGTTCTCTTCCTTTCTGTAAATGTCCAGAAGATCTCCTGTGAAACAAAAATCCGGTTTTAGAGTTGCTATAAACCTCCACTGTTTTAGATAATCTGCACTAGAGTTGCCACTTACCTTCTTCCAAAGTCAATTCATCATCCTGTTCAGGCGTGAAATTGTACAGGGCCTTGCATTTTCCCGTAGTGCACAGCTCCGGTGTTATTTGACCTGTTCAATATTGATATTTTTGTATTGCTTTACTTTCATGATGAAATTCCAAAATGTGCTGAATAGAAATAAATCTCTGTGTTGGAAATGTATTACCTTGTTCTTTGTCATCATCAGTGTGAGGCAGGGCCCCATTAACGGCGCTGCCACACTCTACAGCTTCATGTGTTACGGCGGTGGAAGTGACTCCGTCGTTGGCGCTCGGTAACGTCTCCGCAGACTGCTGTGTCACAAACTGAGAGGGCCCTTTGTAGATGATGGAAGCTCTCAGTGATTGTCGGGATCTGAACGGGGTCCTCCTGAGTTTGACTGGACGGGTCAGTTGGACAACGCTGTGCTCACAGTCCTTTAGACAGGAAAACAGTTTGTGTCACATAATATCCTATAACTGTGATTCCTAACCAGGCGTACTTCTGCGTATACTTTTGCTTATACGAACCGAGGTTTTAAGGATAGAGGTTATTGTATGCTGTACGGAGTGTAAAGCCCATAAGCTTGTGATTGTGGGCTATAATGACAAATAGGGATCGACCGATATGTTTTTTTTCAGGCCCGATACCAATTATTAGTAATCAAGGAGACCGATAACCGATACACGCGTGCAGTACAAATTAAAATCTTGGTGTCAAAAATGGGAATAACACAAACTCCAACACAAAACTTGAAATGTCTTAAAGCATATGTTTAATTAAAATAGAACTTTTCAATGTTATCGTAAAGACAAAAAGTGCAGGGAGCTCCCAGCTTCTTATAAAGTTAAATGAAAAATGCAATAAATAAATAAATTAACAATATCTCTCTGAAGTTTTATAAAGGGTAAAAATAAATAAAACTAGCAAAACTTTTTGTTGGTGCTGAAGTTTGAGTCTCAATTAGTCCCAATTCCGCACCACCAGACTGTGATGCGGAAAGCATAGTTGCTCAGCGTGCTCTCCAGTGAGACGGCTTCTGTTTCTCCCGTAAACTAGAATACTTCATGACCAATGATATACAACATCCATCTTCTGACGCTCCAAGTGGTTGTAGTACGAATGCAAACTTCACCAAACTTACTTAAAGGGAAAAAAGGGGACCAAGCCAAAGAATTCAGTTTAAAACTACTTGAGCTCATTTGACTAAAGAGGTTGGGAATCACAGTCTTATAATACCTAAGACCGTTAAAATATCCCCATCAAAGTCACCTACGCAGCTGTTCCTCACTCATCACTCATCTTCAACCGCTTATCCGGGGTCGGGTCGCGGGGGCAACAGCTCCAGCAGGGAGCCCCAAACTTCCCTTTCCCGGGCCACATTAACCAGCTCTGACTGGGGGATCCCGAGGCGTTCCCAGGCCAGTGTGGAGATATAATCTCTCCACCTAGTCCTGGGTCTTCCCCGTGGCCTCCTCCCAGCTGGTCGTGCCTGGAACACCTCCCTAGGGAGGCGCCCAGGGGGCATCCTTACTAGATGCCCGAACCACCTCAACTGGCTCCTTTCAACGCAAAGGAGCAGCGGCTCTACTCCGAGTCCCTCACGGATGACTGAGCTTCTCACCCTATCTCTAAGGGAGACGCCAGCCACCCTCCTGAGGAATCCCATTTCGGCCGCTTGTACCCGCGATCTCGTTCTTTCGGTCATGACCCAACTCTCATGACCATAGGTGAGAGTAGGAACGAAGATTGCCCGGTAGATCGAGAGCTTTGCCTTCCGGCTCAGCTCTCTTTTCGCAGCTGTTCCTTAATTCAGCAATTCTAACACAATAACTACATAAAAATATGTAAACCAAAAGGCTTTTTCACAATTAGCAGGAACATTTTCACACTATCCTTTTTTTTTTATATCCAGGGAAAGTCAAATACTCTACTTCTTACACCATCTGTCCATTATAACCGGTCTAGTATCCCACTGTGGTTTCAATGGGGCTGCTTTTAATGCTTTACTGAGCTGCACCTCAGTCCTCTGAAGACATTTCCCATTAGTTTGGGGCATTCAAGCCAGTGACATTACGATTAGAAACTAATTTAACCAATAGGCTCCCACCACCCCAGAGCATACCTCATGTCCTGAAGTTGATGCATGCAGTCTTACCTTATCTTTCCATTTCACAATGCTGTCGCTAAATCGGTGAAAGGACCTGGGTTTACCCTCTAATTCAGAGAGCGACGCAGAGAGTTTGTAGCAAGTGGCCTCGAGGAGATCCAGCTTTAGAGTGCTCTACGAATAACAAGATGGCATTAGGGAATACTTCAGCAAATGTAATTTCTGGGCAATTTAAAATAAACATCCATCTGTACACACACCACTTTCCATCCTCTCTACATACGCTGTTTACCTCATCAACCTGCTGCTCAGTTTCCTCCAGGTTCTTTTGGTTTGAAAAAGATGGATTTTCAGAATACGTCCTGATCAGTTTTTCAATTCCTGCAACGAGAATGTTAAAAGGTGAGTTATACTGTGTCATTTGAATGCATTATTTAATGGATAATGTGCTGAACTCGCCTTCACGGTCCTTCTTTGTCTTTGTCATACTGTCCTCCAGACGCTGGAGTTTGAGTTTGATGGCCTCTTTCCTTCGGTCTTTGGTCATCAGTGATTTGCTGTCCTCCTCCTGATGCACACAGAACACAGATCACGCTTCAGTGACTATGATGGTCTGAGTTCAAATCCACCATTGATGCTATGTGCCAAGGCTACAAGGTCATCTGCGCTGTGAGTATTTTTCAAACTTGCTCTTGTCACTACTGCTCTGCACTCTGCACATTCATATACAGTATATAACCTTTTAATAAAACAGCTAAATCCCATTGGGATTATCATATATTCAAGGGTACAACCTCACAAATACATAATTTAAAACAGTGTGTTAAAAACAGTAAATATACAATTTAGCACACTAAAAAAACAGCCGTCATGTCAGGCCCTTTCACAAAATGATAAATACGTCTTTATTCCCCCCCAACAAAAAGACACTCCCCTGCAGAGATGACTGGGTGTGTCTTTGAATGAGTCACTAAATGAGTCTGCGGCCTGCAGACACGCTTTCTCAGACTTACAAAATAATCTGCCATCAAAAACTCAGCTTTGTGATCCTCAGCTGTGATGCTGTTTTCCTCCACCAGGGTTTGTATGTCTTTATCCATGTCCACCCTTTGGACCATCTGTTCTATCTGTCTTTGGCCCTGGAAGAGACAAGATATAAGTTATAACATCCATCAAGGGACCTGGTGCATACTTTATGAGCAGGGTGGAGGTCAGGGATGTCTTACATGTTTGAGGGTCTGCCCAAAGCTGGACATTTGGAGGTTGTATCTATTCAAGATGTTGCACAGAAGTTCAATTCGCTGTTTCTCCAGCTCCTGTACGATCTGAAAAAGCAGAGAGCGGTGCCGTGATGCTTTGTGTGCGGCACATTCAGTCCCTATCCAGAGTCCTGTCCTCGTCATTTACTCGGTGCAGCATGTAATATCCAAACACATCACCTCCTGTCGGGTCATTGTCATCCGAAACTGAGGTCATAGTGACAGGAAAGATTATACAACAACCAAAAGCTACTATTCTTTGCTGCTCGCTGATTAAATGTGTGTATCTCAGAGAAAACAGCATGAAATAAGTTGCAGAGTACACTGGGTGGCCTGTGGTAATTTGGTGCTCCAAACAGCGTACTGGGTGGTAGACTGACCTAGTAGTGCATTTAGAGCATTTTCTGGAACCAAAAGCTCACCGGTTCAACTCTTATCACAAATGAGGTGTCCTTGAGCAAGACACCGAACCTACAAAAAGCCACTCTGGATGAGGAGAACAGCTAAATGCCTGCAGTATGAGAAGCAGGAGAGCATTTTTTTCCGCACCTGGTAGCAGTTTTTCAGTGTGTTTTCCCACTTGAGTCTCATCTGATGACCCTCCATGTTGATATTAAAGTACTCCTCATCCACCCGCGCCTGCATCTCTGCCGACTTAGTCAGCCTGTTCAGCATCTGCAGTCAAGAACAGGAAAAAAAAAAAAAAAATCTTTTAGTGGACGTTGGAGCTATAAATAAATGTAGTGGTGGAAAAACTGGTTTGGTAGCCATAAACTGAACCTTTTGTTTTTCTTTTTCTGTGCAAATTTGCCTGTTGTTCTCAACAAAGTTGAACAAAGCCTCGTGCTCTCTTGTTAGTCCAAGCAATTTCTTCTTTATCTGTTGTAGAAGAGGAAACACATTATCATATCACTAATATAACAAAATCATATATAGGTAAACTCTGAATAAGATTACATTCAGCTCTTTACTACTTTAAACTGCCAGAATTATAAATTTGAGCTGGCTACATACAGGAGTGGCGAGGTTTATAGTTCAGTAAATTACAACTGCCTTCTGGATCATTTATATGATGAATATTAATATTTGAGGAAATCTGTAAGTTGTTATTCCATTTATTCAGTTATTGCACATTTTTGATACTTCATGTAAATTCAAAGGAAGTACAAAAGTTTTGCAAAAACAACAGTTTTATCTTTCTACAAATCCTTCATCTTATCCCTCAAGGTTACATAACCAGTACAACACATAGTACGGTGTAAAAGTTGCTATAAACCTTATGATATATGGTGTTTCATAGCAACAGTTTTACTGTTTTCTTTTTATAATGCTTCATAAATTCAAACGGCACAGTCACTCATGATCAATTTACCCATTTTGCATCACGGGCTATGGAGTCATGTGACCATTATGGTGCCGTCAAAATACTTTCTTAACAGTAACAAGATGTTTCTTAGACTTTATTTCCTGTCATGTAAAAGTTTGTGACTGATAACAAACTATTATAATCCTTGAATTTGAAGTATTGTGATCCTCCATTTAATGGCTTGTTTTAACACACCATAATGTATTATTAAAGCTTATATCAACTCAGGAATGCATTATGCATTGTAATGCATTATGCAGGTAATATACATTATATATACTGTAAAGACTTCACTATATAGTTTACCATAACATAGTAGTTGACAGTCACGCAAAGTTTTTTTTTATAGATTGAGCATTTATGGATCAGCATGATGGTAATAATTGTCATAGCTGATTCATGTCTCTGCTTTGTTTAAAGCATTTTTTTTCTTTACCTTGAGTTGCTCACTCCAGTTAGCAGTAACAAGTTTTCCAGTTCTTTCAATGGCACCGTCGAGCTATTAAAGCACAGACAAGGTCAGAGACGCATTATGACTGGAAGCTTGAACAGATATACTGATACAAGGATAAAGAATTAATCCCATACAGGCCTCTTCCTCTTATTATGCTCGTCTAACACTTGTCGTATTTCCAGAATTGCTTCTTGCTGAAACGCATTCCCTAATGATCTGAAATGAGAACAACACACCGTATTTAACTCCAATACTTCTGTGTAATTTGTTGACAGGCACGGTTATGAGGTGAACTCGGGTTGAGGTCTACCTGTGGGCATCTGCTCTGGAGTACATCTCATCTGACACATGACACCAGGCACCGTAGGTGGAACTGAGTGGGGAGCCGGCATGAAAAGGTTAGAGCTGTGGGCTCATTAGCCCGACAACTGCCTGTGTTTTGATCACACCTAACTTGCCGGGCGCATGTTATTTCCCATGATACCATTATTTCTGCACAGCACTTGGCAGGAAGAGGTCATGTTAAACACAAAACAGACAAAAGGCAGAGACGATTATAAATTCGGCAGCGAGTCTCTTACTTGTTTGACATTCCTTTGGAGGCCCTGATGAGTTTGCCAGCCAGTTTTTGTAGTCCTTTGGCATAAGTAAGTTCCAGCTCAGCCCTAAAACAGGAAAAGGTTGCAGCGAGAGACAATAACCGAGTCAAACAGTAACTCCTGCCGTCATTGAAAGTCAGTCTGAAGGCCGTAACTGCACTAAACCTACCTTTGCTGAAAAACTGTCATGAGTTCTTTGCAGAAATACTCCCCGCTTTTTGAAAATCGTTTCACATTTTGATAGAGTTGGTTATACTGAAAGACAGAGTATAAGGCTCCATGAAGCAATAAAGGCCTGAGGCAAACTGAGTTCAAACCGATACAAAGTTAGTTGTGAATAAAATACACATTCAAATCTTATTTTTTTTTAACTCCAGTGCATTTCAGTAAACACTAAACTGGATTTTTCAAAGACATACTCACCGAGCAGGTGCCGATAGGGTCCTTCATCTTAAGTCTGTGGCTGTTTGTTGACTTTGGACCTGGAACTTTGACCACCCTCCTCCCAAATCCACTCATGCGGAAATCACCTGAGCTATTGTCAGTGCCCAATACAAAGGGAAATTCCAGTGAGAGGGAAAAAAAAAAAAGAAACTACAAATGTAAACTCAAGCAGGATGGTGCAGATATAAATAAAGGAATATATATAAACACAAAACAAAGGCCGATTCATGCTCTTATCGGGCACTTAGCCACAAAATAAGAGTTGCTTTATTATTTCATGTTGAAAAGAAGTACACTTAACTGGGGGCCACGCAGCTATAAATGTTGGTAATATGAGGCTTTCTGGCAGCCTAATCGTTAAACCAGCAATAACAATAATATTTCTTGGCAACTTGGGAGCAGCAAAAGCGAGATGTAAACACAACACTGACATTTAATCACATTTGAAGTTGATGATGGCTAAACACCTATTCACACAACCAGCCGACCCGGAGCAACATTAGCATTCATTCGTAGTTGTGTTTCTGTCCACCTGATGAATCCAAGTCCAATATTCACTCTCTTTTACCTGTTTTTGGTTTCTACACCAGCTCCTGGGGGAAATATGTCTCTTTAGCTGCTAAATGCTCCACTATGTTCACCAGCTAGTCGCTAACTGTGTCTGAAAACGACCCTATAATAGCTGTGAGACTGAACCAAAACAGTAACCAAAACAACAAGCTGAAAGACACTAAAACGTTCGGTAGAGCTGAGGGGAACTGCAGAGTCGAGGATAATTCTCTGTGGGTTCGTCACTATGAGTGGCCCCTTTCACATACAGTCATTGTTAATATATAAATATTGATTATAGTCGCCAATATCAATAACGATGGCTCTGTTCGGTTCAAGGGGTCGTGTCTAGAAGGTAACCCACAATTTGGGAAACTCTCGCAAGATTGTTAAGGGCCCAGACACACCAAACAGACATCAGAGAACTAGTGGCGACTCCGGACCACTAAGTCGCCTCCCGTCGCCTTTAACTTGGCCGACAAGTTGCACTAGAATATAAAGTTATAATTTACCACGAGGGCTCGTAAATAGTTTTTCTTTGCCGATTACTCTTATTGAACAGACACATTTGCAATCTTCGTGTTTTTTTTTTTTTTTTTATTAAATAACTCAAACAATTCATGTCTGCCTCCTAAGAGGACAAATGGCCTTTAATGAAATGCTTACCAGAAATGTACTAGAATACTTAACAAAATGCTTTAATAGGGGATACAGCATCTAGCCATATCTGATGCACACACATAATACTGTTATTGACATCTCATATACAGTTTGAGTGGAGAATGTGTTTTAAAATGTGAGTAAACTTCCCACATTTCGGCATATCTTTGGGGGTGTAGCATTAAAAGTAAACCCAGGTTCTTCAGCACTGTGCTAATACTCGTTGTCATGATGTGTGGTGTGAAAAAAACAGCTGTGTTGTTGTTCAAGATTATTTCATCTTCAACGAAAAATAGATGTCCCACCACCGGCAAACGTATTTATAAAAAAATAAATAACATAGAATGACATAAACAAGAAAAAACTCACCCCCAGTATGCCAGACTACTGTATGTTAGAGTAGCATGCTTACACCATAAAGTAGAATGCTTTCATTCGTTGGCTAAACAGAGAGTGGGTTGTACCGATAGGAGTGCTTTGATATTTCACCGAGTGCAGTTTGATGCAAATATATAGATGAAGTGAAGAAATTAGTAAAGAATGAAATTGATAACAAAACTGCATTCACATAAACCTATCAAGGACTTCCAGTACCAGACAGGCGATGTTGTTCATGTGTCCATCACACACACACACACACACACACACACACACACACACACACACACACAAGCACACTCACACACACAGATTGATGGATGGTGTCTGTAGCATGGCTCCAGTGTTGTGATATGAGCTTAGTCAGTGTTCGTCGGGATACGGGGCCCCTGTCAGGTAGCCGTTGGTCCCGTGGTTTTTGTTGGTCCCGTTGGTGGTGGTGCTGCTGCTGCTGCTGCTGCTGCTGCTGTGGTGCTTGTGATTGGGCGGGGGGCTGTCATCTTCATCAGAGCTGGACTCGATGTCGCTGCGGTCGTCTTTAGACACCTGCAGAAATAAGAGGGATGGTTGGAGATCACATTTTTCTCATTCAAATTCTCATCTGGGTCATAGTCTGTGGTGGCCATGCATGGCGGTGATACAAATAGACTTTTGTGTGTCGAACCCGGAGATGTTCTGCCAATCAGTATCAGGCAATAGGCTGTAAAATCCATACAATCTATTTGCAAAGAGACCTCTGAACTTGACATTATTTGGTTGCAGCTAATGATTATTTTCATTATTGATTAAT
This sequence comes from Sebastolobus alascanus, assembly GCA_916701645.2. Lineage (NCBI taxonomy): Eukaryota > Metazoa > Chordata > Actinopteri > Perciformes > Sebastidae > Sebastolobus > Sebastolobus alascanus. The sequence goes on from CAKAOJ020000361.1 coordinate 724,392, forward strand.
CTCGTGATTGGTTTTCCGATTGATGGCTTCATTATTTAGTCTGAGAAATGTCAGAAAATAATGGCCATCGCAATTTCCCAGAGCCTGACCTTGTTTTGTCCTACTAACAGTCCAAAACACAGCCGTGCTAGCAGCTCTGTGAGGCTTTGAGCTAAATGCTAACGCTAGCATGGCAATATGCTCACAATGACGATGTTAACATGTTGATGTTTAGTAGGTATAATGTTTGCCATGTTCACCATCTTAATTTAGCATGTTAGCATGCTAACATTTGCTAATTAGCACTAAACACAAAGTGCAGCTGACGCTGATGGGAATGTCATAGTTTTGCTAGTATTGGGTCATAAACCAAAGTGTTGGCCATCTGGAAATTTTGACCCATGTCTTGCTAGATGAAAAAATCTGAGGATCACTTAATGCTTGATTAATGCTTGCTACATCCGCGAGGGTCGCGAGTGTCCGCGCGGCCAAAGTGACATGATTGAGATGTTCCTCTTTAAAGGCTACTTACATGCAACGGATTCCATTTCCCCACCTTGAAGGATGCAGGTTGGCATAGAGAATAGAAAGGGAGAGTCAAAAGTTGCAACACAACACAGTATTTATATATGTACTAGCAGCAAAACACCCCATTATGCAAGAACAGGTATAAATGGAAGTTATTATGCAGAGGGGGCTCGAGAGGGGAGCTGAGCGCAGTGACTCACCTTTCCTTTGGAGATGGCTCGGCACGCTGTCTTCACTATGAGGTAGGACCAGAAGGAGTGAAGAAGCTGCAGCAGGATCAGGAGCAGGTTGAAGACCCACCAGGACGGGTAGGGCCCTACAATCTCCCAACTTTCGAACAAGGTGGTATTTAAAATCCTTCCGTAGCAACAGAGGGAGAGGGAGATAATTAACTTGACATGTTTCATTAGAGAAACACAAAGCACTCTCTCTTATAGCGGGGGAATTGTTTTATGTCCTGAGGAGCAGGTTGACAAAGCCAAACAGAAGCCAACACCTGCCCTTTAATGTTCGTAGCACAAACAGACGTACGTCTTTGAAAAAGCATTTTGGTTTATAGTCCAATGTATGTACAAGAAATAAATCTTAATGTAATTGAGATTGCGAATGGAGGAGAAAAAGCAGCCCGGCTTCGCATGCGATCAAAACTTGAAGGATTCGTGTTAAATATATCCCTGGGACAATTCCTGCAAATGGCTGTCTGTGAATCATCCTCCAGATACTGAAGCCATGGCAACAGCTTTACAGTAATGACAACTTTACTACTGGTGTGGTGGGGGCTGACTAAAATGTAGTGTTGGATCATCATATTACAGTGAAACAAAGGCAGAGAGAGCTGCGGGGTGTTGGCTAAAACTGTTTTAAAAGCTGCACACACTAATCTAAAATCCTCTGTGTTTCACAAATGTTTTCTCCAGAATAGCCCGAACAAAACAAACTTGAATCTAGATGTCTGATATAGAATTTTTGTGCTGATCAAGAATCGATGGTATCGCAAAGATAAGCAGACTCAGAAACTAAATTGCGTCTCCCTTTGCTCGTGAAAGGCTCGCGATAACGCTGCTGCCGATGACTGCAAGATGACACGCTTTCAAGGGCTAAAATGGATTTGTGGTAACTCAGACAAATATCATCGGAAAGGGTCATTATTATTGGCTACAACACGAATTGCTGAATGCATAAAGCAACACCGCAAAATGATAAAAGATCCTTATGAGTAAAAAACCAAACCTTTGATGTTTTAACAATCAGATGAAACGCTGATTTCAATGACAAAGCAATAACCACAACGTGCTTCTTTTCATTTGTTGATTTGTCTTTGAAAGGTTAAAGCTGCTGTATCCATAGTAACTATTACTTAGCAACAAAATTCACAGAGAAAGTAGTAAAAAAAAAAAAAGCACTGAGTTCTTCATGGCACTGACATGCATTTTCAGGGATGGTCTGTCAAAATGTGCAGAGCAGCTCGGGCATCCGCTGCTTGGGGTTTTTAAGCCTCTGGCTGCCTGTATGGACTGTGCTGTACTAAAATAACAGGCTAACACTTCTTAAGTGAAGTCAGCCTTTACAAGGATGCTAACTATGGTTTACAAGAAAGAGAATAACACTTACCAGACGGGGTAAACTCCCAGCCTGGAACTTATGAAGAGAATTGCAAACATTGCAAACAGGAGGTTGCACAGTATCTGACATTTGGCATAGTTGGCCATCTTGGCAGCCTTGGTAGAAAAGAAGAAACAATGTAAACAACTGCTTGAAATATCTCTAACAATATAAGAATTACAGTAAAAAAGCTCTAGGTTCCCACAAATAGTATATTCAGCATGCACCGTGCCTTTATGATACAGTCAGACACGACGTTCATAATATAAGGACTGTAGTTAAATTTAGATAAAGACGGATGGCTGAGCATGTAAACTCCAAACACTCCACCCACACACTCGACCGTCTTCGCCTCTCTTTGCCAATCCGTCCATCCTCAGCCTTTTTATTCTCTCGCCCATCCTCACCTCTATCAGCACGTCGGCTGCGTCGTGGAGACACATGACCAGAGTTCCCACCCGTGCCATGTTGTTCACGTAGGAAAAGGTGATGAGGGAGATTGTTGCCACATGGTGCAGGAACATGATCAGGAAATCCTGGGGACACAGTTGCCGAGGAAATGTCACACAGCTAAAGTATACTGACTCACGGCTGTTTGAGTCACTGCATGTGGTACATTCTCATGATGTAGTAGTACATGATGAAGTCAAAGGAACGTGACTGCTCTGCGTACACACAATAGCGCTGTGTGTTTGCAGTAATGCAAAACGTTTTGTAATAATTTTGCATATTAAAAAAAAGCCCCTACTGATGACTGAATAATGTGGAACTATTGTGCAACACAATGGTGCCTATTTTCAGTGTGCTTTGCCCAAGTTAGTAGCTGCACAAGGGATTATTCTGTGGACCGACGTCTTTCAAAACAAAACCTCGGTGAGCCGTGTTCGTCATGTGCCACATTGATTGGCACGGCTATTGAAAACATATAAAAAGTTATGACAAGACAGTGATTAATCATCACTTACACAAACAAAAATAGCAAGTACTATACGCCCTCAGTGTCCGAGCATTCATGAACACTCTGTGTTGATGCAATTGTGTGGTTGAAATAGGTGTTCGTTTACTGAATGTTTTGGTTATAGTTTCTATTGTGTCAAACTGCAATATAGTCATTTGTTTGGCATTTATGTTTGAAAGCAGTGATGGGGGAAGAATTCAGATAATTTACTTAAAAAAACACTTACTCCAATACAAGTCAAAGTGCTGCATTGGAAATATTGCTTAAGTAAAAGAAGAAAAAGAATTACTTTAATAATAATTCCCGGGGGAAATACATTTTTTTTCACTCCACACACATGCAGTTGGAGAGATGTGAGTGACATGCTCATGGTCAGGTGTTCCCGAGCAGTTAGGGGTTCAGTGCCTTGCTCAAGGGCACCTCGGCAGTGCCCAGGAGGTGAATTGGCACCTCTCCAGCTACCAGTCCACACTCCGTACTTGGTCTGTGCGGGACTTGAACTGGCCACCCTCCGGTTACCAAAGAGTCCCCACGGACTGAGCTACTGCCGCCCCAAAAGTACATATTAACAACAAAATGTACTTTAAATATCAAAAGTACTCAATGCAGACAATTAACTATTATATATATATATATCTTATCTTTAGATCATTATTATGACTGATGCATAAATTAGAAAGCAGTACTTTACTGTTGTACTTGGTCAAGGTTGTAGGAGCCAAAGTGTGTATTTAGCCTGTGTAGTTTATTCTTATTCTTATTTTAGGTTGCACACATTCTTTTGGCTACAATCAATTCTGGTAATTGGCACAGGGGTATGGTTTCACTTATGTTACCTGTTCATTTGGACCGCGGGATTTTAACAAAGGGGGTGGACATTTGGTGACCGTCACATCATGTCACATACTTTAGTTATTCCAGTTAGCCTAAGTTATTGTTTGCGATTCTTTTCATTTAATAAACATCATAACACGCATCTGGACTAAGTATGGATTTTTTTTACGCATCACACAATAAAAAGTCTACTTTAGCCTCTTTAGCGACTTTTTGAATGATAGTAGACGCTACAGCGGTGGAGCTACTATTTAAGGATTCTATACTGTTGGGTAGTTTAATCTATAACAATGCATCATATTTTAGAAGCTCATCATACTGTATGTTTTGTATGTAAAATCTTAATATAAAAAGTAACTAGTAGCTATAGATGTCAAACGTATTGGGAGTAAAAAGTACAATATTTCCTTCTGAACTGTAGTGGAATAGAAGTATAAAGTGGCATGAAATTGAAATACTCAAATGAAGTACAGTAACCTACTTGTAGTAATTGTACTTAATTACATTCCACCACTGTTTGAAAGTGAGGAAAAATCTCTGTGAAATCAAAGTCAAGCAGTTAAGAAGGTCACCTAAGCTCAACATAACTTTAGCTAAAATAAAAAGTGAAAAATATATGACAGTTTATCTTTGGTCCTGTCTTGGTCTGAGCCATCAGGTTTGGGACAGACTTGAACGAAGCTCCAGGTGACTATAGTCAGGTGGCGAGGGGAAGCATTCCTCTATCAAATCCTTAGAAAAGGTCTCAGCTCATAGCAACCAGAACCAGTGCAAAATGAAGACAGCATGAGAAGGAGGACGAGAAGGAAGAGTAATGATGCCAGATACAGAATGAAAGCAAGGCGAGAGTGTGCGGGGAGAACATACTGGAACTGGCAGGGGATGCAGAGGACCTCCTCAGTGTAGTACTGTGCATGAAAAAACTGAAAGGAGAAACAAAAACAGACAACATGCCAACAGTCAACAAAGAGATGACAGAGTGACGGCATACACAGCATGGCATCATGGGGGCTGCTGTGAGTGCAGTGAGTGAAGTGTTGTTGTGGAGAGGGCAGAGCTGGGGGATGGACTGGAGACAGAAGTGAGATCATGGCTGGAAGGCATGCAAATTGATGCTTAATGAACCAAAAAGTGTAGCCGTTTTCACGACAAAAAAGAAGAAGATGAAAGTGGGTTGAAGGATGTTTGTACAAGCTGATCTCAGTGCTCACAAACACTGACCAAGTTGGACCTTTTGAGCTTTATTTATAGTAGCTACAATGTGTATACAGTATAAACTTATATTCTGGTTTGTAATTACGAATGTAAAGCCTCGCCTGCAGCAGCTTGCTTGACATGTAAATACTTGCGATATGATATGTGTGTTGATTGTGGATTATTTTTCAGGATTAACCCCCTGAGACCCACGAGCCCGACCGACTTTACTGTCTTTCAGAGGCTGTAGCAGGTTCAGTTTTAGAGCTGATATTTGGCGAGGGAAAACTGGCATGGCCATTTTCACAGGGGTCCCTTGACCTCTGACCTCCAGATATGTGAATGAAAATGGGTTCTGTGGGTACCCACGAGTCTCCCCTTTACAGAAATGCCCACTTTATGACAATCACATGCAGTTTTAGGCAAAAACCATGTAGTTTTTTTGAATACAGTATAAATTTGTTATTTTCGCCCATTCTAAAAATGGTGTATTTGAATATTTCTGCATACTGGGGTTCCTATTGTTTTGGAATTGCATAAATTGGGTATGACTGGAATGCTGAGACTCTTGTGGATTCAATGACCCCAATTGTATTCATGTATAATGATGTTAATCCCCATAGTTTAATCCCCCATTTTTTTAAATTTGACCTCACCGTATAAAATGACCTGTGGTGACCTCTAGGATAATCACAGCCTCATGAAACTTTACAGGCACAAACTAGAGACCTGGAGCATTCAGATGATGGATGGCTTTGACAATAAGGGGGTTTCTGAGCAGTTTCCATAACAGAAGTGCTCGCCATCCCATCGCCGAAAAATGCAATTCTTGCAGAAATCTCTAAATGTCAAAAGTTTTTCATACCAAATCACAGCATGGCTTTTTCTATGGTTTTCCTCAAGGTCTTGGTGTCTTAATCATTTTTATTTATCATGTTTATTTCTGATTTATAACTAGAACAACTTGACACACAGTGCTGAGCTGCATTAGTTAATCAAATTAATCTTCAGGTTCCCAGCTTTCAGATGATGTACACCACTTCTATGTGACATATACCGCTGACCTGCTAACTCCCCTTAAAGACCCCCTGAACCCCCCAAAAAAAGACAAAAATGGTCTCTGAGGGTTAAGTATGAACGTGTCATAAAAATAGACCTTTTTCCTATTGCTATTACTACCAGGATGAATTCTTGTCTGATATAATTATTAATATAAATAGAAGAATAAACTTGAAATACGTCATCATGTGAAGACAAATCATGTAAGTTGATCTATTCTTCAAAATTCTTTCTGATATCTGAGTATTGTACAACACCATTATGTAAAGGATAATGAAAGTACTATAATTTGCTGATCTTATTACACAAAACCTTACACAATATCAAACTCTACACCAATAGTTGGGGAAAGTTTGAGAAAAGTTTTCGTGAAGTTTGACGGAGACAATTTCTGAATGTTTGAAGAAGTGTTAATCCGTTTTGCCCTCGCAATATTTTGTTATTTCACACATCAGTGAGAATACACTGAGGCGGAAAGCAAATGATCACAAGCAAATAGACTCAACATTACCAAGTCATGGCAGTAAGAAAAGAGATAACAGTATAAGGCAAATATAATTATGTCTTTTCTGTGACATAACTACTTACACTGGACTAAACAGTAAAGAATTTTCTGTTTTAAACACAAAAAGTGGCACTTTTTGCTTGTTACAGTAGATATATTAACAAACATTCAATGATCCATGTTATTGGAGATATGTGATGTACTATGTCTTGGTCTTACCTTCCTCCTGATGTCTGTGAATTGGGAAAAGAGTAAGGACAGGTAGAAAGACAGCTCCAGTATATAGTAATAATGGATGTCCACAGTCAGTGGCTGCATAAACACAAAAAGCAACAAGGTTAAAATACATATTTGAGAAGTGGGTAGTTTTGGTAATGCAAGTTGTCGTATCATGATTACTGAGGATGGGTGCATTAAAATAATTTACCTGGTATGGGTAGTTGTACCAGCACTCTTTAGTGTTCCACAGCCATGCAGTCTGCAGGAAATGAAAAGAGTAATTTTAAAATCAATACTTTAAAATGTGACTTAGGTTAAGACAGCACTGTATTACAATTTACTGTGAAATCTCCAGGGACAACGTTACGACTTTGTTGTTTGATCCCTGACAAAGTCTCATATGCTGCATTAGAATAAAACCTAGAAAGAGCAGGCCCCATTAACGACAATATAAATGCAGTGTTATGCTATTCCCACACATGCAGTTGGAGTTCAATTCAATATGCAATTTCAGATCCAACACATGAATATCAATGTGAACACTGGGAAATGAATAAGTCCCTTGATGGAGTCTGAATGAAATCAAAGTGGTTTCTAAAATAGCGAATGGCTGTTTTAACTGAGACTTTGTTACAGTGCATACTTTGACATAAAAGGAAGCTGCATTACAAAGGAACCAAGGGGGGGTTCATGCTCATATGAAGTCCTTTTGTAATGACATAATGGCACCAGTATGACAAGAGAAATGCTAACTGTGATACATAAGAATGTGCTATAAGCAAACTGTGAGTGAGTTTACGTCTTCTCTCCAGACCGGCTCTATAAATAAATCCCACAGAGACTGGAGCCTGCAGCGGGGATTGCCAGGGAATGAACTATTTTCACAAAGTGCTTCGTCATGCAACTTGTGTCTTTTTGAGAGATTTTTCCTACTTTGCTATCTCAACTATTACTCTGTTGATCATACATTTATGCATTTCATGAATATATGAATGAAATCTATCCCTACCACATATTTCAGTAATATTTAACTGGCACATTGGACAAAAATGACCACACGTTCTCTAACAAGTGTGGCTCAAACTTAACTTTCTAAACAAGGAGAGCTGTTTTATACTGGGAGTATTTGAATGTTCTAATCTCCTATTTCCCCTGAACTATGCACGGTATGGCAACGCAGGTAACATATCGGTGTTCACCTGATTTTCACCTAATTTTCTCAAACCGAGGGACTTGGCGCAGCATTTGAAAGGTAAAAAAGTGCTTTGAAAAGAAAACATTCAATATAAAGAAATGTTGAGATGGCATTGAGTTTGTTAGAAAGGTTAGCATGCGTGTAGCTAACGTTAGCCGCTTAAGCTAACGTCGTTGCTAGGTGGTTGCTAGCTGGTTGATAGGTGGTTGCTAGGCCCATACAGAGGATAAGCTAGTCCCCAAAAGTACTAGCATAAGTAACATTAGCTAAACGTAGGCATTGCAGTTCGTTCGTTGGTGTCTTAGAAACAAAAAATATGTAAAAATGTGACAAACCTAGAGTACTGTCATTGTGCCTTGTTTTGAGAGTTGTTTAGTTATGTAGATTTGAAGCACATAGAAACAACCAAATGTAGCTAAAGCATGCTAACTTTATCTTGAAGTGCTAATTGAAGCAGGTGTTGCCAGATTTCACTGACACCAATAAGCCCAATCAGAGCCTAGACGCAGCCCAATCTAATATTATATATATTAAATCTCTTCTTAAGACTCACTTTTATATTATGGCTTTTTCTTAACTGATGGTGCATTGTTGTAACCATTTATGTGATTTTATTTATATTTATTTGTATTTATATGATATATTTTGTTTAGATTCAAGTTCTGGGTGTTATTTCTTTTATCATGCTTTTACTGGTAAGCACTTTGTAACCTTGTTTCGAAAGGTGCTATATAAATAAAATTATTATTATAACACTCAGCATCTTTAAGTCACTGTGGAGCAGTATTTTTAAGAAAGGCATGTAAAATTTCGAAATAATCTGTCAACGGGTAACTATAGTCATTTTAGCTGTCATTATTTTGCAGGCAGACATTTCAAGTAACTTAACCATTGAAAATGCAAATCCTACATGTAATGAAACCCAGGCCAGGAATAGCACACAGGAACACATCCAGCAGCAGACATTCACAATCAAAAGAAAGACAAATCATCACCGAGTCCTACATACTTTGTGAAAAATGGATTGCATATTTAATGCATGGCATTATTTAGCATTGGTTATGTTTTTTATTTGTCAGCTGCTCCCCCTTTCCTTGTAAGATCCATTATTAATGAACACTTTTTGCACTAGGCTTTCTTACAAATTGCCTTTATAAATTTAGCCCCTTACACCAGAACATCAATTTTACTTGCCAGTCTCATGACTAGGCACTAACCATGCCAGAAACCACAACGTTTTCATGCTAACCATGTAGGATTCAAACCTCAGTGACTCATACTAACTTTAACAATCGTAAGAGCAGGCTGCTGCTATTTGTGTCTGTAAGGAAAACTTACCTTTTTAAGGAAACGCACTCCATACGTAAATATGTATAGATAGAATGTAAATCTCCACCTGAAAGAACCAAATAAAGAAAAAATTATAATGAATATAAAGCCTGAAATGTGCAACATTTCACTTGCTTACATTTGTTTAAGCAACAAACCTTTCATTACTTTTGCAATCTCAACTTTTGTTTTTGGGCATAATGGTAGTGTTTTTTAGTAGGCCGTGGGCTAAATGCGGAGGAACACTACCTCGAAATTGCAAGTGTGAAAGACAGTAGCCTTTAGCTGTGCAGCGTGTTTGCAATTCTTTTCATTTAGCACTCTTTTCTACTTTATTTTCTCAGGTCTAGTCTATACTATCATTTTGGATTGTGAATAAGGATGAGTAAAGTAGAGAGAAAAGCAAAGTGTTTTAATATGCTAAAACCAATTGGTAGAGAACAATGCAGCTGCATCACATCCTGAAGTCATACAATTTAAATACATCCCAAAATGTAAATTTTACCAGGGGATGTGTGCATGAACACAACTTGTTCTGTATACTACTTGTTGTTTTGTCCCTAGGTGCAGCACGCTGTGGCACACGATGTGGCTGTCACGCCTGTAATCAGAAATTTGAAGTGGTGTGAGCCTCTCTTACTTCCCCACATCTGGAGTCTGGGGTGAGTCACTGAAAATTGGACATCACTGACTTCACATTGGTGAGGTCCGGGGGCAAAGACAAGACACTCGCACTGTCCCAGTCCATCTCGCTCTGTGCTTTATATAACCCTGCACATCATTTACAGTAACTACAACACAATGGTAGGGAAAGTGATCATAAGTGGCTGAGCTTACAGGCAGAGAAGAAACTGTTTCAGCTGACACTTCACTGATCAAAGCCTTGCTGAGCAGGGAGATGTGCATATATAAACCCAACTTATAACAGTCAGCAACTGGGAGGAATGATTTAACACTGGCCACTAGCAAGCCCCCTTTCTACACAACTCTGGAAAGCTAATTTGTCTGCAGGGCTTGAATGAGAGAACCCCTGTTGTGTGTTATTGAGTTGTCAGAGCATTTCACAAATTTGCAACCGATTAGATTAAATGTTTTTTCCCAGTGGAGCCTTTAGTATATTCTAGGTGTATATACTAGGGCTGTTAACAACAGAAAACAATGACAATTATTGTCCGGAAACCCTCAAAGTTACTGCATTTAGCATAAAAAATATGCTCAAATCATAACATGGCAAACTCAAGCCCAACAGGCAACAACAGCTGTCAGTGTGACCCAAACTGCATGTGATTATCATAAAGTGGGCATATCTGTAAAGGGGAGACTCGTGGGTACCCAGAGAACCCATTTTCATTCAAATATCTTGAGGTCAGAGGTCAAGGGACCCCTTTGAAAATGGCCATGCCAGTTTTTCCTCGCAAAAATTTTGCACAAGTTTGGAGCGTTATTTGCCTCCTTCGCGACAAGCTAGTGTGACATGGTACCAATGGATTCCTTGTTTTATAGCTTCATATGATACCAGTATCTTCACTCTAAATTTAAAATTGAGCCCGCTACATCCTAAAAATCGCAAGTTGCTTTAATGCGTTAAAGAAATTAGTGGCGTTAAAACGAATTTGCGTTAACGTTTTATCGCGTTAACTTTGACAGCCCTAATATATACATACAACACTAATGAATACGGCACAATAACTAAACTTCATGAAGTAAAACATACACAAGAGGCACAAAACAAAGTTTGATTTCAGTGACATGGAATTGGCTGTGACAGAAGCCGTATAACCTATCATGTGAGATGAGGTTTTGCATACTTTGAAGGTTGCGCCGTGTGGTTGTTCCAGCTGACCTCAAATCAAACACATTTTGACATCCACAGCCTCCAAACACAACATGACATGAACACTCAAAAAGAGAACAGGATAAATCAGCTTCTCAGTGCAGGCACATCCAACAGAGTCCTTTCATGTGGATGTTTGTTCAAGATATTCAGAGTAACTCTCACTAGAGAAATTTTAAGCATGTGAACACAAGGTCCATGGAGGCCGTCATTAACTGCTTTTTGTGCTTGATCAACAGTATTGTAAAACCAAATTAACTGGACAAATCTACCTGGCACACAGTAAAGACTGTTGCATGGCAACTGGTTCATCAAGCCTGCAAAAGTCTTTTTCAAGTGTTGTTGAATCGCTGCTATATGTGTACAATCACGATGCTCACAACTGCTTCCCGTGAATAGTTTTTTTTCCTCCGAAGTCAGGAACAGATGTTTTTTTTTCTCATTGTGAGTTTCTTTTTCAGATACAGTGTTGATAAAGACTGGTTGTGGGAAACTAAAATGTTATGCACTTAATTATCCTAGAGCTGCTGTTTATTTTCTGCACATGATGTAGCAGAAACTAGCCAATTACACTTTTAAATTCATTAGTGCTGAGAAGTAACAGAATTACGTTTATGTGTTATGATGAACTTGTCCTGTAAACAATTTTACAAACTGTATTTGATGTGACACAAATTGAGTAGGCTTATGGTACATAACACCAGCTTGATTATACATTAATGAATAATTCACAATATCTGATGAGACTGTGGGTTTTAAACCAGGAAAGATCCACTGATCACTATTAAATCAAATGTACCGGTTTGGACAAAGCATCAGCTGAGGAAAGGAAAAATTGTGGGGGTAGGGCAACTTTGATTTGATCAAATACTCAGTAATGAGGCTGACTGTATTCTGAGTGTAATAAAATAATAAAAAGCAGGTCATGCCGGCTTATTTAATTCCACGTCGTCACTTCTCCAGGTGGGTAGTCTGAGCACCAGCTGGCTGCAACTGTTTGCATTTGGATGGTTCAACCAACATAACAATTAGTCATGAAGCTACAGCTTCGATCAAAATTCAGTTGCGCAAAAGCCTTGATATTTTCCCTCTTTGCTGTTAAATATGCTGTAACACCTCCTTTCCTTTTCACGCAGTAATAGCTGTCCCTTCCACCTTTGTGTGTTTCTCTAATTTGATTTGATTACTAGGCATGATTTCAAATTGGCCAAATGAAAAAGCTTGTTAAAAGCCAGTTATTTTAATGTGGTGCTGGAAGACTGCAACTAATTTAAGGGAAAACACGGCTGTGGCTGTCCTCTCTCAAGAACACATGTAAATGGCTCATCTCTCAGCTGTCCTATAAGCATCTGCTGAGCTCAGACATGCTTATTAGTTGTCGGCTTGGTGTCTGCTGAGCTGCTTCTGGGGAGATGTGTTGGTTGAAAGGTATGAAAATCATACACCAACATATGTATTATAGGAAGAGCAGTAATGAAGCTATTGGTAAACTCAGCTGATATTAATAGGATGTTTCTGCAGATGTTAAATACCTAAATTCATTTTTGAGAATCAACTGCAGGCTTTGATTTTTATCTGATGAAAGTAAAGAAGAGGAATGACGAATTAAGAGATCGTAGTGATAGGGCAATAATTGTCAAGAAAATGCAAGTGAGAGTTTTTTTAAGTTATACATTTGATAAAACTATGAGATGAGGCAAAGCAGTGACCACCCCCGCTAAAACAGCAAAAAACTTAAAGAAATAATCGGACATTTTGTGAAATATGCTTATTTGCTTCCTTGCCGAGAGCTAGATAAGAAGACCGACCACTCTCGTGTCTGTATGGTAAATATGAAGCTACAGCCAGCAGCCAGTCAGCGTAGCTTAGTACAAACACTGTAAAACTGGAAAGACCGGCTCTGCCCGAAGGTAATAAAATACATCTAACAGCGCCGCTAAAGCTAACTAATTAACACATTATATTTTGCTTGTTTAAACTGTACTAAAAACGAAGTGTAAAAACAATAAGTTGTGGTTGTGAGGGGTTATGGGCCGGACTATTTCTTGGCCGGGTGTATTGACTTCCTGAAGTCTCAGCTGGTTGCGTGGCAACCTCACAGTCACGACAAGACTGCAGGAAGTGACTGCGCCAGTCCAAGAAACAGCCTGGGATATAATCAGATATACTGTGTAAATTAGCTTTAGAGGTGCTATTACATGCATTTTATTACCTTTGGGCAGAGCCAGGCTAACTCTTTACCCGTTTCCGTTTTTTGTGCTAAACTAAGCTAACTGGCTAATGACGGTAGCTTCATATTTAGTGTACAGATATCCATCCATCCATTTGCTTCCACTTATCCGGGGCTGGGTCGCGGGGGCAGCAGGCTTAGCTGGGAATTCCAGACATCCCTCACCTCAGCAACGTTTTCCAGCTCTACCATGGGGACCCCGAGGCGTTCCCAGGCCAGATTAGATATATAATCTCCCCAGCGTGTTCTGGGTCTACCCAGGTTTTACCAGTTGGACGTGCCCGGAAAACCTCTAAAGGGAGGCGTCCGGGAGGCATCCTGATCAGATGCCTGAACCACCTCAGCTGGCCCCTTTCAACGCAAAGGAGCAGCGTCTCTACTCCGAGTTCCCTCTGGATGTCTGAGCTCCTCACCCTATCTTTAAGGCTGAGCCCAGCAACCCTACGGAGAAAGCTCATTTCGGCCGCTTGTATCCGCGATCTCATTCTTTCGGTCATTACCTAAAGTTCTTGACAATAGGTGAGGGTTGGAGCGTAGATGCACCGGTAAATCGAGAGCTTTGCCTTCCAGCTCAGCTCCTTCTTCACCACAATGGTCCGGTACGGCGCCAGCATAAGTGCTGACGCCGCACTGTCGTAGTGTACAGATATGGAGGTGGTTATCAATCTTCTTATCTAACTCTTGGCAAGGAAGGGAATAAATGTAAAACTATTACTTAAATGATCCATCATACGTGGCTGTAATGTATATATTGCAAAAGGAACTATGATTTTTAACTTAAAACAGTCAAAACCCTTTGAAAACCATTCTGTTTAGCATACATCAAATATAAACTGAAGCCAAAAATAGCCGAAAGATAAAAGTAGCAACTGTATTTAGTAAAATTCAATCTTGTCACAGAAATGACCTGTCTCTATATCTTAAAAAACGTTAAAAGAGTTGCATTGTTTTGCTTATGATAATTTCTTTGTTCTCAGTGAAAGCGGAGGAGAGAAAGGATGAAGATGAGACCAGACAAGAGGGGCTGTTGAGGACATCAAAGCTCCTTCCTCAGCCTGCCCTTACTGAGGAGAACTGACGACAGGAGGGACTCTCTGGTAAAACTACACTGAAAAAACTCCTCATTTTAATTTGTCATTTAGTCTCATCTTGAGGCTTTAAATCTAATTCATTTTTCTAAACACAAAACATCTGCCACTGTGGTGAAATAATACTACTTGTATCCAGTGATTTTTTTTGTTTCTAGAATTGTTTCTTGCTATTAGAACAACTGAAAGTTTTGGAAATATTCAGTTTCTGTTGTAAAAAAAAAAAAAGGGGTTATTTAGGTTTCTTGCAAAAAAAAAAAAAATCAATACATGAACTTGTTGGAATGTTTTTTTTTGCTGTGTATCTTGGAAAAAAAGAGGCATTAACAATAGCTGGTAAACAAACTCTATGCAGAGTCTTCATTATTTCCAGATCAAATGTGTCTGCTTAATACTCTCTGTTTGCATAATGAAAAGAATAGACAACAGATCAGCCGTCCTGACGACTGAGAGACAAAGAACGCTATCAGTCTGCAACAGCTGTGCATGAGGGCCTAATTAGAGCACAATCACTGCTGGAAGGACTGAAGCCGGCCCATTTGGAGAACTGCACTGTAAGCAACTGGGACGGACAACCTGGCCAAACTATTGCTAAGCCCAATATCATCTGCAGTCAATTATGCTGCATGCAGATAACAGCTTTGGTACAGTTGTTGCTTAAACAGATTAAATGCCGGCTAAGCATGCTCAAACACATTACAGAGGAGGACAAACTCGGGTCTCTTCTGGTGTACAAGGAAGCAGGTTTGCTTTCACAGATTCCTCTGTCAGGTTATAAGTGGAGTCCAGTGGTTTTATCAGCCAGCAGTGTTCTCCTGAGTGAACAGCAGCCCGAGGCGGATCAGAGGATGTGAGGCTCCCTGTGTCTCAAACTGCCAGATTGGCTCTACTGGTGTCAGACATGACTCTGCCCTGACAGCCACACTCGCTTGTTGGCCTTTAACATCACACTGCTAAGTAACTACAATCTCCCTGATGGCAAACGCTCTACTGCAGATTAGCCAGTTCTCTGTTACAGTCTGAGTGGGTTTGTTGGTTCGCACTGGGACACATTTGACTATTATCCCACAGCAGCACCAGCATTGATGTTGTGATCTTCATAAGCCTGAAACTGAAGTACCACCATAATGGCTGTTAAAGGACCATACCAACATTTAGGGCTGTACCCGAATCAGAATTTTTTGATCGGACTCTGATTTGGCTGTTCAATACGCAGTCTGCCCCGGGGGATTCAACTCGGCGGGTCAGGGTGAGGGGGCCGCGGTGCGCCACGGTGAGCTGTGACTGGCTCTCGGCTTGCAAAGTTGCTGTGTCATCACCATTCATATCTATACAACCAATGTGTTTATGATTAATTTGTTTACAAGAGCACAAAGTTCTTCATAGATCTAGCCTCTTAAAAAAGCCTTCAAGACTTCTAGAATTTCAAGTCGACTGAGGGGTCACTGACGATGATTTGACTCATCGACTTTAAGGGGGCAGCCCTACCAGCATTTATGCTTCTGTTTGTCCATAAAGCTGAAACGATTAGTAGATTAATTGATAAGTCAATCGACAGAAAATTAATTGGCCACTTTGATAATTGATAAATCGTTTCTGCCATTTTTCAAGCAAAAATGCCAACATTGACTGATTCCAGTTTCTCAAATGTGAGGACTTGCTGTTTTTCTCTTTTTTTTTAAAATAACATTGTGAACTGAATATCTTTGGGTTTTGGACTGTTGGTCAGATAAAACACGCAATATGAAGATGGCACTCTGGGATCTGAGGAATTGTAATGGGCATTTTACACCATTTTTGACATTTAAAAGATGAATCAATTAAAGCAGCAGTGGGTAGAATTGGAGCAAATATGATTAAAAAAAAGTTATTTTCATAAATCGGTCACTATATCCTGACAGTAGTGCATGAGACAGGTAATCTGAATAAAATCATGTGCCTCTGTGTTTTCAGAAACATCTTGTAGTGAACTGTTTAGCTGTAAAATGAGAAAGTTTGTGACCCGGCAGTGTTGAGGAAATACCAAGCACCGCCCACCAGCCGGAGCACAGCCAATAGGAACGCTCTCTCTGAAATGATCTGTGATCGGCCAAAGTCTCCCGGCACAGGCTAGATTTTTTTAAAGCCTGAAAACAGAGCCATGAGGAGGTGCAGAAGTCTAATTATCTCTCAGAACAATTGAATTACAATTTGCTGAAAGGTTATTATGGATTTTTTGCCCAATGATGCCAAAAACTTTCTGCCTACTGCAGGTTAAAGATTAATTCATAATGAAAATTTGTTATAGCTAGGGCTGCAACTAACGATTATTTTCATTGGTCTATAAAATGTCAGAAAATGTTGAAAAATGTCTATCAGTGTTTCCCAAAGCCCAAGATGACGTCCTCAAATGCCTTGTTTTGTCCACAACTCAAAGATATTCAGTTTACTGTCACAGAGGAGTAAAGAAACCAGAAAATATTCACATTTAAGAAGCTGGAATCAGAGTATTTTTAGCTTTTTTTCTTAAAAAATTACTCAAAACGATTGATCGATTATAAAAATAGTAAGTGATTCATTTAATAGTTGACAACTAATAGATTAATAGCTAAATCGATTATTCGTTGCAGCTCTAGTTATCGCCCTCTAAGTAACCTTTATATTACTGCCACCATTAAGCAAAACATGTTGTTTTTGTAAATGTGTGTTTTTAAGCAGCTTCGGAGTTTCCCTTTATTTCCATACAATATGAAAATGAAACTTGCTCCGATAAAGTTATCAATCACACCGAACATAAAGCCTGCTTTTACTACTGTCACATTATGGTTGAGTGATGAAGCAGTGCAGCCTATACAAATCAGTCTTCACTTACAACTGTATTACCAGCCAACACTAAAGTAATAATACACATGAAAACCATAAAGCAGATATGATCCTCACTACCTCAGGCAAGTTAAAAATCTGTGCAGGTTAATTTCCACAAACTTGGTTGTTAAAACATGCAGAGACAAATAGCTTGTAGCTAAGTTAGGGTATGTTGTGGTGTTTAAAAGTGATTTTCCTTACATGCTTTCACAGAATCGGGCGAGAGTGCTGGGCTTCTCCTGGTTCCGGCGTTGTCTGAACCAGCGCTGGATGGTCCGCACATCCCAGTCGAGCTGCTTGGACAGGCCCTCCAACCTCTTCTCATCTGGGTGCTGGCAAGACAAGATAAAAACACTCCATATCTTAGATGTAGTTTCCATTGTGACACAAATGTCATGAGATAAAACATAAAAAAATTAATGACGAGAACACATGCACCACCTTGGTTATAGCGGTGAAAACCTTCTCCAGGATAGCGTTGGGTTGCGCTTTTTGTGGCCCGTTGGTTTGGATCTTCAGGCCCATGGCACATGGTCTCGCAATAAACCTGCAAACAAAATATCATGGCACCCTTCTAGATCAACACAGAGACTCGAGGTGAATTAAATGTGAAGTGTTTATATTTAGGGATGGGGACTCAAGACATGCAATCACCAGGAAGCACATGCATATCCATAAATTGTTTGCAGGTGCTGCTGGGTAACAGTTAGCTGCACCTGGACATGTGCATGCTCGCTCGCAATTCTCCTTTTACTCTACTAGGACATGACAATGTTTTGACCACAAGTGGTTTTCCACATGTCATCTTGAGGAAAACCACTTTTTGGTTGACATTTCCATGTGGAATAAAATAATAATATAATTATTTCATTTTTTAACCAGAGTCCGAAATTAACACCCGTCAAGTGCCAAATTTTGCTCTGACATCTTCTCTAAGTACATACTTCATTATCTCAATGAAATGTACTGAAACAAATGTATATGTGACACAAAAGGGCAATTTATTATTTGTTTAACTACGAGTCCCCTTGGCCGGTGAGTAAAAAAGTTAATTTCGGACACTGCTTTTGACACAGAGCATTTGGCATTATAAACCACTTTACAAATCGTGTGCAGTCTGCAAATTTCTAATTGCATTTGGTAAAACACTTCAATTATTTTGTTTTTGGCAAGCAGCGATGCAGCGAATAGCTGCTCAAGTTAACTATGTAAATAAACAAAACACAATGAATACATTAATGATATATGCAGTATCTCGTGGATTTAACACCTTTAAGTCATACATTAGGGCTGTTGCCTTTCTCTCTTTCAGATAATCTTCACTTTATTATATTTTCAGGGATAAAAACTGAACATGAGTGAGGGGGGTTTAGTGGGGATATTTAAGGCCTCACTCACTACTCCCTCGAGAGACTTCTGACCCACATATGCATGACGAGCATTGCTGTGGCCATCGTGGCTCTGTGCTCATATTGATAAATGTACAATAATAGTCATAGATGAGATGATGCAACACGGCACCATATAACGAAGTGGAGCAGTAGAGTTAAAACAAATCACCCGGCTCTAGCAAAAGGGAGCCTGTCTCCAGCATGATTCTTTGTTCAGGTTCAGGTCTGAGCTGAGAGGACAGTATAGCTGTCTGGATTTGGACAGGTATGGCAACTTGGCTTGCACTGTGTGCTGCTCTCTTGACAGATGCATCAAATGCAGACAGCGCTGTAATGCTGCAGGCCTTGCAGAGAGAAGGGATGATCAACCGTGGTGATTTGTGGTGGCTAACCAAGATAAGATGCCATTGTTTGAGATAGCAAGACTGACAAAACATGGACAGCGGAGTGTACTGCATCATTCACACCGGAGCACATTTTCCCATCGACACAAACAAAACACAGATCCACCTGGTATTACCGCATGTGCTTTTTTAAGACCCACCTTTCGAAAACCAGCCGGATCATAAAGATGCAGAATGCTAAAGGACAAGCCAGATAGAGATCCTCGGCTTGCGGGAACGTCGCTTCATCTGTGTTTTTTAAGTCAGCCCAGGTTACATTGTGAGGGAGCCAGAACCTCTCGTTCCAAAACCACGCCAAAATACCGGCCATCTCCCTTGTAGCAGACACCGTGACCCGGGAGGGGGGGGAAGAGAAATCGATGCTGTATCCCGGAGGTCTCTCTCTCAGGGCGATCTGACCGTGCAGACTCGGCTGATGATGAGATATCCGAGCAAAGATCCGTCCGTCCGCTTCCCCCTCAGCTATTCCAGTGTTAGGGAAGTAGACTCTCAATCAGCTCCTCGGCAACTGATTGGTGCGTTGAAATGTCACGCAATACAGGCGGTGTGCGTAAAACGGCGCGGTTAACCACGCTCTGTATCGCACCTTTTTGAGTAAAACTCAAACCCTAACAGCAGGTTTTCCACATGAGCTGACTTTCAGAAGACTGAGTGGCTTTTTTGTTTTGTTTTATTCAGCTATAGTTTTACACATCTCTTGCTGTTATATTATCGTAGGGAAACCCACAATAACCTGCCTACCAGGTGAGGTGTCACCTTTAATGCGTTATTATTGTCAAACTCAAACTAGTCGTTGATCAATTATTAGGATTTAAGCGCAATTAATATGGCAACACTTAAGCAAGACTACATCATGTTGGCAAACCGCGCCACCTACTGGCAGTTTGATGTAGTTGACCTCAGGGATGTGAAATTCATAAATTATGTGACCTATTATTTTATTTTTATTTATTTTTTTAAATACTGCCGATTATTATCTGGATTGTTTTTTGTCCTACCAACAGTTCAATTTACTATACAAACATAAACAAATAAAACAAAGGAAGCAGGACATATCCACACTTGAGAAATAGACAATGTTTGTAATTTATATTTGTTTCAATACTTTATTGAAAGAAAGCACAGAAAATGTATGACAAACATGAACAAGGCATTTTCAGGTTTTACAATCCCCCCCTCCCTCCACACCCACACTGGGGATGGCAAAAATGGGAGAGAAAATTGAGTAAATAGTAATGGCAGAAATTACATAAGGATGAATAGTGAATAACTATATGTGCATACTTACATACGCACACATGTACATCCATATTTGTATATACATATGCACACGTATATACACGCAGCTACATACACAGACGTACATAAACAGAAAAATGTTAATGAAAAATAAATCAATAAGTAATAATGATGATGATAATAATAATACCACAAAAATAAAAATAAGAAATAAATTAACAAACTAATTAAAAACAAAAAAATGAAATAATGAACAATATTAATGTGCTCGTAAATCTAGACTTCTAGTGTATAGTGTGACTAGTGTGCACTGCCACACACCAGCCTGTATACACGCATATATACACATATTAACAATATTAACAAAACCGAAGCACCGATATCATCTAAGTGGATAAGTAGTTAGATAACCAGGAAACAGGAAAGACGAGACATCACATAACCAGGATTTAAATGAGGGGGATAAGGGGGACTTCCATAGCATGTTTGTAATTTTTGATTGAAAAAATTAATCCAATCAACTTTTTAATCGGTTAATCAATCAACACAATTTTTGCTGATTAATTTGACTAAATCCATTGAAACAAATTGATAAATTGATTAATAGCTTCAGCTCTAATAATAACAAATTGTTATGAATGTTCAACTCTTCAGTGTGGAGCAGTGGGGGACTGCTTTGTCCCTCTCAGTCATCATCACACACTTGGGTTTATATAAAGATGTAGTGGCGCCATCTACTGGCCGGTGTTAACAACAACGTCACTTGCAGTTTGTGACCACATGTGACATGAAATCGTCACACATCCGTGTTACTGTCTCACACAAAGCAGCTGCCAACTCCTTTTTTACCTGTTAAATAACAAATCAACATCCAGACTGTATTTTAACATAGTTGCTCAATAAATTAACAACAACAAAAAAAGCATAATTAAAGATCTGGATTGCAGCCTGGTAGTCTCCTAAGATGGATCAGGAGTTATTTTAATCAATGTCTTCCTGTGTGTGTATTGAATCGTGTAGTTCACTGGCACTGGTGTGGTTTGTATGGTGTAGTGTATGGTGTGGTGTGGTGTGTATGGTGTAGTGTATGGTGTGGTGTAGTGTGTATGGTGTAATGTGCGCCTGTGCGGTCCGTTATTTTCCGGGTTGTGTGTCATCGCTGGCGGTAGTTGCTCTGCTGCAGCCGCCAGCTGACATTTGTACAGAGGAGGTGAGGTCAAACTCTCTCTCTCTCTCCCTCCCTCTCTCTCTGCCTGTCTCTCTCGCTCTCTGTCTCTCCGTGTCTGTCTGTCTGTCTGTCTGTGAGAGAGGCTGCTAAACTAGCGCAGAATCATCCTCATCATGGCGGATCAAGGCGACTCTCCGGCTCCTGTCCTCCTCCACCACCCGCAACCGGCGCTGACAACCAGCTGGCCAATTACCCGGGAGTCGTACGAGCTGCAGGAAGTCATAGGTTAGTGATGAACGCTACATTATTATCACGGAAAGGGTTAGGGTTATCAGCTGGGAGTGAAGATGCAGGGGCCTACCGGCTTTTTTCATATGCAGCAGCCTCCTGCAATGCTTTGCAATGCGGATGTTAACAAGGCACGTTGAGAAGACTGCCGGTGTACATCAGCTGATGAAGCCGAAATTCAGGTTACAGCTCGGGGTTGGAAATGTCACTTTCCTTAAGTGCGATGTTAGTCGCTCCGATAAAAGAGACTTACTCCAGCGATGCCGGTTTATGGCACGTGTCCAGTTTATTAGCCATTACTAAAAAATCACAGATGGCTGTGTAAAAACCCCATGTGTTATTTCACTCGTGTTATCTGTGATGACACTTTAACAGAATTTAATATCCCATAATCTCAAGACAAGTGGGCAATGTTTCAAATGTAACATGTTCTTAGTAGTACAGATAATAATATTTCTAATCATAATAGTATAGTAATAATTAGAATGGTGGCGACAGTATTTCAATGTCACTAAAACTTTGAAATGCCCTGAATAAAAAGTGAGACTCAACTCCTGGCTGGGCTGTAACTAATTAGTATTTTGCTATTGATTTCTCTGTATATATATTTTTTTTCATGAATCATTTAGTCTGTTAAATGTTAGAAAAGATTGAAAATAGTGGCGACAGTATTTTAATGCCACTAAAACTTTTGAGTTATCCTAAATAAAATGTGAGACTCAACTCCTAGCTTGGCTGTAACTAATTAGTATTTTGTTATTGATTTCTCTGTTGATTTTTTTTTTTCATGAATCATTTAGTCTGTTAAATGTTAGAAAAGATTGAAAATAGTGGCGACAGTATTTTGATGCCACTAAAACTTTGAGTTACCCTAAATAAAAAGTGAGACTCAACTCCTAGCCGGGCTGTAACTAATTAGTATTTTGTTATTGACTTCTCTGTTGATTTTTTTTCATGAATCATTTAGTCTGTTAAATGTTAGAAAGAGTGAGAAAATGACCATCATATTTTCTCAGAGCCCAAGAGTTATGTCTTAAAATGTGCCTTTTATGTCCTACCAACAGTCTGACACTCAGAGATATTCAATTTACAGTCATACAGAACAGAGAAAAGCAGTAAATCCTTGCATTAGAGAAGCTGGAACTAACAGATTTGTATAATGTTTTGCTTAATGACTACCACAATGGTTGGCGATTGATTTTCTGTAATCAATTAATTGACTAATTGTTTAAGCTCTTACTCTCACAATAGCCATAGGTCAAAGGCAGTGAACTTAAACATGCTCAATCACCTGTTAAGCCTTGTTTACATACATGATCTGCAACCAGTTGTCAACTATTAAATTAATCGCCAACTATTTTGATAGCAATTAATTGGTTTGAGAATTTTTATAAGAAAAAATGTCAAAATTCTGAATATTTTCTGGTTTCTTTACTCCTCTGTGACAGTAAACTGAATATCTTTGAGTTGTGGACAAAACAAGACACATGAGGACGTCATCTTGGGAAACACTGATCGACATTTTTCACCATTTTCTGACATTTTATAGACCAAACAACTAATCGATTAATCGAGAAAATAATCGTCAGATTATTCAAAAATGAAAATTATCATTAGTCACAGCCCTAATACATACCTAGAAAATACACATTTGACAATATACTGTATAGTCTTTAAGGGTTTCATGCGAGTTGTTATCATGATTCACCCTGTGGTTGTGTGTTTTCTGGCACTATTACTTGGAAGACTATGGATATTCCTGTTGTAGATTTATGAAACAGTTAAATGTACTGTCGGGTTTTTTGGGGAATTTTCTTCTTGTAATTCAATTTATTCAGAGTTTGAAAAAGTTCCCAGCATACGTCACGGAATGCTTAATTTCAGTGTTTTTTCTTTTAGAAATTATTATATATATAAAACAACAATGAAAATCTCAAATGTACTGAAAAAGCGCAAAAGGAAGTTGCCTGAATATTTTTGGCACATGCATGCACTGTGCAGATGAGCTGACAAGTCCTGTCATTACTGATAAGAAGTAGCACCACAGCTGTGTGCTGCTGACTATGATGAGTTAGTGAGACCCCCCCCTCCTCTGTTCTCACAATCAACTGGTGAGCAGTAAGATCTCACGTGTTCTCTCCTTCTCCTTATCTGACACGAACAGTTGGAAAGCAATACGCTGTGTGTCACAGCTCCTTAGTGTGAACTACACTACTCCAGCGTGGCCTGATTTGTAATGAACCAAGTAAACAACCCATCACGTTGACGTAAGAAAGTGCCGTACTCAAAGTCGGCTGATGTCATTGTCCGCCAGCACGCAAGAAAGATGAATACCGTAACATAAACACAAAACCTGAGGAACAGAAGGCCAGACAGATACCATAATAAAGCTACAGAGTGATGCTGACTTTTAAGAGTTGTTTTCCAGCTGTGCGTCCCTCTTTGCTCCCGTCCACTTTGTCAGTTCTCTGTTGTGGCTGTGATTCCAGGCAGCGGGGCCACAGCTGTGGTGCAGGCAGCCCTCTGTACCCCCAGACAGGAGCGCGTCGCCATAAAGAGAATAAACCTGGAAAAATGCCAGACCAGCATGGATGAGTTATTGGTGAGTACAATAAATACGGGCTTATTCTCTAAGTGTGTGTTTTTGTATCACTATCCAATGCTGTACTTCTTCTTTTCCTCTGATCCATATTATTATTGTTATGTGCAAGTCTGAATGGATGAAGGTTATAATACTGAGTCATTTGCTGTAAGGTATACTATGTCTTAATAGGTCGTATTACTATGGCTTTTTATAGATTATTACAAAGAAAATACAAGTTGGGTTTAAAGGAAAAGGGTGTAGGATTTGGCAGGATCTAATTGTGTGGTTGCAGATTGTAACACGGATTTGCACTCTGCGACTCACATTACCACAGTTTCATGGTGCATTCAAATAAAACTCGTGAGCTCTGTTTACAACATGGGAAGTCGTGTACACAAAATGCTTGGCGTTCAAGTGGTTAAGTCGTGAGAACACAGCTGCTAAGCAGCAGCAATATTAACGTTACTGTCGGCGTCTAGAAGCCACAGAGGCTAACAGTTTAGCAAGCTAGCAAGTGGGTAACATAATGCAGTAAATGCAAAGGCATAATGACAGAGGAAAAAGATGAGGCGGTCAGGAATATCAACATTTTCCTCAGACATATTATAAAATTACGAAAGAAAAACAATATACAGTACTACTAAAATTACGATATATTCACTTATTATGTACTGAAAAACTAGCTTCCATGGCCTCCGCTATTTCTGACAACGTCAACAAACACGTCACAACTCGTGAACTTGGAGCTTCAGAAACTTTCCACTTACAAGGTCGTGAATACGACATGAGGGGGGCGTTCATATGGACATTTGAAGGCACCATTACAAGTGTGTCGGAGAACTACGGTGGCCTTCAGGTAACGTAAAAACGCGAAAGGCTCTCTCTAGAGTCAGTGTTTGGTTTGTCCGTTCTGGGCTACTGTAGAAACATGGAGGAGCAGCATGGTGGACTCCATGTAGAGGACCCGCACCCTATGTAGATATGAAGGGCTCATTCTAAGCTAACGAAAACACAACGATTCTTAGTTTCAGGTGATTATGCACTAATGAAAACACAGCTATGAATATTATATCCCATTTCCGCTAATAGTTCCTCTGAAATGTTACACACTGTTCCTTTAAAAGACAAGTTCACAAAAATCTGTCCAGTTTAATATAATTTGACATGTCATATCCTGTCGTTTCTCTCTCACAATAGAAAGAAATCCAAGCAATGAGCCAGTGCTACCATCCCAACGTTGTCACCTACTACACCTCCTTTGTGGTGAAGGATGAACTTTGGTTAGTCATGAAGCTTCTGAGTGGAGGTAAGCTTCGGCTGCTAAGCTACCTGGAACCAAATCCCGCCTCTGGCTTTATAATACATGAATGCTCCGTGAATGTTATGATGCTACATGTTTGTGCTTTGATCTGCTGATAACTATATAACAGCTGCCTGGGTTTTATTAACTCACTTATACTGTCACAAATAAAAAAAACAGTGCTGTCATATAGAGTATACTAATTGTCTTTTGACTACATTAATTACCATAATATATTTATGACTCAAATGATTGTTGAAAAGTTTTGTTTTTTTCTTGCATAGAATAATCAGAAAGAGCTATCTAATCAGTCATTAACCACTATTTCCCATAATGTATCCTAAAAAAACCATCAATCCTTAAGTATTTTTTCAGTACAGTATTTTATGCTGGCTTTATTACAGTTATAAAGAAGCAGTAGCACACCCTTGGTTGCATGTAAATAGCTCACGGCTCTCACTTGTGAAGGAATTACAGCAGTGATGTTACTCACTCTAATGTACTGCCTATTACGTTTTACTGTTTAAAGGACAACAAGCAATTAACAGGCGCTGAAGTAATTTGCCCCTGGATATTGATCACGTAATGACTCGGTGTAACACTGCAGCTGATTTGTGTTTGTCATTAATATGTGAAAAATACTGAATTACTGAATGTTGTTGTTTGTCTGTGGTGTCTCTTTAGGCTCTATGCTGGATATAATTAAGCACACAAATAAAGAAGAGGACAGAAATCGAGCGCTGGACGAGCCCATTATTGCTTCGATATTAAAAGAAGTCCTCGAGGGCCTGGACTATCTGCACAGAAATGGACAGATTCACCGGTAACACTTTTAACATTTCAACGTGTTTATTTTTTCATTCTGAAGCTTGCTGTTTTGATTTTAGTTTTTGAATAGTTTATTATAAGAATTAAAGGACTTATTGTAAGAGAACCTAGCAATAACAATCCCCGTTGAAATTATTGTCACTCTCTGGATAAGAGAGTTATACAAATGGCTTAAAGTTATAGGAAAATGTAAAGCATGCGGTGCAGTTCTTGTGTTCTCTATAAACTCGCTGTATTTCAAGGTCACTGAGAGGCAGGCTCAAACCTCTATCGGCCCCTTGGGCACAGTTCCAGATGTGGTGGGTTGTGGGACTCGTTTCCACGAACGGAAGAATCAATGCTGCTCCACATGACTCTGTTGTTTGACTGTGTTTGCGTTTTGTTGACCTCAGGGATGTGAAAGCTGGGAACATACTACTGGGAGAAGATGGATCTGTTCAAATCGCAGGTGTGTTATGAACATGATATGATAATACTTAGGGTGGGCAATATGGCCAAAATCTTCTATCACGGTATATGTGATTTTATATCACGATACAGTAATTGTGCTGTAAATTTAATTAAGAAATGGTTTAAAATAATAATACCGTACTTCAATCATTTGATTATTTTCTTCTTTTATTTGGATCTTCCATACTAACAAAAGCAATTGCCTTACATGAAGACCATTAGAAAAACAGTAAAACTAAATAAAATTCAAAATGGAAGCTTTAAGGATCCTACAAAAAGAACAATACTTTCAAGTGTTACAGGTTTTATGGTTAACAGGTGCAAATAAATAGCCTACCAGCCTGACTTCAGTCAGTGCAATATGAAAAGCACACAAATTTGTGTTTTAGAGTATACCAAAAGAAAGGATTTGCTCATCTTTCATCTTTCAAGCTAACAAAACAAAATAAACTACAGTGTGCAAATGTCTGGTTAACATGTAACCAGAGTTCTTCCTCATCTTGGGTTAGTTCTGATGCTTCCTCCTGCTCTTGTATTTACAACTATGTCATGAGATCAGAATAGCTACCGCTGTGGAAACGCTATTGCCAAATCTCTACTTGTGGACACATTTGTACCGTCGCACGGTATATACCGTCATATAGCCCAACCCTAGATACTGCTATTGTACTGTTACACTCATGCTTTTCTTTAAGTTAATAAAACTAAAAGCACGAATGCCTAAATGGTGGAACTGCATTCACAGATTGTATGAATTCATGAAGAAGGTGATGCATATTTAGATTACGTTGCCTGTCACAAGCAAAGGTGGTTTGACACAGAATTTTAAGTTAATAAAATACTGTATTGTCATTTTCTAAATGTTGCTTTGACTGCAGCCATATTCATTTCGACCTACCCTGGTTGTTTATCTGTATATCCAGATTTTGGAGTAAGCGCGTTCCTAGCCACAGGCGGAGATATGACTAGAAACAAAGTACGAAAGACCTTTGTTGGCACGCCGTGCTGGATGGCGCCGGAGGTGATGGAACAGGTGAGCCTATGTCAAAAAGGCAGCTGCTGTTGACTGTCATCATATCCCATTGAAAAAGTATTTGCCTGAGCTTGCTTCTGCTACACTTAGCACTAATCCATTTCTTGATGTAACACCATTAGCAGATGTATTTTTGACATGTTAACCACTTAAATCTCGACATTAGCATAAAGCCCCAGAGATTTAAGTGTATTCGATATTACAGATTATTGTAATTGTACACCCACAGGTTCGAGGCTATGATTTCAAAGCAGATATATGGAGTTTTGGAATCACAGCCATAGAGTTAGCAACAGGCTCTGCCCCCTATCACCGCTACCCTCCCATGAAGGTGAGTGTTCTGGGTGTTATTATTGGCTGTTATTCAATCAGTGTGCTGTACTAACCACAGCTATTTTTGTAGCTTTCACCAGCACTGTCAAAGAAAAGAACAAAGCTGTGCCCATGAACTCTTGAATTACTAAACTTTCCTCTAAGCCAACTTGTTTCTGTGAAGTTTAATCAACATTAGCAAGAAAAAAATGTGGAGAGAATGCATTCTGACCTTCTGCATTTGCTTTAATTGGGAAACCAAACAGCTAATAAAGAGGAAACCTTTTATCTAAAGGAAACCGTAGCTTTTACTTCCCAAAACATTTCTTCTACAAACAGTTTCCTGCTTTGAGTTTCTTTTCCTCATCCACAATATTTGTGCTGCTGCTAAAATGTGAGGGCGGTTTTCAGATTTTTTTTTTTTTTTCCCTGTCTTTGTAGGTTTTAATGCTTACCCTACAGAACGATCCACCCACTCTAGAGACGGGTGTAGAAGACAAGGAAGTGCTAAAAAGATACGGCAAATCGTTTAGAAAGCTAATAACTATGTGCCTTCAGAAGGATCCTGCCAAAAGGTTAGCACCACAATTCCATATATCAACCAAATATTTTCAGCGAAGAGAGATGACGCAGTTTGTGATCAATAAAAAGCACCTGATTATCATTCGGGGAGTGCTGTGTTGTGATGTATTTTTAACAATGTACTTTTCTGTATCTCTAGGCCTACAGCCGCAGAGCTTTTGAAGTGTAAATTCTTCCAAAAGGCCAAGGTATTTGTTTCATCTCAGATATTTGACTCGACATCTTTGTTTGGTTTTGTTATTAGTGTTATGCTTATGGCTTCAAGTCCACTCCAACCATGATTCAGCCCTGCATGTTGAGGTTTTTTATTAGCTTATGATGGTTATACATGGATACGTCAACCAACATACAGTGTAAAAAGTCCACAAGGACACTGTATTTATCATAATATCCTGTTGCAGAAATAATGACAACGGAAAAAGGAAAACCTATAAATCTTTCCCTAATTCAATTCCATATCCTTGTCTATGTCTTTGTTAATATTTGAACATAATGATGATTTACAAGGGTGTCCTGATGTTCTAGTTAGGCAGGAAAAGCTGTTCGGAGTATCTGCAATGCAAAATAGAGTAATTATCTGTATCATCTGTTAGCAGAGTTTTGTATAATGTTAATTTTATGAATGTGATTTAGCAGGACCAAGTACTGGAGCCTCACCGTATTTTTTCCATTTAAACTGGTTTATTCGCTGGTCTAACTTTTAACATTTTAAAAAGATAACTTAACCTTCAAAACTTTCATACACCTTTTGTACTTCAAGGGCCACCCTTTTAAAAACACAATACTTGAGATTTTTACGACTCATCATTAAGTTTTAATTAATTTAATCTGCCGTTTCACCGTTTAGTAATGACATTTTGATTCTCATTTATATTTTTCTCCTGCAGAACAAAGAGTATCTGGTCGAAAAGCTTTTGTGTCGCGCACCAAAGATCTCCCAGAGAGCGAAGAAGGTATGTTTGTAAAATAACTCCGCTATTGACTAAACATGAACAATTATGGACGAGGGCTGGGATCGACTGAAGTCCACAAGAGTGTTGCATTTACAGTCAACACAAGCTACGCACCTTGACTTTCTTCAGCCCTCTTAAACGCTTTATGCTTAAACTGTTGTGTAGATTATGTAAAAATACGGGCCGCTGCGGCAGGAGAGTGAAGCGGCGTAGATGCACTGACATCTTGCGTCAGTGCAGCTCTCTGTATGTGGCACACTGAAAGACAAACAGGATTGAATGACTGGGTAGCAGAAAGGAGCACTTAATTGTTCAGGCTGCTTGCTCAGTTGCCCACTGGTCACAGTTTACTGGGGAGGAAGTGCAGTTTTCAGGCACAGCTGATATTGGCTTCACATAACAGTCCGCCTGGATGGCCAGGACAGAAATGGGAACAGAGGGCCATTGCCGGAAGGCAGAGTGGCCGAGTGCAGGGGTGGAAATTCACTGACTGCTCAGGAGTAAATGGAGGCCATAGTGGACAGCAGGGCTGTTACTGTGTATGACGTTAATGTTACGCACAGACAGGACAGGGTGTCAATAAAGAGGGAGGCGACTGTTGTTGGAGTGGCATAATGTTGTTGAGGTTTGTTGGTGGGTAAAGTGGTAACTACAGGCATCTTTAACAATGAATGGAAAGGCACTTATTGCTAAATAGGTATGAGGATTTATGTATTAAGCTTTGTGAGTACAGTGTATTACAGCCACCACTTTTCCAATTTACTGTATTTACATCGCTGAAGCAAATTATATGAGATTGGATCTAAAACGATTGCGAATGTACTTCTACAGACTGGAACTTTCATGCTGTGGAGCCATTTTATCCCAAAATGGGAATGCACAATTACTGAACGCTTCCTGTAATTAATACACTTTATTTTTATGTGTGGAGTCCCGTTGGAAGTGTAAAATAGACAGTAAATACAGCCAGCTAATGTCTGCTTCACTTGATAGCTTCGGTGTACGAACCACAGAGCCAGTGTCCTTGTTGTTTTGTGCTGATATGACCTACAGAGTCATCTTCACTATATATTCAGAAAATACTACCCGAGCAATACCGCAGAAACACGGTCGTCTCAGGATGCTGTGACCTCTTGACATCAAGACTACCGTGGCCTCGCTCTCCAAAGATCTTGTCCAGTTACTCCCAAACCTCCTTGACCTGTTTGAACTGCAAAAGTGTTCCTCTGCCCTTTTGATCCTCTGTTCCTTGGTGTTCTTGTTCTGTTCCTGTAGTTTTTGTCTTGTGTGGTAAACACACGCAACTCTACTCCCACGAAACACGTACTATGAGGGTGTAAAAGACGAGACATATCCTTGTCTCTGTCCTTGGCTCAGTCCTCAGTGCTGACAATTGTGCCATTATAAAGTAAACACCGTAAAGTGGGCGGTTTGCGGATTGGGTCGGGTTCAGGTGGTTGATTATTGTATAATTTTTTGCGGGTTGGGCAGTGTTGTCTTTTCCTGGTTTTCACGGCTGCATAACAGTAAAGGGATGTAACTTTCTGAAGTTACGAGACTGTTCTATTATTTGCCTTTACCCACTTAGTCATTATATCCACATTACTGATGATTATTTATCAAAAATCTCACTGTGTAAATATGTTGTGAAAGCACCAATGGTCAAACCTACAATAGTAGCAACATCAATATTGAGGTATTTGGACAAAAACATAGTGAAATATGATTTTTTCCATGTCTCCCAGCCCTAGTTCACCTTCTAGTATTGGCTCAGCTCGCTTGGAACCTCGACTGAGCTGGTACTAAAAAAAAAGTACCAGGTACTATCCACAACTTTTGCTAATGCAAACGCGAAAACAACTGTTCTAATGCGTAACGAACTGAACCAGACTGCTTGGTGGAAACGCAGTTTTAAAGCCAGACAGCTGATATAAAACCTTACTCTTTAAATGGGACCCAACTTCTCCTTGAACATACTCCAGTGAATGAAAAGGAGATGGCAGATCCTCCGGTCAGCTGTCACCAACACAGTAATTTCGAATTAATACTTAATCTAATGAAAGGAGGGAGAAACTCAGGAATGATTCCCTTAAAAAAAGAAAAAAGTGAGGGATACAGGAAATAGTCTCTTATTGCCTCTTATTTGTAATATGATCATGTTCAGAGTCATATAATATGAACTGAAGGGAAATGTGAGTTGAGTAACCAGCAGAGGGCACCCTGACACCCACAATAGACTCTTTGTTGTTTAAAGATTAGACATTAGTGGCTTTCAACCAACGTGGGCTTGAATCATTGATTTGTTACACAATGAAAAGTTGGACATATAAAAGGATTGATATTGAGTTCAAATGTACGGTCCAGTGCACAAATCATAATGGGATACTGATCGAGTTCTGCATGGATGCCTTTTTGAAGCCTGATTTCAAAATACGGGGCCGTTTACCTGAAGGTGCATCAGTTTTTATCCTCTGCAAACCTTGATTTCAGCTAACACTTTCACATTCTGAGCTGTGTTTCTATTCATAATCGAATAAATTTACAGTGGGGTGATTTTGTTAGCTGCAGGTATTGGTGTGTCAATTAGTGTTTTTATGTGTGTGAATGTCGGCCAGGTGATCGTGTATGGCTGCTGGGTGCATTGATCTGTGTCTGTTTTGCTCAAGGACCCTGAGCAGAACCGGGGGAGCCGTTGTTCTATGTCAGGTTTGGAAAAAAACCCACCAGACACCACCAGCGCGGTAGTGCTTCTTTAACTTTGACTTTGTTTTAACGTTGGGGCATTTATATATATATATATATGACCCCGGTGCTTGTGTGGCTAACAGTTTCATGTGCTGTCTCTTCTGTAACACTGTGGTGCTCTCATATCTTACCCCACACTGCTAGACTACTGTAGTCATGTGTTGCTTGTCTTACACACTCCTCCAGACTGTAGAGCTGCAGCACATTACAGGCTTTACCAATGACTCAGCCATACTTATCTGCTTTATATTCGTTGTTATATTACTACTGGCGTTTAACCAAGTCATATCTTATTTTGCCTCTTTATATGATTCATAGAGTTCTCCCTTGTACTGTGCAACTGTATGGTTTTTATTGGAGTACTGAGCAGTTTTGTTTGTCAGTGAACTGTACATTATATCTCCAATGTTGTGATGACATTCATATTAGTAATCTTTGAAAAGGAGCCATACAACCTACAACCTATCTGATGCACCAGGGGTCTGTGAAAGATGTATAACAAGAACATTTTCTCGTTTTCAGAACATCCTTTTTATGTTATAACAAGATATTTTTCATGTTATTATGACACATTTTCTCATTACTACTACATACTAAATTATTCAGTTTTTACCAGAAACATTTCTAACAACATAACGCTTGATATCTTGTTATATCATGAAAAGATTCTTGTAAATGCAAGAAACTGGGCAGATTTTTTTTTAGTGGCAGCAATACACTGCAGCATCAGACGTTTTTCAGCAGGCTAACACCGAATTCACAGCAGGAAGTGGCGAAGTGAAGCAATAATTAAACTTTTCTGCGGCCGGGAGGCGTGTTCACGTGTTTCAGCCGGTGAAGAAATTCTATGCAACATAGGTCGACATGTCACAGGAGTCACAGGATCTGTTTACTGATTGGCTGCAGGTACTCTCTGCCTGCGCTTTCGCCGCTAAAAGTTAAACTTGTCCCAACTTTTTTTTTGGCCGCACTTCGCTTCAGAATCAAACAGCCACAAGTCGCTGAGCTCGGGAGCGGCCGCCGCAGCTTTTCGTAAACATTGCACGGCAGCTGGCCGCGGGCCACACTTTGCTACTGCTCTTGTGTGAATTCGGCGTAAGTGAGTTGAATGAGGCTTTGTAAATGTACTTTTAATGTCACAAATATGCTGATAAGTTTCTTGGAAATAAGTCATTCAGCAGGAAAAAGCATAAAAAATGACTAATCGACTAAAGAAATCTTAGTCGACTAAGACCAAAATGACTGAGTAGTCGACTAATCGACTATGACGGGGTGGTAGCCCTAATTGCCAGTAGTTTCTCTCTGTGAAGGGATCCTTTAGGTACATCAGCTCATCACAAGGGTTCCAGTGCTCTAATATAAAGGCCTGTAAAACATAATGGAATCATGGGTAAACCACAATACACACAGATACATGTTCAATTAAACCCTATGAATGATGCCATTAACATGAAGTGTGCTGGCTGTGTGTCACGGTTCAGGTGAGGAGAGTCCCCGGCTCCAGTGGCCACCTGCACAAGACGGAGGACGGAGACTGGGAGTGGAGCGACGACGAGCTGGACGAGAGCAGCGAGGAGGGCAAGGCAGCGGTGAATCAGGGCAGGGTAGGTGGGACTCCTCTTTCATATTTACTCATGATTCTTTATGTTTCATCTTCAAATGAACCAGTGTTATCAAGTTTTACAACACGTCATTCTTCACCAAGATTATTTTATTTTGATTCGGCTTTATTTGTCATTGTAACAAAACTACAACGTTCACGTGGAAATGCCGAATTTGAGTTAAAAGTGTCGGTCATTACTGCTGCATGTCATGTCTAACCTGTAGATCAAGCCGTTATGCAACCTCCCCTCTGTCTTTGACCCTGTGCGCTCCTTCCCTCCCTGATCAGTCATTGTTTTTTGGATAGCAGATGGCTCATCTCTGAGAGCCTGTCATGAGGTCGCTGTAATGAGCTGCGAGGATGTGAGGCAGGAGGAATGGGCAGCTATGATCAAAGAGCCCTTTGATAAAGATCCCCAGCTTTAATGTGTGATGCAACAAATCATACGTTACCAGAAGTTGTGATTTACGACGATTTAAGTTGTTGATAGTATCTTTTACAAGGATGGGTTCTTTGTTCCCTTTAATCGATCACAGGCTTGTTTCTTTTCAGCAGTTGTGAAAAATAGGTTTGGCCTGAAAGATTGAGAAACAGACATACAATATATGAAAACTGAAAAATGCATTAAAGGGATAGTGTGGGTGTTTTGAAGTTGGGTTGTATAAGGTAATTATCCATAGTTGATGTATTACCCACAGTAGATGACGGTCAGCACGCCCACAGTCCCAACTCCTGTCTGCTTCTCCAAACTGGAGGCGTGCTGACCGTCATCTACTGTAGGTAATACACTGACTGGATAATTACCTCACGCAACCCCACCTCAAAACACCTGAACTATCCTTTTAAGGGTGTACATTACAAGTTTTTTGCTCTTTGAGAAACTAAAAAAAAGGAAATAAATCATTATTATTGCTGTGTACTTATGAATATGAAAAAAGTAAATGTGTGTTTGATTTTTCCTTCCAGTCCCGAAGGGTCAAAGATGAGGCCAAAGATGTAAGTTAGCTCTCTCATACACCAATTTTAACATGCGATTAAAAATGTAAATACCTTTATGTGTTTTGCCGAAGAGACAAGTAGACAAATAAGCTTCATCCTGTCTGCTGCTATATAACTTGATAAATTGGCAGGGTCGCATTTTTGGAAATGCAATTAACTTGCCTACTTGGGCTGACGCTTGTGTAAGAATAATTAAAACAATTATGAATGTTTATTTCACCACACACATTTTTATGCAGTTTAAACAAAACAGCCAAGCACCTGTTTTAGAGACAAAGCCAGCAAATTGCTCCTCATTGATTGTTTTTTATTGACTTCTCCAGTGTTGTCTTTATAAGATGAGCTCTGATTTGATTTTTTTTTTTTTTTTTTACCATGGATGTAATAGCATTTGCACAATTATGCCTCTCATTTTGTTCCTCCTAGAATGAGGAGAATGCCAACAATGTCCCTATTGAAGCGTTGTCTATTCAGCATCCCCAGGTGAGGGACTCAGCAGCAGCAGCACTAATTTGTCATGATTCAATGACCTTGATTTCACTGTGATTGTGTCTGTGTTTGTTTGTGCACATCCATGCGTGTGCATACTGTACATGTGTGTGTCTGCGCACATGTTTAGGTGGGTGAATATGTGTGTGTGTGTGTGTGTGTGTGTGTGTGTGTTGTTCTCCTGGAGGGATGCTCTCAGCAGTAATAACTCAGAGTAAATGGCTGTCTGCCTGACAGTGCCAGTTCAGTGCCTGGGTGTATCTCATCTAAAGACTCACTGCCATTGCAGCCCATTTTCTGAGCCTATTGTCATTTTGAAAATGAGCCAAAGCAGTTTGAGGTGTAGTCTTGTGCTCTAGACAGGAATTTACTCTGACAGCTACTCAGCAGTCATTTCCTACCCCTAATGTCCATTCCTTGCCATACAAAGAGCCCATTAGTAATATGGTTTTGAGAACGGTAATAGTTCTTTACACAATACACCTTTATGTAATGTTCCTTTTCTTTTCCCGTACAACTCTCCCTGCAGCTGCAATAAATGAAAGACATTTTTCAGAAAAAATAAACCACGTGGGCCGAGTGTGCAGTCACTGAATTTTCCTGACTATGGTTGCGTCCGAAATTCCACACTAACATGATATTTAGTATAATGAAACAGTATGTGAGATTCTTTTAGTATGTCCGAAAGCTTAGTATGAAACCTATAGGACGTGAATTGCATACTTTCCTGTGTAATATTACAGTATGCAAACGCTGGACACTACGGCAGCATTGATTTCCCACTATGCAATGCGGTAGTGACGACCACATTCATAACGTACGTTGACGGACAGCTCTGTAATGTCAATAACGCTTCAATTTAAGTGTAAGTATAAGATTCCACTGCTAGGCGTAATATATTTTTAGGATTAGTTCAGACTTAATAAGTGTCACAAATCATTGTTTTGTCACATGAGGTTGGGACAGGTTACCATGGTTACGTGTCTCCAACCGGCAAGGAGGTTCTTGCAGGAATTGACGACGTAAATTACTGCTCAGTGCGTCCGAAACGATACATACTGCTGTTTATTCACATAAAAGTATGTTGAACGATAGTACACGTATTGGGTGCATAGTATGTGATTTCGGATGCAGCTTAAACGTTCATCTTGCAGTTACCAGAACCTCTCGCTCTGCAGTACAAGCTGTGTGCAAAGCTTCTTCATTCTTTTTCCACAGAAAATATTTTCGTTTGTCTGAAGTACATCAGTGTGCCACGTAAACTGTCTCATCATCAGATGTTTTGTCATGCAGGTTGAACCGTACGAGAACGCAACCTACATTCAAGGTGCTGTGAACATGGTGCTACGGCTAAGGTGAGACAGATATTTATTTTGCAGATCGATTTCTTAATCATTGGCTGATACACAGGGCAATCTTGAGAAAAGTAATTGTTTTTGGATCACTCGCGGCAAACCCGGTCTTAAAAAGCAGTTAAAAATCGCCATGTTTCTGTGGCGTAAAAGCAGAAAAATTACTAATTATGTTTCTGGATGCATCATCATTTCACTTTGTCCTAAACATGCAGACCATTAATAGACCTAATGATCTTTGCTGCTACAGAAGGGATCTGGCATTGCCAGGGATCGCTTCATCTCCCTTTGTCTCGCTGGTTGTGTCGTAGGGAGGAGAGGGTTACACTCCACCGGTTCTCTGGCTTTGCTCCACTTTTCCTCCTTTCATGGCGCCCTTTGCTTCTTGCTGTAGTATTCCAGACATGAACACATTTTAATGGCAAAGTGGAGGCTTGTGATTTGGCCTCGGAATGATCAATGTAGATACTTTCTGTTGGAAAGCAACTAAATTTTGCACCCTTTCACTTTAACATATGTTAAGGGAATGCAAAGCAGGTGTACACACATTATAAATACGCTATTCGCATATAATTTACATCTTATCTTCCCTCTCGCCGTCTAAGCACTAAAGCATGCAAACGCACCAATAGAGAAAGAGAGAGGACATTTTTATGGATGCAACAGACAGACAGTGGTGCATTTTCGGACAGTAGCTTTGCTTGTAGCTCCCCGATGAGCTGGTCTCAGAGCACACTCTCTGAACAGACATCTGAAGCACACTCCAGGCGTCCAGCGTGGCACAGAAAGACATTTTATTATGTGCTAAGGTAATAACTAAACAGTGGTCTGGATGCAACAGGGGACGGCTGGGGAAGAGTCATTATTCTAACCCGGTGATTAAAATTAATTGCCAGTTTCGATGGTTTGGGCTTTTTCAGTTTCACAGTTTATCCATTGGATTTAATCAGAGGTTCACAGACGGGGGGGGTGCGGCGAGGCTAAATATAAATGATGCATGGTTCTGCACAGGTTTGGGAACCACCGGATTTTACGATGTTTGTTCGATCTGTGGATTTTATGGCTCAAACGCAAGAAGGGGATTAGATGTGGTTATCAATTACTACAATTACAACATAAACTTTTTATTGCATTCGTTGTTATGAAACGTAAAAATACTGTTACCCTGGTATCTTCAGGAGGAGCTTGTTAAAATGTGTCAAAGCAGAGTCGTGTGGCAAATGAATTAGTTTTTTTTTTTTTACAGAGAAGTGCATTCACTGTGTTTAATACGATCCCAGCATTAGGCTGTCAGGTCGTCTCTCTGGTTTGTCAGCTGGGATATTATTCAGTATTAGAGATGCAGACATGTGATGGATGCCTTCTTAGATGTAAAGCCATGAAGCTTGATGACATTTTTTTTTTCTTAGAAATATGAGTTTTTCAAATGCTAATATATGCCCTGGTAGATTACTGTACCAAGGCCTTTCACTTTGACATGCTCTCCAGTATGACATAGGGGATGTGTTAACGATGGGATTTTTGTATTATGCTCTATATTCCTCTCGACTAGAAAAAATTCACTTGACAGGACATTACGTTATATTTGATGCAGCGGCAAGATACAAAAACCTTTTGAAAGGGTGAAGAGCATCAAGCCTCTGTTTGTGTACAATTTAGCCTTCAAATGCTGTTCTTTATACTATCAACAACGTTATCTCCGTCTGAACAGCAGATGCTGACTGTCGTTTTAAGAGCATTTTGCTTTATTTTGAATGGGAATTTTGGGACAAGGACAAGGGAATGTTCTGAGCTATTTGCTTCTGATTGAGGAAATGAGCTTTTTTTTTTTATTGCTGAGGATTTGGCTGGATGTTTTAAAGTGAATCAGCACAGAAGGTATTATAAGATGAGAGACTGCGTCGTAATTTTGGATTTTCTTTGGCTGTGTTCCCATGTTTTGAGGGCAGAACCAGAGATATTTATGGTCACAAATAGTGTGCGGCTGTTTAAGAAGCAGTGTGTTTAAAGGAACAGTGTGTAACATTTCAGGGCATCTATTAGCAGAAATTATAATATAATATAATATTATAATTATATAGTCATCTGAAACTAAGAATCGTTGTGTTTTTGTTAATTTAGAATGAGCCCTTCATATCTACACAGGGAACGGGGCCTCTTCACGGAGTCCGCCATGTTGCTCTGCCATGTTTCTACTGTAGCCCAGAACAGACAAACCAAACTCTGGCTCTAGAGAGAGACTTTCACGTTTTTATGTTACCTGAAGGCCAACGTAGTTCTCCGACACGCTTGTGAAACTGCGGTAGCGTGAGCCGCAAAGTGCAAAACCGTGGTACCAGCCAGCCGTCGTCTGACTTCCGTCGCTCCTAAAGTAGTGTTATTATGGTAAGGATGACCTCTGAGCGAGGCGAACGGCGTTACCACGGCTTTGCACTCGGCGGCTCACGTTACCGCAGTCTTGGAAAGGGAGGAGTGAGCGGAGGGGTCCTCAGTTGGTTGCAATCTGCAACCACGCCACTAGATGTCGCCAAATCCTACACACTGTACCTTTAATTCAAATCAAGTCAATTTTATTTTAGATAGCCCAATATCACAAATCACAAATGTGCCTCAAGGGGCTTTACAATCTGCGCAGCATACGACAACCTCTGTCCTTAGACCCTCCATTCGATTCAAATCCTACACACTGTCCCTAGTAGTATCCCCCCAGTATCAGTGTTGTTCGGCCTCAACGTAAATTCAAAGAACATTGCTTTTTTTAATACTGGATCTGGTTGTCAGATGTCAGGTAAAATATTATGGGTATGTTGGCAAAAAAACACAACAGTAAAACCCTAATTGTGAAAATTAGTCCAAAGTTAAATGGTGAATCCATGAAAGTAACTGCATTTGAGAGAGCAAAATAAACTGCTAATTGATCTGCTCTCTCTACTAATAA
This sequence comes from Sebastolobus alascanus, assembly GCA_916701645.2. Lineage (NCBI taxonomy): Eukaryota > Metazoa > Chordata > Actinopteri > Perciformes > Sebastidae > Sebastolobus > Sebastolobus alascanus. The sequence goes on from CAKAOJ020000361.1 coordinate 764,448, forward strand.
GGGAGTTGAGCTGATTAGCATGAGTTTATGGTAATATGATCCCCTCTGTAGAGGAGACGAGGGAGCAGCAGCAGCATGATTGGATTTTTGTCAACATTTTGCTTGGAACTCATTCAATTTTTTTTTTTTTTTTTTTTTTTTTTTTTTTTTACAAAGGCACAGAGGTCTCCTGAGAAGAGTGTTGTCAGCAGTTTGAAGGGGAAGTTCAGACTTGCATAATATGCTTGCTGTTGGTGCAATGTCATTGGAGCTTAAATAGCCAGAATAGCACAGATGCAAATTGATTTCACTGAGCAGTTCAGTCCGGAGGTGACATTTACGTGTTTTCTAAAGGTTCTTCTATATAATAGGGTGCCTAGAAGTTGACAAATGTCAGGGTGGCTTCCGAAATGTCTTGTTGATAAATCTTAGAGAAACAGTAGTGCCTGCGATGTCGTCCATAAGCCTGAAGTTGGGTTTACAGCTTGCAGTCATCTTCAATTGTTTTGAGCCAAATAAATCCTCTCCATCTCTGTCATCTCACTAGGTGCCGCTAGTGCAATAACAAGCCCATGATCCCTCATTGGTTATCCCCCCTAAGGGATACGCTAGCAATTAGTTAGAATTAATTGATTTGATGGGACCTCTGACAGCCAGCTTCCTCCCCAGGGCCTGGGGGCGGATATTGGGAAGGGAAACCCCTGTCTCATGCAGCATAAGCAAAAATATTAGCAAAGTTTGGAAGAAAAGGGGAACAAAAAGCAAAGATAAAGACAAAACAGTACAATAAAGTATCATAACATAGCTGGACCTCAGATATCTCTATCCACCCCTGCCGGGAAAACTATTTATTCTTTCCTCTTTTTATTTATTTATTTTTTTTTTCGTAAAACCACTCCCCCCTTTTGCTCTTCTACACATACACACACAGGAATCCTACACAACATACAATACATAGTATACACCCCACACCATAAAACCTAACTAACTTTTTTGACGCTGTTGCCGTTGTAGGTACCCAAAGCATGTTTTTCATATTAATGCTGTCATGTCACCCAATGTATTAAGTTCTGTCTTGTCTAGTCTAACATGTCTTGCCTCACTAAATAAAAAAATTATTATAAAAAATTAATTAATTGAGAGTGTAGAGACTGAACACTGTCTTAATTTCCCGATAATTAATAAGAAATATCCTGGTTCTTTCCAGGAACGTTCTTGGAAATTATTAGGAAAATATTTGGAAATTATGGACCCGTAAAATAAAGCTATACCAGTGGGGGTTAGTTGCATCTTTAGTAACGTTTTAACACATTTAACAGTTTTTTGCAAGTACTGTATTATATGCTTTCTGTGCGAAACGTGGATTTCATCTCTAATAAGTTGATAAATTGGTTGCCTGAACTTATTCCTTTTGATGTGCTTTCGGCCATGTGATATGCTATTAAAATATGAGCTTTTCAGTCATATCAGTGGATTCTCTATATTCTCTATATCCCTGTCAGTGTGACATAACATTTAGAGTAAAACGATGTAGTTTCAACACAGTAGGGCATCTGTGTTGTTGGCTTTGGCATCATAGTGTGTGACATTTTCTGTTATATCTACATTTTTCTTGCCTAAAAATACCAGTCAGCCAGCAATGCAGGTCTGTAATGAACAGTATTGACAAACATCACCTGGTGTACATGTGGGAATATTTTTAAAAGATTTCTCTACAAGTCTCCATTATTTTTGCCAGTGAAATGTTTATTGAAGCCTTTGCCTAAGATCACAGACAGAAGCAGTACGATTTTTTTGTTGTTTTTTTGTTGCTTTTTTCAAAATAGTGTGTCATCAACCTGTCATTGTCCAGTGGGATTATACAGTCACCTCACATACGCAAGCCAGTTCACAATGTGTCAAAAATAAAAAGGGGTTTGGTGGGTGAAATGCTAATTTTACTGCTGTTGAACTGTGGAAACATTGACTCCTCAGAATGGTATTTAAAAAGGATGCAGATTGTAGGCATGATTTATTTGGACAGGATTATGATCCTCTTTACATACATGTTGCCTTGACAGCCTTGGCAATGTGCTCCGTCTGCTTCCTCTGCTGGGAATAGAGATGTTGTTTACGTCCATCTGCTCCACCAGAGTTTTTACCCTGCTTTTTCTTTTTCAAATGCAACTCCAAAATACAAAAAAAAAGTCAAGTTGCCTCACAGCTAAGATGATAGTAAATCCTCACTCCCACTATGCTGTATATATAGACCTACTACTAACAAACTCATTGCAGATATGTCTTTGCTTATGCGTGTGTTGAATTATGGCTCTAATCTCATCTGAAATGAGGGTCGTGGGTCGGCCGTGTGATTTATTTAACTCGACTACAAACCAAATTAATCTTCTCCTACCACACTGCACTGCACGTCCTGCTTTTATCAGCGACCGGCTACTCCCCCGTCACACACACACATTTTAAAGACAGATTTATAATGCAAGTGATGCAAATGAATGCAAGTTGATGCTGAAAAGAGGCCGGAGGGCACATTTCATTCATGCAATCAAACAAACTGGATTGATACATGCCTGTTTTTTTCTTTTTTTTACACTTTACTGCAGTCTAGAGTTGAGGGTATGCAACCACCTCAAAATTGCGGCTACATTACAGGATGATGTAAACACTAAAATCAAATTTAGTCATAATCTAAAGGAGGTAAATGCACACAGATAAGCAGAAGCCAACATTTCCTGCAGTTCTTCATGTAGAATAGTTTTGAGAAAAGCAACATTTTTGATATCCTCTTCCATCTCAGTGGATGCAGGAGGTGTGAGGTATGCAGGAAAAGCAGTTAGACAGCTGTTACTTTCATACTGCTCAGTACGTGGAAACCACTGAGACATGTCCTTCATCCAGTGCTACAGCACAGGTGCTCTGCTTTTATGGTAATCCAAATGATCTTTTCAAAGTGAGTGAAAATTCACATTGATTTTAATGTCCATTAGTTTTTTGTGGCCACTCATTTAACTAATCATAGTAGGAAAATGTGATTTACATTTATTATAAACAATGGATCAAAATGACTGTTAATGTGAAATGAGTTGCTGGTAGTGATGAGAATTATCACTAGACTCTCCTCAACTCTGCAGAGCGTAATGGTTTTCTTGCCCTCAACTTTTTTTTGTTTTAGTTCACTCTCACTGCTCTTATCAGTGCCCTTTTCCAGCAAAAAAGCTACAAAGAAACCCACTGTAGACTACCTGCCCAGCACCAAACGACACACAGACAAAGTTAGCGACTAGCTGGTGTACATAGTGGAGAATTTAGCAGCTAAAGAGCAACATATTTGCAACAGGAGTTAGTCAAGACAATTGGGCAACTTCCGGGTCTTAAAAGTGAAGCCAGTGCTGAAGTGCCTTAAACTTGCATTCTTTGTAACAGCCAGCAGGGGGCGACTCCTCTGGCTGCAAAAAGAAGTCTGATTGTATAGAAGTCTATGAGAAAATGACTCTACTTCTCTCTTGATTTATTACCTCAGTAAACATTGTAAACATGAGTTTATGGTCTCAATGGCTAGTTTCAAGTCTTCTTCAATACAGCATGATGTTCATTTGGTTGATTATGATCCCATTTAGAGTCAAATAGACGATAAAGCAGGGTATGCTTTAGGGCGTGGCTACCTTGTGATTGACAGGTCGCTACCACGGCGTTGTCTTACAACTTTATCCCTTTCACAGTGTGTTTTCAGATTATAAAAGTTATTTGTAACATTTTGGTCGGCTAAAAATGTCTTATTCAGCGTTCGGTTGTACTCAGCTTCACCCTCTCGTGTCGCTTCTGGTTGCAAAAAAACAAGATGGCGACGGCCAAAATGCCGAACTCGAGGCTTCAAAACGGCAGTCCGAAAGCCAGTGGATAACGTCACGGTGACTACGTCCACTTCTTATATACAGTCTGCTTGATGAGTAGATCTACCATTGTTTGCAGCATGTTCACCTTATCCATTGGTGATAGGATGTCATGTTTACAGCTTGTTTCCGCTGCTGCCAAGTGAGCCCAAAAATCAATTAATGCAGGTTCTTCTAATTCACATAAGTCATTTTCATGTCTACACGCAGCCCTTCTCTCACGTTTGTTTCCTGCAACTTCAGTCACGTCTGTGCTTCCTTTATGTCGCACCTTGTTTTTGCTGCCTCAGGAGACTCAGAAACACAACTTACAGTTACAGGCAGAGCTGCAACAAATTTAAATCGAACATTTCAGATGCTACTTGTGCAATCACACCCTCCTGTCTCTTCTTTCAGGAACTCTAAAAAGGAGCTGAATGACATCCGGTTTGAATTCACTCCTGGGCGAGGTAAGAGCTCTGCCTATATGGATTTCAATGTGCTATTCCCCATGTGATAACATCTCCAGACATTGTTATATGGGTAATGGTTAATGTCAGTGTTTGTGCTCTTGACAGTATCTAACTCAATATCTAACACAATTACCTACTAAGTGGAATGCTACGGGCCCAATATTTGTCATGTTATTCCTCCACCAGACACCGCTGATGGCGTTTCCCAGGAACTATTCTCGGCCGGCCTCGTCAACGGGCACGATGTTGTTATTGGTAATGTTACACCTCTTTATTCTGCTGAATTGTGTTGTCTGAATAAGTTACTTATCTAAGCACGTGTACCGTAAAGCATCACTTAGAGAGTATCAGCATTTTCCTAGAAATGCTATTATCTGAGATGGACATTTATTTCATTTGGCAAATCCACAGAGCTTGACAGAACTAAACTTGATAGCAATTACTTGTATTTTCTATATACATTGCATCTGAAATATGGTACGAGAAACGATACATACAATTGATTATTTTTCTTTTGATGCCTCCGCGCCGGCGACCGTCGTGGCTGGAGGCATTATGTTTCCGGGTTGTCCGGACGTACATACGTCTGGGATAAGAATTTGGTGGTCAAAGGTCACTATGACCTCACAAAACACGTATTTGGCCAAGAATTCATATGCTAATTATGACAAATTCACAGAAATGTGTAAAAGGATAAAATGATGAAGTGATGACATTTTGGACGGACATGGATGTAAACTGCATTTTGACTGTTTTTTTTAATACTTTTTTTTGATGCCATTTTCGTATATGTAGCTAGCTGCTTCTAAATTTACAATTCATGACAAAGAAAAGCAGTAATAAAAATTCCAAAATAAACCCAAAAAACTAAGCACTAAGGCCATCATTATCGACATCAACATGAATATTAAAATCGCCTACAATAATTATCTGTTTTAAGGACTAAACTTGATAAAAACTCTGAGAATTCAGATATAAATTCAGAATACTGTCCAGGAGCGTGGTACACTATAACAAATAGAACTGGCTGTAGTGTTTTTCAGGTTGGGTGTGAAAGACTAAGAACAAGGATTTCAAATGAGTTATAACTTAGTTTAGGTTTAGGGTTGATTAATAGGCTTGAGTAGGAGTTGGCTGCAACTCCACCTCCTGGGCCGGAGCCTCGAGGAATATTAATATGACCGGGGGGGGGGGGGATTCATTTAGGCTAACAACCTAAAGACTTCTAACCAAAATGTGTTTGATAATGTCCATGAATAAAAGATATGTAAGTAATTTGCATTACTTTCTTCACAGTTCCCTCCAGCACTGAGAGCTTAATCTTCTTTTCATTTCAAAATAATTTCAGGGGTCAAGAAGTATCTCATATTTATTTTTCAAGGAAATTCTCTCCAAAATAAGGAATTGTTAGTTGTGTGAATTACATCAGACACCTGTTTCCATTCTTCAACTGTTCCCATTTTATCTCTTTAGTACCAGTTAGTTGTTTCTTCTTTCCCTTATATAAGATTTTATACACGTTGCTCATTGTATTTTTGAATTTTTCAAAGTAGAGGAATATTCTGTAAATCTTTTATCTGTTTACTTCTTAAATAACTTCTTATTTGCAAATATCTATAAAACTGAAGAAAAAAGAGTCATATTCAGTGATCATTTGCCAGAATCTAACTAATCCATTTTTAGCCCATGTATTAAAGACAGTAACTATTGCATTTGGTTTAAAATGTCTTATTTTTCTAGCGATGATATTGACATTAAACTTATCTTATTCTGTTGTACAACATGTACTGAAATGTAATCTGTATATCGTAAAACTTGTTAGATATTATTTGAACATTGTGTAATTGCATGCCCTCTACATTACAGTTGCTGCTAACCTTCAGAAGATTGTCGATGACCCAACTACCTACAAAGCATCGACCTTTAAGCTGGTGAGTGTCCAGATGATTGATGGCTGGTGAAACCCCCCCGGGTTCGTCCTGGTTGACAAAGTCGAGCCGTAAACAGCTTGTTGATGAAAGCTTCAGTGAGGAATGTGAGAGTTATTGGAAAGGACACAAAGAAACCAAATAGCTTCAGCAGTTGATGACACAAAGAATTTATTTTAAGAGTGTTTTTGTTGGTGAAGGAGATTGGAGGTATTACTAGAAAAAAATCGATTCACGTAAGAATTGCGATTCTTACCCTCCATGATTCTGAATCGATTCACAAATACGTTTTTGTACGTTGTTATTTAAGTTATGTCGGCGGAAAGAAAAAAGCAGAACTCAACCGAGCGAAGTACAGCACGCAGACGATGTACAGCGAAAAAGGCATTTTGGATTAAACAACTTAAGATAAAATAGAAATTAGCTTTGCATGATGAAAGTTTTTTGTGGAAAAAACTCCCGGCAAATACCTCCATCCACAGTCCGTTTCAAGACCTGCGCCTGTACCGCGGTTTAGACAGTGGCTTTCCGTGGTACTAACGTTGCAGCAGAGAGGCTGTTGTCCACTTTTTTTTCAGAGCACACAGACGGGCGAAAACTAAGTTCATGTTGTGTATGTGCCATTTTAAGAAGTGACATTTGTGGGGAAAAAAAAACAACAATGTCAATCCTTTTGGATTTGACCAAAATATGTAAATTGTGTTTTACTGACCTTTCTGTAATTGTGGGTAAACAACAACATCTGTGCTCGGGGTCACAGTGCTTTACAAAGTGACCTTTCTACCATGTTTGCCTTATCAGCAGCTTAGTGAGTGTCGCAGGTGGACCCGTCTCTGGAGAGTCGGAGTGAGGGCCGTAATACTGGGCTCGTCATGTAGATATATGGGACATGCTTCCAGTTCCATATGTTAACTCTGCTCCACTGCAGACATTGTAAAATCCTCGCCGTGGCTCAACCTTTCTAAACGAAGAGTTACGAGTGCAGGGTCACAAAACCCAGGGAGTGAGAATAATGACCCCCGCTAGAGGAACAGTTCATAACACTTAATGCAGGCAATTTATGGTGTGTGGCACTAGAGCAACGTAATGACTTTACTGAACAAGAGGTCACTATAGACTCTGTGAGCTTGCAAAGAGTGACCTGTTTCCATAACAGTCCCTCCATGTTGATCAGACTACTGCAGGGCTCTCACACCCCCCAGAGAGATGGAGTTTCTCTCCAGTCAGGTGTGAATTGCACAAGGCCAGCAGGTGTTGGGCCACCCATTCACACACAGGAGGAGAGCTGAATGAAAAAGAAAAACTCCCCCAGACACATCTAAATGCACACTGCCTTTAATATCACCTCTGTGAATAGCGTCTGAGCAGCCCAAAATTGGGGTGAGATGCAGGTGCTGGAAGGTTGAACTGTCAGGAAAATAAATATTGTGCTTTTTCACTTGGAGCGGTTGAGTTTAGGGACGATGCACCACACAGCCAAAAGTATGTGGACGCCGAGACATAATACGAGCGTGCCCGAACATTACAACCATGAGTGGTTGTTGAACATCTTATTCAAAAATCATAGGCAATAATATGCTGCTATACTATTTTCAGCTGCGGATTAATACATATTTGGTGTGCTAGACAGTGTATGTGGGATTGAGTCAACATAAATTACAGTGGCCATGTTCATTCAATCCATTGTTGTGTTTGTTAGTCAAGTAAATTACAAACCCAAATTGTTTTCAGAGTTTTTGAAAAATAAGACTCAGCAGGTTGAAAAACCCTCATTTTGTGAAATAATAAGCTTGCATTTGTTTCAATCCCCTGATTAATCCAGGGAGTTACCCCACAGCGGTTTGAGAGATTTCGCAGGATTAGTTTTTTTGATGGAGATGAGAGTGTCGGGATGCAAAGTAGCCCCCCGTTGACCGTCTCCATGTCTTCCTCCTCCCGCAGGCTTCTGGCTGCGACGACACGGAGATCCCGGACGAGGTGAAGCTGGTCGGCTTTGCGCAGCTAAGTGTTAGCTGATGTCCTCTTCATGCTTGAAGCAGGTGAGACAGTGGGGAGACAGTGCAGGGCAGACAGACTGAGGAGCACGCCGCCACTTCCTGCCACATCTTCCCCAGCACCCTCCCTGAAAACTCACTCCCCCCCTCCTCCCTCACTCCTTTTCACCTTCCCTGAGCCCAAGCTCGGCCACCGCCCCCACCGACCTCCCCCCGCTCACTGTCCCCTGACCTTTAACCTTAAACAACATTCCACCGCCTAGCGCACACACACCGGGATCAGGATACAGCCCAGGAACCTAAAGATGTACTCAGGTGGTGACATAAGGTGATTAAGATGTAGCTTTGAATGTTTTATTTATTTTTTTCTTTCTTTTACATCACGTCGCCTTTTGTGTTCAGCAAAGCTCTCATTATTTATTGAAATGAGGAGGTATTTTTGTGTCGTTGCCACAGTGAAAACAAATTGAATCGCGCCTCACAAACACACTCACTTGTGATGTTTCCCTGAGGTCTTTGTCAGAATGTAAGATTCAGTTAATTTATGGGGAAAAAAAGAAGCACATTTTCATAATAACATAATGAATGTCTAAAAAGAGAATGAGTTGTATTCCTGTGTCAAGAAGGGAACCATTCGCTTGAGAGTGCAGAAAAAAAAAAAAGAAGAGACCTGGATGCTACTGTGTATAATTTGCTGCTCTCGACAGTGCTAATGCTTCAAAAATGTTAGAGGTGCCTTGTTCATTTTTCTGTGCCTGAGAACGTAGACAATGAGTGAGACAAAGAGCAGAACCTGCTGATTACCATTTCAGTCAAGTATCTTTTGAGACAAGCTACAATGCACTTTTGGGCTGAGTGTGTGCACCCGACAAGCAGATGCTTAGCCCCCCCGGAGACAATTAACTCGTGTGCTTTTGTCATCACACAAATAAAACATAACAGAACCTGTAGTCATGTAATCTGCTCTGGTTGACGTGTATTCAGACGCCAGGTTAATCGACAAAACCACAACAGTTTAATTTTCTTGCTCTGTCCTGCTGCACTACAAAACCCTTTGTTCCCAAAAATATAGCAGTTACTAAACTGTACTGTATGACAATGCATCCGAGGATGAAACCAAAAGGCAACTATTGAAAGGGTGACGAGCCATTTGTTTGTCCAGTAGCTCTAAATTATTTTTAAGTATTGAGGTGGTAAATATTTAACTTCTACTAAATTCTTTATTATGGAGTAATTTATTGTGTTTTCTATGTACAGTATGTGGACCATTTCAGCATATTACTACCCCTGTTCCCTCTCTGTAATCAGCTGATGTCAAATTTCTGACAAGGAGCAACAATAAAGAATTGCTATTATTTAAAAAAAGGTGTGGAGTATTTACTCTTAGCTCACGCCACCTACACTAAAACTTCAAACATCTGATGATTTTGAGGAAGGTGATTTTTCAAATGTTATGATTTAGTGGATATTGGCTACAAAAGTTCAATTCACAACTGTAATTTTTCCTCATGGCGGCAAGTTTACAGCATAGACTTTAAATCAAGTCAGTTTTATTTAGATAGCCCAATATCACAAATCACAAATGTGCCTTTACAATCTGTCAGGCTGTTCTCATACACTGTTCATAGCTATACCTATGAAAAGTAATGCACTGTAATGCGTATATATCCCACAAAATCAATAATGTAATCCACGTAATGGTGAACCAGGAAGTATAAAGAGCGACCAACGCGTCGGGGGTAGAAGGACGGGTCAAAAAACACCGGACTTTCGCCCAGGAGACCGTTGTTCGTACCCCGTGTGAAAACAGAAGTCAACGTTGATTTATTTATCACGTAACTTCCGTATTTAAGTTTCAATTCCGTAGTTATTTTAACCCAAACCACGATCTTTTCCTAAACCTAGCTGAGTAATTTTGTTGCCTAAACCTAACCAAGTTGTTTCCTGTGAAGATGGAAGTTTATTTTGAAAAGACTGTACGCATGTACCGATTAGAAATTGACATGTGCGTCACGTGTTAATGGATACCGTTATATGAGGATACGTTGAATCTGTACAGCATACAACGGCCCCTGTCCAAATACTCTTCATCCGATTAAGGAAAATCTACCCAAAAATATTCCTTTACAGGGAAAAACCATGGAAAGGAACCTCGGGAAGAGCAACAGAGGAGGGATCCCTCTTCTAGGATGGAAGGACGTGCATTAGATGAAGAAAAAAGTGATCATGAAAATTTCAATTCATGAGCAACAAAATGCTCAGCTCATTACACTCCTTGTTATCCAAGGTTAGCAAACTTTAGATATATATATATTACTACTGTGTAACTGACAATATGGGGTGAGTTTGCCGACTTTATGACTCGTCTCTACTTGTGCTTCTGTTAATTTCAAATTTGTAGCCAAAACTGTCATTCAGGAAGTTATGTAGGTTTGTTTTAAAGGTGCTAACGGGGCTAAGTAGTTTTGTTGCATTTTGGTTTTGTTTTGTGTCAATGTTAGCTAAATCATTTAAAATTATCCCTTATGTGACCACCATAGAACAACCTGCTCTTTAAAAACTTCAATAAACCTAAAGTAACCCTCTGCAAATCTATAACAGGGAACTCAAAACAGGCAACAAGTGAAAGCAGTAATATAACTTTAATTATTCAAGTATTTGTTTTTTAATATAAAAAACATACAATATAGAACAACAACCCCTTGCGGGATAGATGCTTTCACAGTAAATGTCACATTGGCTTATAATACTACAAAAAATTTGAAAAAAAAAAAGAAGAAATGAAAATTTGGCCACGAAAGCCACATTTTCTGAGAAGCACAGAATCTTTCCATGATGTCAGTAGCAGTAATCACTGATATGCCAGATACATATGATAATACATCCAGTCTGTAATGGTCTTTAGCTACAGCTAAACTCATACTTGCACGACATGATATTTCTCTTGATATGTGGAGGAGGCGATGCGCTGAAATAGCTGTTGACATACAGCGTACACAACCAAGAGCAGCAGCTGGAGTAATGAGGAGCTGGTAGCTGAGACACACAATTACCTCCTAAAGTATAAAAAATGTCAAAGAGGAGAAAAATCAAAAAATGCATCTAAAAAAACAAAAATATACATCTGACTTTTTTTCAGAGAGAAGAGGCAGTGAAGTTATAACAATATGTAAACAAAAACATCAGGCAAATTCATAAAGAAAAAGAGCATCCGGTGAATTCAGCTACGTGGTTTCATTTTTACCAACGCGAGAGAAGAATGATCAGTTGAAATATATCAAATTATCTCGGTCTGTTTGGAGACTGACAATATGCTGCAGCTTATTTTCAGCTTTTTATCCGACTATATTCATGATAAAGATGAAAAATGTATTTTTACCTCAACAGACGACCTGGTTTGCTGTCGGATAGGATTACTTACTAATTGCATGAACTCTTCTTTCATTTGCAAGTAATACTTTTAAAATGTATAATATCATAGATGTAATATAGTAATCTAATACTTTATTGATTCCTGCATATAAATTTCTCTTTTGGCTTGCTCTCCTGCAGGAACATCAGGGCGCTGAGTCAGCAGCCATGCAGCTGGTAGAGATCCAGTGTCTTGCTCAAGGACACTTTAGCAGGGCAGAAACCAAGGTCGTCTGTTTGAAACACAGTCTCTACCCATTAGGCCACACTACTTAATGCTTAACGCTGATTGACTTAATGCTTGTAAAGAATATTCTGCTTTAAATTTGTACCTGGAATACATGAACAAACACCACATTTTAATTATGCATGAGAAGACGCGCTTTACAAGCCTCATGCATTCATTAACAATCGTGAGGTGTAATCAGCAGAAATACACAGAGATGGATGTTAAAGGGATCGTTTGGGTGTTTGAAGTGGGGTTTGTATGAGGCACTTATCCATAGTAGGTGTATTACTTACAGTAGATGACGGTCGGCACGCCTCCAGTTTGGAGAAACAGACAGGAGTTACCGACACCGGAGCAAAGCAATGTACTGCTGTGGACGGGTACGGCAGAAAAACCCATTTTAGCCACCTAAAATAAAGGCTCACCTAAAAGAAATCCATATCCGTTTAAGTGTACGCTACATTTAGAATATTTTCACCGCTTAATCTTGCCGTCAGACAGCCCTTTCCTTCTCCTTTCCGACGGCGAACTGCACTGAAAGTGAAACTTATCTATGCTCATTCCAAAGCCAGGAGGCTCAGACGACAAAAAAAAAAATCAGTTTGCTGTCAGAAAATACCCGCACTGGGGCCCAGAAGCTGTCAAGGGCCCAAAAATCACCTTCCTACACCGTGTCCACACTGAATGTCTTATATGCACCTCTGTTACGTAAACAAACCACGTAGGCTACCTATCAGCTGTGCACTCGAGATCAGACTGGACACGTAACCACTTATCTTCCTTCGTTTGTTCTTTTTAACCAGAAAACAAACATTTAATATTGTGATATTTAGTGTAAATGACATACAATATAACCATCAGCAGTCGGAAACTTTCAGGTCTCTGGCAATCTCCCTCCAGCCAGCTGCCACCTTTTTATTTTTTTTTTTGTGAAATGAGGAGGTATCGTATAGATAACTCCTCATTTCAACTTCACCAATCAGCCGCTCCTGGTCCATTGAGGCGATTTTAAGACGAGCGACAGGAATAAATAGAAACAGCTGGGTGTCTGAATAAAGTTCAGCTCAAACGGCGCGCCGCGTCGCTCACGGCCAGGATATCCCAATAAAAAGGGTCCTTAAGCAGTGTTGTTAATGACTTTGCGGAGCACAAAATCTGTAGGATAAACTTCTATTGGGTGAGTACTGGTTTCTTTTTGTTATTATGGAGTGGGATCAGGGATTTAAATCTATAGCACTGTAATTGTTACGTCTCATATGTTGGAGAATGTGCACCTACTGTAATCTGTCTCCATGATAACATTTGGCCGCTGAGTTCAGGGCAGGGTGTTAAATTAGCGTTGGTAAATTTGGGCTTCAGCTGCTGTCCGTGGTGCTGATCTAAGGCTGGTTTGCAGCATGGGAGTTGCATGGTGAGCCTCTCTTTGGTGGCATTGCAATTGTCTGCTTTTTCAATTGAGTGGTTGTGTGTGTACGTGTGTGTGTGTGTGTCTGGGGGTGCGCCGACCGTCATCTACTTTCTACTGTGGATAAGTACCCACTTCAAAACACCTGAACTTTCGCTTTAATGAAAACATCTGTCATGGAATAGAGACTTCGCAGCAGCCCTCAATGTTTTTACATTACTCAGTTTGAAAAGGAGAAAAAGGCAAAAATAAAAGGAAGTTGTTGAGTGTCCCCTAACATCTCAGGTGCTTCTTGCTGGACATGTCGTTCCAGATGCGGTGCATCTCCTCCGGGGAGATCTGGTGCACGGTGATAACCCGTCTGTACCTGCACAGACTGTAGGCCATTTTCCAGTGATTGAAACCACTGTTCTGATACGGGTGTATACCCAGCTTACGCAAACACAGTCCCACGTACACATCCTCCAGGTGCAACAGTCTCGTGTGTAATGAAGTCTTGAAGATGAGCTCGGCGACGTCTGCTGAGAACACGTAGCCGGTGCCCGAGCAGAAAGGCGGGTACTTACTGTCAGGATACAAGTCCCTGGACATGTACCACTTACTGCGCATGTCCCTAATGGGGCCACCGTTTATCACATAGCCGGTGAAATACCTCCTCCTTGGCTTGGTGGTGGGCTTCAGGAGCTTGTAGATCAGATTGTCCATGTTGACAAAGATGTCGCTGTCCGTCTTCATGATGTACTGCGCCTTGGGGCAGAAGGTGGCCACCCAGCGCATGCCCATCATGGTCTTTAGGGTGAGGTTGTGGTAGGAGTCAATGAAGTTCTCCACCACGATGTCGTGGAAGATCTGGCTCTCCTGCTCCACCATCTGGTTCAGGATGGGGTCCGTGTGCCTGCCCAGCAGAAAGATGGTGAGGATGCGGATGTCGCCGAAGGTGCTCTCGTCCCCCCAGGTCTCCCGGATGGCCTGCCGAGCGTCAAACTCCTTGTGCGTGGTGCTGATGAGGATGACCAGGAAGGGATCGGCACCTTCGCACTTCTTCGGCTCGTTGATGACAAACTCAAAGGCGTGTGGGTTAAGGGAGCGGGTGTGGATGTTGGTGAAGGTCATGTTTTTTGGGGTCTTCGGAGCCTTGCGTGCAGGCACAGACATGTGGCCGACATAAGTGGATGTCGGGCGAGATATACTCAAGTACCAGAGAGCGCTCGCCCAGCAGACCACTGTCAACAGGTACAAACATGACACTTTTGAAGGCATTATGCTGCATTTAGGTGTGTTTTGATCAGCTGGATCTTATAAGGCTTTCTTTCCATTAGCAATGTTTCAGCCAGCAAGGCAGCATGAAGCTGCTCCAGCGCGCAGTTTGACATTAATTGTCAGTAATGGATTACTTTAGAGAGAAGTGATGCTGTTTGTGTTTTAATGCAAAGTACTTCAAAATCGTATGGATGTCCAATTTCTCTTGGTGACACTGCTGCTTCTCCATTTACATCTGAAAGAGAGAGAGAGAGAGAGAGAGAGAGAGAGATACTTAATAAATCATGACAGAAACAGCATGTGGCAACTCAAATATGAATAAAAGTCACAACATAGACTTTGCTATCAGCGACTACTGCAACGAGTCAAACAAATGAGGAAATGCTGCCTGAGTATCATATTATATTTACACAATAAATAACCTCAGGTAGTGTAGAAACACTGCAGAGAGACTTGATGCATCAAACTTATCATTTGGGAGTTGGAGGTAAAAATCATCACCACAACAAAAAGTACTCAAATGAAATCAATATCTAATAACTTACAAACGTGGCTGTAACACACGTGGGAAAGATTGTGGTGACATCAGCCGTCTAGCAAAAGTGACATTTATATTATTCACTGTTGAAGTTGAGTTAATATTCAGTGGCAACACACAGTGGCTTGTAAGGATTTTACAGCCTTGGTTTGCAACGCGCCAAATTAACTCTGATAATATGATGTTGATTATTATTTATTCAATTTCATTTCAATCTAGCTCTCACATTCAGTGACAAACAACACAGAATACGTCATGGTTACGATCGTGTGATAATGAAGCAGATTTTGGTAAAGGGCAAATGAAGCACAGTCGCTACATTTTTGCCACCTTGCATATTAGAGCATTGCAAATGCCAAGATTCTTTACTCAAGTAAAGTAGAAACACATTTATATCAGCAAAATGTACTACTAGTGTCAAAAGCAAACATACTCAACACAGAAAACACCTGTGAGTGCTATAGTATTATATATTATTAGTAGGGCTGTCAATCCATTAAAATATTTAATCGCGATTAATCACATGACTGTCCATAGTTAATCGTGATTAATTGCACATTATTTATCTGTTCTAAATGTACCTTAAAAAGGGAGATTTGTCAAGTACTAAATACTCATATCAACATGGGAGTGGGCAAATATGCTTGCTTTATGCAAATGTATTTATATATTTATTATTGGAAATCAATTAACAACACAAAACAATGACAAATTTGGTGCAGAAACCTTCACAGGTACTGCATTTAGCATAAAAAATATGCTCAAATCATAACATGGCAAACTCAAGTCCAACAGGCAACAACAGCTGTCAGTGTGTCAGTGTGTTGACTTGACTATGACTTGACCCAAACTGCATGTGATTATCATAAAGTGGTCATGTCTGTAAAGGGGAGACTCGTGGGTACCCATAGAACCCATTTTCAGTCACATATCTTGAAGTCAGCGGTCAAGGGACCCCTTTGAAAATGGCCATGACAGTTTTTCCTTGCCAAAATGTAGTGCAAGTTTGGAGCGTTATTTAACCTCCTTTGCGACAAGCTAGTATGACATGTTTGGTTTCGATGGATTCCTCAGGTTTTTTAGTTTCATATGATACCAGTATCTTCACTCTAGCTTTAAAACTGTCCAATTTGCCATTGGAGAGACTATCACATGTGTTAAGAGGTACTCTTGAGGAGTTTAAGGGACTGGTACCCAGTAGCAATATACCTGAAAGAGGAATGGTTGTTTTATGGTTTGTGGTTTTCAGTATGTCTTTTACTGTAACAAAGCCATCAATAACATCACTTTTGAATGACTTTATATAATGTAATGTCATAAAAATGACTTCTAGATTTCGTATCAGAACTTAAAAAAAGATGTGACGACATTTTCAACATTCAGCACATGATCCTACTGCACAGGTTGACATTTCACAAGACAAATGCCCTTTTAAACTCAAACCAAAAGCAAAAAACAAACAAACAAAAGAAACGGTTTACAAGCTCTCTTGTTCTGTGCCTCAAAGGAGTTGCGGGGTTGGCAGTATTTGTTTGTGCAGGTGGCTGAGCGGTATACGTAAGCAGCACGTAGATCATGTATCCTGGCTTCTGAAGCTCTGGGTGACTTTTCTTTTCATTCAAGGACGGCAGAACAGACGACGCACTTCACAGGAGAATGGCCATAATGTAATAAAACCTACATTTCCATCTTCAAAGAGAGGAGCAAAACCCAGGCTGAGCAGACAAATTTAGCCATAATGACATGATTTCATTTCCATTTAACAATAGACTGCAATTACCTGCAGTCCATACCCATATGGGTACTTTGTTAGACTGAGACATGACATTAACGACAAAGGATACATCAGTACAGGCTTTGAAAACAATGCCTTCATCTTTGTCGCATGAAACAGGATTTTATATGAGAAATATACCTTTTTATCTTGCACTGACTACATCTATACTGTTAATTCAGTGTCAGTTTGAGAATAGAGTCTGAGACTGTCTTACAAATGCTGTTACTTCCCAGTTTATGTTGTACTGAAGTCGTTTCCCCAGAGTTTTTCTGCAAAACTCTCATGTCGATTGTATTTGCTCACAATATCAGACTTCTCCTCCTATTGTGAAATTACTGTCAGATCTCTCAGGATTTAGAGAAGCAAACAAACGTTCCCTTTAACAACAGTTTACTCAGACGCAAGAAATACACACAGACACCAATATTTTCTAATACCGGGAGGAGGGTGAAGACAGAATAACAAGGCGATGACTGTTTACTCTGAGGTTAATAACAAAACAAAACAAAACAAGGCGCATACTGTGTGTACATGTACACATATTCAAATACACAATAACCAGGGCCGGCTGGTAGCGAGCAGTCGCCGTGTCCCGCATTGTCACTGAGAAATCTCACTTTCAAGACTGAAGTAAAAATGTTTATGAGACAGAACTGAGGCGATGTATACGTTACAGTTCGTTTAGCTGGCAGTCTGTAAAACATAACCCCCAGCGGCTTTTCAGAACAAACACTTCTAAACTGGCCTGGGTCTCTCACACACCACCAGATTTAATACATGGATGGATTACTGAATGGGCCTACAGGACACAGGCCCAGGGGCCCAAAGTTTCAGGGGCCCTTCACCTACAAAATGTCACTCAAAGAGACACCTACAAATCAGGAAGAGACACAGAATGACCACAAAGAAAAATATAACGACTGCAAAGAGACACAAAAATACTAAAAAGAGATGCGAAACAGCTGCAGAGATACCACGAAGGTCACAACGACTATGAAAGGGGCAAAAAAAAAACACAAAGAGACACAAAATGACCACAAAGAGACACAAACGACCATAAAGAGACACAAAGCAACCACAAAGAGACACAAAACAACTACAAAGAAGCACAAAACAACCACAAAGAGACACAAAGCAACCACAAATAGACACAAAACAACCACAAAGAGACACAAAACAACCACAAAGAGACACAAAACAACTACAAAAAGAAGCTTAACAACTATAAAGTCTGTGTCTTACTCGTATGAGAGGTGGTGGGGCCTTTTGCATGTCTGTGCCCAGGGGCCCATTGTCTCATAATCTGCCCATGATATACTCACTACTCACTACTCACTACTCACTACTCACTACTCACTATACTACTACTACTGCCACATGTCATTAAGTAGTTGAGAATGAGCTGGAGTTGCTCTGTGCGTAAGCAAAACTGAAGTGAGAGAAATTACATAATGTCTCGTCTATGAACAGCGATGACTCGTGTACTGACAAACCGTGGCTCGAAGACACGGCTTGACTGACAGCTCAGTGCAGTCATATGCTGTCAATCAATCACACCAGATGATAAATCACTACTCCGTGTGATTATAACAGTCATGATGAATGTGCATCGTTCTGTGCATCACTTTAGATTTCAACATCAGACATTTGTGTGTGTGTGTTTTATCTCTATGTGTGAGACAGAGAGATATAAATGGTGCTGTCTGCTGTGGAGTCTGGTGGCAGCATATCAGTCGGTGAGATATGAGCGTGAAGATATAAGAGGGAGAAGAAGGGCTATAGGAGAGAGTCGGAAGCAGGAGAGACAGAGAGATCCTGATTACGAGAGATGTATTATGCTGGCTGAATTTTGTGCAACACTCTGCTCTAAACCCGCCGTAATTATGCTTTCTGCTCTGCTGCCTCGTTTGGCCTCCAACAGGTAAAGTGGCAAAATGAAGATTTACTACAGAAAAGGTGCCATTCACAATGGTTGGATTTTTAATAGCATCAGAATAATACGTTCAAAGGTTTTTTTCCTTAACAGAAAAAGAAACTCCAGAGGAGTCTAAACCTGCTCACAGTCAGTCAGCTGCCTCTCGTAATGGGTCTTGCTGCATCATCGTTTTGGAACAATACGATGATAATGAACTTTTGAAAGCATATTTTGACGGCAGGTGAAATAATAAGGAGCTAGTTAACTCCCCAACAAATCAAAACACACAACTCTCCACTACGGTGACTCTGGAGAAATGCAGATGAGCTTAAAATATCTCAATTCAACATTGTGGTTCTTTGTGGTTGCTTTGTGTCTCTTTGTGGTCGTTTTGTGTTTCTTTGTGGTTTGTTTTCTGTCTCTTTGTGGTAATTTTGTGTCTCTTTGTGGTTGCTTTGTGTCTCTTTGTGGTCATTTTGTGTCTCTTTGTGGTTGTTTTGTGTCTCTTTCTGGTCATTTTGTGTCTCTTTGTGTTTGCTTTGTGTCTCTTTGTGGTCATTTTGTGTCTCTTTGTGGTCATTTTGTGTCTCTTTGTGGTTGTTCTGTGTCTCTTTGTTGTCATTTTGTGGCAAAAAAAATATATATATATATATATTTTATATCTCTGTTGTCTGTAAGATTTTCCAGGCCGTCAAATACCGACACTTTGTTGGCACAAGGCACCCTTTAGCGCCGGTAAGCGACGCACCGGGCTTTCCATTAACTACAATGTAAACCCATCTGCGGTAACAGTAAAAGCACAGGGAAAGTGCTGTGGTTGGATGGGTCCAACAAATACAAGGCTTTCATCCAGGAGACCGCTGTTCGTGTCCCGTGTGTTGTCACTTAACAATCAGCTGATTGTTTGTGTCCCGTGTTCACAACGTCAAGTCACAATTTCACTGTACTAAACATAGTCATTTTAAGCCCAACCATGTTGTTTGTCTCAGCTAGGAACTAGCGCCACACTTCCTGGATAGATGAGATACTTTTTTTTTTTGGTCTGTAGTTTGTTACAGAGGTCTCTCGGGTCCAGTCTGTGGTTGTCTGCAGCAGAGATGTGGCCGCTCTAGCTTCTAGTGACTGGAGCGCGGAGCAGAGCCTGCAGGCAGGCCGCCAGACCTTAGCAGAGCTATTATTCTAATCAGTCTCCATAATGCTGGATGTCACACTGAGAGTCAGTCATAAAATCTCCCGCTTCGTGTGACCAGATTGGGCCAGTGATTGGCAGGAAGGATAGTAAAATATAAAACAGTCTATATGGGGAGGTGCACGGTCGCAAACTGTTGAGCACTGGACCTTTAGGACATGAAACATACTCCAAACACAACAGGGAGGGGGAATGAAATGGAAATAATTAGCCTATACTTCCAACAGAGAGCCAATTTATCATGATTTATTATATCGCGAGAGGTAAACTTGTATGGGGAGCGCAGCACAAAAGACAGCCATTCATCAATGTTTCTCAGAGCCTCTGGGTTGACTGTTTGGCAGACTGGTTTCTAAAATGGGGGCTATTACGCTCTCCTCTGCACGTAACAAAAATGTTTTGATTCATGGCCCCTTGACCATCTATAGACGGCTCTCTAAAGTGTTTTTCCAATAACAACATCTCAGAGCTAATAGATTGCCAGATTGAATTAACTGCTTCATACAAAGCCGGAGTATTGAGGAGAGCCGGAGCCCAAAATTTAAATTGATTACCTCGGCTTTCATTTGACACAACACTCTTTGAATCTGGTTGCTTATACTTCTAATCACACAGCAGCACACTAATGACGGCTCAAGAGATAACAAGATTTAATACAACACACCTCCGCTGCTTTATATTTAGTGTTCAGTAATATGTGGAAGACATTATGAAGGTTGGATTCCTCCTCGCCTCAGACTTTTTGAATTTTAAATGTGGATTACATCCCCAGCATGGATGTGCATTTTTTCCCCAATAACAAATAACAGAGTGATATATGAAATAGTGATGACAGGACCGCCTGATGGAGAAGAGATGTGTGAAAAATGATATGAAAATTGGAGCACAGCAAGTTCAAATAAATTAAATCTCCCTTCCCAGCGTTGTGATGAAAGCCAAATTTGTAAGCTCACAGATGAGATTTCATCGACCTTGGAAAAGAAAGGAGAGTGAATGTGCACACGTTTTCAAAGCCATTAAAAGGTGTTTCTCACAACATTTACTTGACCCTCTCTATAGTTTATGAGCCATTTTTCTAGCACGCTTATTATAAAACACAAAACACACAAAAAGCCATGTTGAAAAGACAATTTTTCAACCACATCCCTAAACAAGACTGGGCCTGTAAAGCTTTTTCCTCACCCTGTCTCTATAAATGCTTCATTCGAGAAAGACCACCGTGTACTGTGCGATCTGTTGCTCAGGAAACAAAGATGGCTTCATTATTTATCTATTTGCACATGTTAGTATTGTAACCCAAAGTGTTCAATATTTAACAAATAACACGAAATTGTGAAATGAATTTAAAAGTCTGTTTTTATTTCACAATGCCATTCATTGAATGTCCTCTCAGGCTGACACAGAACTGGCCCTGAACCCAGTTTGTCGTGACTGGTAGACAAAGACTTTGTGATGAAAAGTGGTGTTACGAAATCATTTCAGTCATTGTTAACTCCGCCAAGGCCGAAGGCATGGGAAGGAGGTTATGTTTTCACCGGAGTTGGTTTGTTTTGTTTGTTGGTTTGTGTATTTGTTGGTTTGTTGGTTTGTCCGTTTGCAGGATAACTCCTCAAGTTCTCGATGGAAACACACGTGGATGATGGCGAAAGCTGAACGGAGAGGGGGGGCGGAGGTCTGCGCTCTCCGAGTGCCATTCTAGTTAACACTAGGATCGTCAAGACGGTCTGACATAACTTTTTGGTTTTTATGATGCAAATAACGCTGTTTAAATAAAAACTACAAGTCCATGACTTTGTCTAAATGTATGTTTTTGATGTTGTCTGAAGCCTAGAAGGTACTAAAATATAACGCACAATCTGCAGTGGCAGTCAGAAGAATAAATGCTCAGAAATAAGTGGATTTATTTTACAAAGTCTCAAAAAAGACACTGCAGTTCGAGGCTGGACAAAGGGATACGATCGCACCGGAGCCGTCGTGGAAACGGCACAACGGTTAGCTTCTCGGCTAAAAGTGAGTCTCTTGCATATACAGCGTCTCAGAGATATTAACATAGGTCGCATACGACATACTTTGACCTGAAGCCTACAATATAGGCTACAAGTTACATATTAGTGTAGCTGTATTTTAGCATTATGAAGCAAATTGGTCCGTTTGGATGGGAGACATGCAGCCGCAGTAAATACAGTGAATCAATGCGCATTATAAAAAAAAATATTAAAAAGTTTGCCGATTCTGCTCTGTGATGGTTTGTTTATTTGCCATCATTTCAAGTAAAAAAAATATTGAAAAGTTTGCAGATTCTGCTCTGTTCTGTTTTGTTTTTTTGCCATCATTTCAAGTGACTTCATCAAACAAATGCATTATTGATGTGTTTGTGAACACAAACATAATTTGACTGTGTTTACACATATTATTATTAAAGATCCCCACCAGACATATTAAAATGCTTTGAACAATAATATGTGTCTAATATGTTTTTTTCCACAATCCCCAAAAAATAGACTTCTTAAAAACACGTCTACTTCTTCTTCAAAAGTTGAACTGAAGTACATCAAACTTCACTGAGGAGTCTGTTCTCAGTTTTTCTGCACTGGAGGTTTCAGGTTTGCACATCACACTTCTGTAAGATGCACATCAGACCACGATTGGCCTCCAAACTAGTCGTGATGTCACAAAATCCTGCTCGTAAGCTGAGCACAGAGAAACCTTCCGCCTTCAGCGGATTAATGTGAAAAGAGTCTTCTAGTGTCAAACTCTGCACGGCGAAGGTCAAACATCCAAGTGCACATTTTCAAGAGAAGGGCGGCTTAAAATAATGGACACTTTCATCTCACATGTTCATCCCTGTAATTGAATAGCACTCCTTGAAATAACAAAACAAAAATAACATGTTCATGTAAAGCATTCGTGCAACAGTCTAATCACCGTCTCCATCTCTCTGCAGAGGGAGATGAGATTAAATTTGAAACCGGACGAACAAAAGAACCAGATTCTCTGTTTCCCACAGACTCCCGTCCTCTTTATTGCTCCCCGACTGAAGCATTAGGGGAATATTGTCATTTACATATTTTATGCTTAGGGCTTGATGGTGCTCTGCTATTATAGCAAGCTAAACACTGGAGGAAAATCTACACTGGCAATTAAATGAGTGAAGCTACATAAAGCTGAATGAAAACTTTTGATAAATTAAAAAGCATAAAACTGGCATATCTTCCTCCATTGGGAGAGCTGAAGTCCCTCCAGTATTGTCACGTCTTGAAGTATAATTAATATCAGTTAAATGTTGATACTCTAACCAGCCGACCAGCTGTAGGTGGGCCTGGGTCGGCCCACTTGGCCCTCAGACTCCTGTTTTTGCTGGATCACTTTCCGTGTGTTCCAATACCCATACTACCAGACTATTTAGTATGCCAGTAAAAGATTTAGTATGTCCCAATAAATAGTGGCTTCATCCGAAATCACATACTATGTATATACTCAATATGTGTACTATCGTTCAACATACTTTTGTGTGAATAAACAGTAGTATGAATCTTTTCAGACGTACTGAGCAGTAATTTACGTCCCGAGAGCCCAAACTTGCCGGTTGGAGACGTGTAACTATGGTAACCCGTGCCAACCTCATGTGACCAAAATGACGGTTAGTGAGAATCTTAAGTCTGAATTAATTTAAAATACATATTACGCTAAAGTGAAATCTTAAGCTTACAGTTAAATTGAAGCGTTATTGATGTTACAGAGCTGTCCGTCAACGTCTGTCATGAACATTGTTGTTACTGCCGCATTGCATTGTGGGATATTTATGCTGCCGTAGTGTCCAGCGTTGCATACTGTAATATTTCACCGGAAATAGTATGCAATTCACGTACTATTTGTTTCATACTAAGGTTTCGGACATACTAAAAAATCTCACATACTGTTTTAACGTACTAAATAGCATGTTAGTGTGGAAGTTCGGATGCAACCAAAATGTCAAAGGCAGTATATGCCAAAATACCAGGATGTTCTACCACATCCGGTTGCATTTTGCAGTATGCAAGCCAGCGGGCTTTTCTCGCTTTTCTGACCCACAATCCTCTGCACTGCAGATATATGAGCAAGAGGGTCAAAGTTCAAGGTGCAATTTTATGAAGAATGTCCCAATTGTTGCATGCAACAGTAGCCTACGTATTTTGTAAGGGCAGCTGCAGTATGTACTAAAAGTA
The DNA here is from genome assembly GCA_916701645.2 of Sebastolobus alascanus. Classification (NCBI taxonomy): domain Eukaryota; kingdom Metazoa; phylum Chordata; class Actinopteri; order Perciformes; family Sebastidae; genus Sebastolobus; species Sebastolobus alascanus. Next base: position 788,617 of record CAKAOJ020000361.1, read on the forward strand.
ATAAGAAAAAGTATGCGATTTGGAGGTGTAGCCAATGTTAGGCTTTGATCTCGAAAAGTTAAGGTTAGGATAGGTGAGTCTCGCGAGGTTTTTTTTGCAGATTTCAGATCAGATTTAGCAATTTGCGGGTTACCTTCTAGACACGACCAGGTGGGCCTGGGTCCACCCACTTGGCACTCCAGGCCCACCCAATCAGAAGGCTTCCTTTTCTACTGCGTCATCCAGTTCTTGTTTAGGCTCCGTGATTGGTCAGATTGTTTGAGCGGCAGTTCATTTAGCAAATGGCAGATTGCGAGCAGCCCTTCCTCTCTCATCAGTGGACAGCCGGTGTCTGTCGGCTCGTTGTGGCGGCAGCTGTTGAAAACACGAGCAGAAAGCCTTGAATTTTTACTTTATACATTTTGAATAAACACTCCTCTGTGTTTCTTAGCGACACCAACCAGCTACATAAAAGTTACTACGAGCACACGGATGCATTCGTGCTGAAAGTCACCAGATAACACGGTCACTCGTTAAACCGAAACACCTGAGCATTGAGGAACAGAAGCCTGAGGAGCAGGAGGAAGAAGTTCAGCCTTCATTCTCAAACAAGACCTCCAGTTTCTCCTCAACTAGTGCCGAGTAATAACGACATTATGTGGCCCCTCGTCACCCATAACAAGCTGTAGGCCTGCTGGTGGATAAAACCTGACATCAGGGCTTCAGACTGAACTCTGTGTGCCTGCAGCTCTCCTTCCAAAGACACTAGGATGAAATCACTTCAGTGTTCAACACCAAACCCCGTCGTCTCCTGCTGTCATCATCAAAAGTAAGTTAATTTACCTACAATTTTGGACGAGTGGCCTATTTCAATGTTATTGTTTATTGGGTATATATGAATTTCATGCTGATGTTGCTGCCAGCTGTGTGTGTGTGAATATGTGGCAGCTGTGCCAGGCTGTTAAAGTGTATTTATTAACGTTAATGCAGGTGATCTATCCTTAAACTTGATTCATGATGCTGTGTGAATATGTGGCCGCCGTGCCAGGCCATGCCATGCTGTTAATGTTTGTCTTGTTGGATCAGGACCAGCTTGATTGGTCAGGTATGATCAGGCCTACTGTACACACACAGGCTACTACTTGACTCTGCTTATTTTGCTCTCATTGTACATATACAGAACTAGAAATGCAGCTAAAAACAAGGTCAACACAGCTGAACAAGAGTAAAGTGTGTGTGTATATCAGGAAATGAAATTAGCACTTGCCAAATACAGGGTAAATGTTGGCTGTGGCAGGTAAAGATTTCAGGTCACCTGCCACCATGTCAGATAGGTTTTCCTTATATCAAGAAATATTTTTTCTTTTTTAAAAGCAATTTCTTAATTAAAAATAGTCAGGGATTAAGGTTGCATGATCCATATTTCTACTGTCTGTTACCACTGACTCAGTGGTTACTATAGGGGTGGAAGAAAATATCGAAAATATCGAGTATTGCAATACATTGCAAATCCATTCTCAAAAACCTTGTTGCTTTATATACAGGGTGTAGGTGGGTATGTACAGCATGCATGTATACATGTTGGGCCTGTAATATTACCTCTGATGATGCTTGTAAAATTAAACTGTGGTGCATTCAGGCATATAAAGTTGTAATGGCCTATTTTGGTTAAAATATGCATTTCAGAACCTATTAAGTAGATGTTTGGTCTTGGACGGGCTAGGCCCACCTGATTCTCTCTGTGTCCACCCACACTGTGATTTCTGCCTGTAAGCCACTGACTCTAACTGAATATGTCTCTAAAACACAGATTTTCTTTGGTGGATCGAGGTGTGCTTTCTACTGTAGGCTACATAATTCCTGTAAAATGCAGGATTGGCTTTATAATGGGCCGATCGCAGCAAGAATAATTGTTTTCCATCCATATGTGAATTGAGGAAGTGAAGTGTAACACAGCAATTCTACACAGGGATTGTTGTTGAATGGTTGGTCAGGTTTCATTATTCCATAAACACAATTACGCTTTAAATCAAAAGGAAATGGCAGTTAATATTCATATAGTGCAAGGGCGGTGCATTTAATGAATTCACTGGTGTTTCTCACTGACTGAGGGTGCAGTAAAATGTAAGGAAATAGAAAGAATTATTTCAATTTAAAGAGTTGTCATGTCTTTTTTTAGCCTGTCTGATAGCAAAAACACAAGAGCAATAATGTTAAGAATGGATTAAACGGTGTGTTTGTTTGCTCTAATGTAAGATGCATGAAAAGAAAGCATGTCTATAGCTTACTACCTACAGTACACTAGTCAAAGAGCAAATTACAGCCTATGTTAGAACGAAATAATAGTCTGACCTTACATTACATTTTACTTATATTACTAGGAGTAGCTCTACTCCGCAAAACAATAAGAATGCTGTTTCTTTATTTACATTTACAACATTTGACAAGATTCTCATTTTAAAACGAGTCAGCTGGAGACGATAAATATCAGTTTGCAACCACACAAGGAGCTTGCTACAGCTGGTAAAAACTGTCCATCATTTCGAGTGGACAGACATATACTGGTCCTCTTCTATCGCTCATTTGTGGAGAGTGTAGTAACTTTCTGTTCTATTGCCTGGTATTTGTCATTGTCGGTGAATAGTTAAAACAAACTGCAGTCAATATGTCTAGTAAAATTGCAAAAGTGCATGACGATGACCTGTGAGTCCCGAGTGGTGAGGAAAGGGCCGGCGATTATTAGAGAGGCATCGGGCTGGCAGATCATTTGTGCCTATACCAGTACTGCATTTTTGAAAAGCTGTGAAACAAAACATGATTGAACCTCTGTGTGTGAGGATGCTGCAACTTATGACCTTATGATATGTAGATCTATCTATCTATCTATCTATCTATCTAGCAAAATTAATGGTCGCCGTTTAATGTGTGAAGTGTGTTTTTGTCTACCGCTGTCTGAAATCAAGGACCCATTGTTTCAAAAACTATGTAGAATTTTGATAAATCTGCCACCGTCATCATTGTAAACTGCAGCATGTGCCTTAACGCAAAGCTTCACAGGCATAGCAACAGTAACTAAGGCCCTGTTCAGACCTGGCATTAACATGCGTCTTGGGTGATCCAAACAGTGGACAGCTTTAAATACGTCTGTTCACACCTGGCATTAGAACGCGTCTCCACATGCGCCTTGAGCGACCACTTGTGATCAGATCTCACTTTCCCGCTCTTTATGCAAATAAACACGTGGTAAACACACGGCGGATACAGCAGACGTGGTGACGTAATATTACAGGAATGTCAGTATAATATCCTACATGTTTGTGAATTTGGATACATTTTATTAAAAATGTTTCATTTAATTATATCTGCCAACTCACAAGATTCATAAACAGTGTATAGCTATCAAAATGTTCAGTGAAACCTTTCTTTTCCCTACAATACCCCAATACAATACCTGCTCGTGGCTTCTAAAGTATAGGCCTAGCCTATGATTGATGTTTTGTGTGGTTATGTTTAGGAAATCAGAGCCTTTAAGCTTAGGGAACGAATCATACATGCTGGTTAAATACTGAACAGGTTGAAAGTGACTTGAAGCTTGAGACGAGATGTAATTCTACCAAAAACACTACTTTTCCCCCACCTAAACCAAAATGCTAAACCTAATCTAGTTTTTATAATCTCATAAGTCTGTGATTTATGATTTAACTCTGGAGCTGCTTTATGCAGAAATGTGTCATTGATTTGTCAATAAAGTTGTAAAAACTATAATAAATAAAAAACCCAAACGAATAAAAGGAGCACATCCTTGTCATAAGAAGGCAGCAATTACGCTCAAAGCGTATTTTGAAAAACAAATTAGTAGCCAGTATAAATGTAATTTCTAGGAGACAAGAGTGTAATATTCTGTGAGGACCGCTTGTCGCGCTATATTTTGAAGAGATCTGATTCCAATATATTTGATTGTTCATTAGCATGATATTGTCCTCGGGCATCATCCGCTCCTGTGGGGCTTTACTGTACTCATTAACAGCCAGAACATGGAGATTTCGGAGGGATCCATCCTACCTTCAGACACTTGCCGATAAAACTGTCGTAGCCAATTTAAGCCTGGGCAGTGCACAGCAGAGCCTGTGAATAAATCATTAGCTGAGTCTGAAACAATAAGATTCATTCCTCAGTTTGACTGGAAGATGACAGACGGGCAGGCGGTCGGTGCCAAGAGGAGTAATAACGGCGACAGAGGGACTAGAGGATGAAGAGTCAAAGATCCCGAGCCAATGGTTACCGCGGGGACTGCGAGCACCTTTCTGCCATCAGGTGTTGCCGAAACATATTGGCGATGAGGCAGGGTGAGTCGGAGGGTTTTCAAAGCCGGGCTGCAGACAAACAGGAAGCCGGCGTCCTGCTGGGATGATGCCAGCATCCTTTCTCCCTGAACAGATGCTGCCCAGTACCCACTCTTCTTTGTTCCCTCCTCCAAAGGCACGCTGCGTTGCAATGATGCACTCTGAATAAAAAATGCTCACCTTGATGCCAGTAAAGGACATGACGTGGGGAGGAAAAAAAAAAAATACAACTTCTGGAGCCATCAGCTGCTTCCCTCGGTTCTCGATGAGCTACTTTGGAAACTTGGGAGTAAACAACGAGGACTTGCTGAGAGCTTCTTCTAAATTTTTATGAATAAATTGGTGGCTCGGTTTGAAGCCGGTAAAGTATCCCAGAGATGTGTCATTGTTGCGCACAGCTGGCTTGATGGATATTTAATGCCACAGCACTGGATAGTGGCTCTGAGAACATGTAAAAGAAGTGTGAGATATGAAATGCAACCTTTGTCTTCATTACCAGCATTACATACATAGCAACCATTGTTCAGTTATTTAATCTGTAACTACATAGCAAAGAAAATTAATTATTGTCATTTTACTGTTATTTAGATATTTCTCGGTCTGTAATGAAGGGATATCTTGAATTCATACTGATAAAGTGCAAATGGCTGATGTTTTTACTCTTCAGTATAATAATTTAGGTTTTGTTGCTCCAAAATGCTGAATTCAATTTATTTGGGTGAGGAGAAGAAGGAAGACAAAGACGGTCACTTCCTCGTGGACCACATGTCAATCAGTGAGGCACTTGCTATTTAATTTTTTATTTTTTAAATTTATTTAATTGTATTATTCTTGTATTTAATCACACTTGATACTGAACTTAAATGGCAGCAAACAGCTACGACTTTACTTGAAAAATGGAAGTCCTTCAACCAGCAAGGTTGGTGGTTCGATCCTTGAGCGAGACACTTAATCCCGAGTTGCTCCCCGGGTGCTTTACAGCAGCTCACTGCTCCTTAGGATGGGTTAAATGCAGAGGTCAAATTTTCATATATGTACCTGTATGTGACGAAATGTAATACAGTTTAATTTAAAAAAAAGAAATTGTTTTAATTGGGTACCTTCTCTCCGTGCATGCAGTATTTGCACATTTGTTTTTACATTATTAAAATAGCGATATGAGCAAAGAATTTATGATCACAAATGTTGGATAGTGCCGCTGTGTAAGATATTGGAGTTATAATGTACAGTGTTTAGTGCACTGTATTTACAGAGGATTTACAGGAGTACAGAGGACAGCTGGGTAGGTTTCCTAAACCTTTTTTTATTTTTTATTAAATAACAAATTCAATAAGCCAACAAGAAATTGAAGCATTTCCTTTGTTGTAGTTAATACAATCCTCCCTGGGAAACACTGTGACTCTCTCCCACTAAAGAAAACACTGTCATTGGGTTAGTGGCTATACTACTGTACTGTACTGTACTGTATGTCTGGTTTTATCCAGTGTCCTCTGGATCAAGTCCTGTCTTGTCCGTTTCTGTATCTTGTCCCAAGTAATATGATGTGAAGGACCCTCATTACTGAGGCCAAGACACTAAATTAAAGAGGACACGGCAAACTGCAAACCTCTGATCCCTCTTAAACCCAGTGATTGTCTTTACAACAGAGAAAGCAAGAAACGCTGATGAGGATGCTTCTCATCTTTGACCTATAATCTCAAGACTCTGCATTAGACATTGAAATGTGCAGAGAAAGCCATGCTCTTTGTGTGCAGTTGTGATAACAGTTTTGCTGACTCTAATTTTCCTTTGGTTGCAAATTATACCTTAAAAGTTACTCCATGAGATAAGTGGCCGTAAGTGTTGATGGTTAGGTGCTGCTAGAAGAAATGATCCGATGTGATTCAATAGATTCTAGTCTTTGAACTCCATCTAACTCCAGCAATAAGTGAACACCTAAGGAATTAATATGAGAGTCTATAAGCTCTGGCAGGAGTTTATAGGCCTGACTCGCAGTATGAATTATGACCATTGTACAGTATTTGACTACATGTAAGGCAAAACATCAGATGCAAGATATTTTTCAGTAAAAGAACTTTAAATTCAGTTTTTTGTTTTTCATCCTAAACACTGATTGCTTTGTTACCAAGGAACAGTGTTTCCATAGTGAATCTGAAACTACTGGTATTATGTTACAGAAGGAAGCTTTAAGGCTATTTGAATGGCAATGGGGACAACCAGTACAAGTATAAGCCATTCAGCCACTCATCCTCTTTACTGTCTACTACATGTGCTACATAGTTAGTGTTTGAATGATTCAGTCAGAAGGTGACACAATTTTTTATCCATCCCATACAACAGTGAACTGATCACAAGTGTTTCCTGTGTCGTGTCAGTCGAGTGCTCTTTTGATAAACATTAGTAAAACCAAAGAAATGGTCATATCCAGTAAACATGACATTCCAGACTTATGCCAACTCCTAACAATCATGGGGCTGAAAAGTTTTAGCTGTTTTAAATACTTAGGAACCTTATATAGATAACCACCTTATTATTTATAGATACCACTGAATATGTTTTAAAAAAAAAAGCTATGCAGAGGTCACACCTAATCAGGGAGCTCAATAACCTCGGGGTGAGCCAGAATATTCTTGAAATGGTGTACAAGAATCTGGTGGAAAGCATCTTGTCTTTTAACGTGGTCGCTTGGTACGGCCACTTGAATGTCAAATGTAAAGGGAAACTGTCAAGAGTGGTTAACACAGCCAGTGAAATGATAGGGCAACCAAAGATGCAACTAAGCAGCAGGCATGTACTGACTACCAAAAAGAAAGCTCTTGCCATAAGTGACTCATCCCATCAATTGTACCCACAATTTGAATTGCCTCCCTCAGGAAGGCGCTTTAGGCTGCCACAAGCCACCAAAAATGTCTATAAGAAACCATTTGTCCCAAGTGCAGTTAAATTATTAAATTATTAAATAATTAATCCCCATCACCCCGACCCTGCGCTGAATTTGCACATTGTACATTTATAACAGGCCTACGGAACTGTATTTGATTGCATATGATTGAACTCCAAGCTCCTCCGATGTTTTTATTGTTTCTCTTATTTGTAACAATAATTTGTGGTGAAGCCAAAGACAATTTTCCACATTGTGGACAATAACGTTTCTAACTAACTAGCCAAAACCTGATGTAACTTATTCCTGTGTGCCATAGACCTCCAGTTTTTGTCCCAAAACGATTAAAAACACATCAGCGAACAATTCAGTAAATTTATATCTATGTATTAATTTGTTACATTGGTTTTTACAATGTTAAGAAACCAATGTCTAAGTCAGGCCTGATGTTGCTTTACACACAAAAGAATGATCCCAGGTACTTCCACACAGTGAGGCTGGCATACAGCTTATCAATTAAACACTGGTATCGGTATCGGCTGATACCCAAAGCCCAGGTATCGCTATTGGTATCGGGAGTCGGGACTGAAAAAGTCGGATCGGTGCATCCCTAGTAAATACTCTCTAGAGCACCAAATGGGTATTAATCCGCGGCTGAAAATAGTCCCCAACAAATGTACTAACTGTTTGAGAAACATTCATTCATTCTTAAAGATACAAGTGTTTTAAGCCTTTTAAAAAAATGTTAACACTTATGTTACAATTTTAAACTTTACATTTATGACGAGTGAGATTTATGTTTTCAGTAGGAATGAATGGGCTTGGGGCTGAGAACCTGAAAGTGAAAGTATTAAGAGATGGACTATCATTGGTTTGGTTTTGGTCTCTATACTATACAACTGTAACTATACAATAACAGCAGCCTGAGCCTTTAAATCTACAGCAAAGTAGAGCGCAAGGCTCAAATAAAGATGTTTTGCAAGTCCATGTAATACATCCTGAACATGACTGACACCCTTTGATTAAGATTAAATATTTACTCCATGCTCTAATGAAAAATAATGACAGAGATGAGGATTTTCAGAGCTTCCAGCAAGATGTTATTATGCAGAAGATTATCTTACACAAAATGCCAACCGCACATATAAGTATCAGTTCTCAAATGTCAAGCGAGTACAGCTTTGAGTGATGTGTTCAGTGTTACAGGGAGTGCCCTGGATTTCTGGCATTAGCACACAGCCAGGGGATAAATTGGATCGGGGCTACCCGGGTCTTGGCACGCAGGCTCCCAGACATCATCAGGCTCAGCTAAGCCCTGACATATCCTCCATCAACAGCAAAATTATTCACTCATATTTTTCTACCGTGGAAACAAAAAAAGTATTGTTTGCATGCTGGACAAATTGGTTTTAGTTAGAGCGCCCGCTGTGTGCTGTGTCAGCACCGACATAATTTGTGTGTGTGTGTGTGTGTGTGTGGACGAGCAGCACCAATCAGACGCACACTGTCAGTCATGCAGCAGCTGAGGTAAACTAGGACTCTAAAGTACATCTTATATTCTGATTTAACAATACATAACTCTCACCGTGGATTGGCAGTTACTGTAACTGTATTATTACTTGAACAATTAAAGTTAAAATTGGATTGTTTATGTGAACTGTACTGATTCTAGCTATCATCCACCTCCCTGCTATAGTCTGTTCAGTGTCTCTCCTCGATTGCAAGGCGTGGTATTGGTACAGTACCAGGCAGTTTAACAGGCATCTGCTTTCTGGGACTGATTCAATATATGGCATTAAGATATAAAATTGCCATGGCAATACTGGCAAGACTGAAAGCAGCAGCCTTGGAGCCCAAAATACATTCACCTTTGAGATCACTAGAAAGTCTTACATAGCAAAAGCAGTTATTTACATGAGCTCTAAAACCTGTTTCATGCTTTTGGCGGTGCGCACGGTTCCCTGCGAACGTCTGGTCGCTCATACTGATGGCGGTCAGAGCGGCTCCAAGAACGGACCTCTACTCCTCTGTAGTCTGTAGGCTGTGTTACTGTAGGCTACTTATCATTATGCCTCCGAGCCGGTGACAGCCGTCGCGATATCTCAGGAACGGCTGGAGAGAATTTCTTCAAATTTGGCACAAACGTTCGCTTGGACACCGAGGATGAACAGGATAAATGATGTTGTCTTGACATTTTGGACAGACATTGATTTAAACTGCAACTTGACTGGTTGGCGGAGGCAGATACAACCGTGAGGTGATGGGTAATTCTAGTTGAAAACTGATTCACAGCTGTAATTGGTAGCTGCTCTGTGCATTACTCATTTCAATGTGTGCTGCGCGACACCGTACGCATTGTCACAAAATCTTGGAGGTGCACGGCTCCGACCCTCCACGCACGGTCGCCCAGGCCGCAATTCACTAACGTAGCCAGAAAAAAAAAAGAACTGTGGGTGTGCCACATGATCCAGAGGCGGACTGGGAATGAATTTGAGACTTTGAGATGGAGAGGCCCTTCATGCTCGCGCCCGGAGGGCAGGTCAGAAATTCAACAAGAGCGAAACTTAAATGTCGGAGTGCAACTGAATGCAGCAAAAGATGACGCTGGCGCTCTGTTTTCTACCGGCCCCCGGCAGCTTTTTCTGCATCCTCTCCCGGCTGCACTCAACGACTGCTCATGACTTATTTCCTGCTAAATGTGTGTGTAGGGTTGCCAACTTCCACCAGTAGACAGAACGGCTACAGATAGATAGTGGCGGGTTGTTTTTTTAGTAATAGTAACTCATTAACTAAAAACTAAAAATTCATTCTGTGCCAGCTGCCTCTTTGGGTGGCACAGGCGCACCCTTGGCTTAAGTTTAAGTGTGTTGTTTTACCTCAACAGAGCAATAGCTCCATATTAGAGGTGTTGCAATATACCAGAATGGATGATAACCGTGATATTTCAAAATGAAATATTGATATCATGTTAATAACACACATATGATGATATTGTGTAAATAATCCAGCGCCTCGTAAATCATTTTATATATACAGTTATGAAAACAGACTCTCTCTCCGCCTCCCTTCACTTGTATTTTGAGTGTAATTAATTTGCCAAAATAAGACAAAATGCACAATAAACAAACTTAAAGATTGATTTGACTGATAGTATTATTATTATTATTATTATCATTTTTCAAATTTTCTATAGATATCGCGTTTAGTGAAAATCTGATATTGTGACGACCTACTCCAAATCTTAGTCACTTTATAAATAATGTCATTTAATTGACAGTAATTACAATCAAATAAAGTTTGAGTACTTTCACTTTCAACAATCAAAAGACACTGAAAAGATAGAAATATATATTGTGAAAACTTTGATTTTGTGCATAATCAGCTTTGCCTTCTCAGCTTTTAAACACATTTTTAAGATGGTGGATATTTATAATTTATTTAAACTTTTAACTTATTTCTTCTTAGTTTATCTACTTATATTGTGAGTCACTCATAAGGACTCATAGGAGTCCTTAAGTAGATTGTTACTCCGTTGCTGCAAACGCTCACATGAGGGTTACGAGACTATAGTGCAGGGATGTATCCCATTTTTAACAAACTGAGAACAAAGGAAGATTTTTTTGTTTTTGTTTTACTGTATACACACTGGAATAAAATCATTACTTCCTTGGGCACGGTATATTACTGTTTGTTAGAAAGAGACAGGCCTGATCACGTGTCTTCAGTTGGGCAGCACTGGACAGAAATGCAGAGACTTAATGAGAGGATGTTTGCTACGGAGCCTCTCCAGCCAACCGTGTCACATCACAGAGCAGCCAGGTAGTCATTAGAGGGACAGATGGTGCTGCGGCTGATTGCTCTCTCTGCTGACCTATTTGAAGGTGTTTTTCCTCATCATGCCTCTCCTCAGAAGTAGTGAGCAATGTAGAAAATAGAGAGGCTCAAATAAAGACATAAATGCAAAGCACAGCTCAGTAATACCTATTGCAGCTTTGATGTGTGGGAGACTCTTAAGAGGCTCAATGAGCTTGTGAATTACTCATGAATAAACGTGCAAAACACGTCTTTCTTACTGCATGAAGCCATTTAACTAGGGGTTATGAATATAACCAACGAGGCACACCACATCATCGGTATGGGGAGTGTGTACTCGTGAGACCGACCTGAAGAATCTCTCTGAAAACGCCTGTCATGGCCAATGAGGCTATTGCAGGCAGGGCTACAAAAACTGCACTTCACTGAGCTGGAAAGTGGCGAGGGTCTGACTTGTGCTGTACATTGGTTATCTGCATCTTTCGGTCTGTATACATCAGTTATGGGGATATACTCTAGCATCACGCCCCGAGAAGCCCCTGCAGATAGACTGAGAAGATCCGGCCCTGTTATCTACTGTCCCGCTCGGAGAACGGACTGAGGGACGTCCTGGACTGTCACATCTATAGGCATTAAGACTTTATGAATGTGTGTGGGGTGAGCGGGCATCTGTCCGCCCTTATAAACATAAGCACGCCTCACGTATCACCTCTACAACTCAACGAGACAGACGTTGTTAGGAGAGTGTCCTCCCTTCATCAGTGTTAGCAAAATAGACAAACAGCTGTTCCACTGTGCACATCTCCCACATGTCCGCACTGAGCATAGATCATGCAGACGCTCTCACTCGGCCGATGCAAACGGGGGCGGTGAAAAATATAGGACAGCGTAGAGATTAGAGACAATGAATTCGGCTGGGTCTTCTTCCATACCCACGCGCTCAGAGGAAGGGAGGATATAATTAATCTGTTCCCCAAACGACGACCGCCCTACTCTCCCCTTGCCGTCCCTGCCTTCTAAGTTCCAACTCCATGGAGGACGGGTTAGCAAGTGCAGCTTTTGCACGCAACATGCCGAGACGCACTGGGCAACCATCGTGTGTATCCGTCTTGGATAGGAACAATATGCCAGTACTTGGTGCGATACTTTGTTTCCCAGACTTGCTAGACCCGCTGGGAGAGCTTTTCTTTTTCTCTGGGGCTATCCCACTTTGCGAGCAGCGTTGGGGGTAACACGTTGCAAAGTAAACGCTTTGTTTGTAACGAGTAACGCGTTAGTTTGCAATTCAAGTATATTTAGTTACATTTTCAAATAAGCAATCCGTTACAAGAACATCACAGTGAAATGCAAATTGTGTCTGGAGGGACAAGCGTCTGTCAGCTGCGAAGAGCTCTACTTCAGATTTGAAGAAGCACCTACGTATATACGCAGGGCTCCACAACACTGATGGGTGGCGAGGCGCATATAGGAGAAGAACGACGCCGGTGCTACAGCTCTGAAACATCAACAACAGCTTTCGGGTGTCACTCCGAAGGGAAATTAACGAGTTTGTAGCTGGCAGGCGGCAAAACCTCCAGTTCTGAAAAAGTGAAGCCAATGCGGAAGTGCCTTAAACTGGCATTCTTTCTAATTAGGCTTTGCTGTCGGCTTCACGACTCATTTTTAAAAAAAGACAGAGAGAAAAAGAGAGAGAGCGATCATGTGAGCGAGCTGAGAGGGCGAGCGGTGGAAGAAAGAAAGACAGCGCAGAGCGGCGGTGCTTTGAATGAGAGAAAAAAGTTATTTTCTGATTGTTTCACGGCGGTAACCATCAAACACTCAACGGATGATTTACAGTGGAGACGGACGCTCTTAGTTTCATTTTCCTCAGCTGCATTTCATTCATTACATCCAACGTGCAGCAGTAAATGTCGTCGCAGTGAGACAAAACCTGAGGTTTATTTTTTTCCAACGGGTTTTTTTAGATGAAACGGACGGACACACTGAACTGCAGGGTGCAGCCCTCGTCCCACGGCATGTTGTTTTTTCATACGTCGGCGGACTAATTTGCCTAATCCTCACAGGTCTTTAGAAGGCTATGGAAACGCAGACAACAATTGGCTGAAGGAACCTTTTTAATCGTGTCACTTCTGGTTCCAAATAATCAAGATGGCGACGGCTATAATGCCAAACTCATACTCACTTCATAACTGTAGTCCACAAACCAATGGGTGACGTCACGGTGACTACGTCCACTTCTTATATCTATGGCAGCTGGTTACGTGGTCGAGGTGATGTTACCAATATCAATTGCAGAGTCTCCATCTTTCCGTATGATCACTAATAAAATCCCTATCATGCATAGCATAGAGGGATCAGTGCCTGACGGAAAAAAAACCAAACATTTGCCAGCTAGCTCAATATAATAAAGAGCTAGAAAGAGGATTTTGGATCTGTCATTCCTGCCTGCAGAGTTACAGATGCCGTACACGAGGCTATGCAATGACGGTAGAGACAATACATTCAAAGGTAGGCGTACAGAACCGTCTGTGTGTGTCTGTTGGCATGTTAACAGAGCAGCTGTAGCAACAGTTCTGTGCATGTGTTTCTACTACGACACACGACTTCTGCATGTCACCCCCAATATGAAGGCCCGCCCTGAAGGCCCGCCCTTTTTTTTTTAACCCGATAATTGTTTCCACTAGGGCTGCACGATTATGGCCAAAATGATAATCATGATTATTTTAATCAATATTGAGATCACGATTATTCATTGATTTTAGGGACAAAATATTTTTATTGCAATTCCACATTTAAATAAATACAGAGCGCTGCTTTCACTTCCATGTTGTGCTTCATTCCAACCGTCAAAAATTCAAAATGTAAAAAGACATTTACTTTGTTATTTTCATCTATGGTTGGTATTTGCCTAAAAAAAAAAAAAAAAAATTAAAATGATTACGAAAGAAAATGATTGTATTCTTATTTAAATATTTGGTTTGATTAAAAAAAAATCTTGGCATTAGTAGTTCTAATTATATATTAGAAGCTGTTTAGAGCTAGTATTAGGAAGTTAAACAGGTCATATTTCCTTCACTATTATCTTTTTCATATTGCTGTGAAAACATCTCTTCAAACAACTGTATTTATTCAAGATTCTCACCAGAAACTACATTTTACAAGATTACATTTGAACGCATCATGATAGCGTTATAATTTACCATCGGACATCATGTCCCGGCTGCACATATGTGTGTGACCTGCAAAAAAACATATATATGAGACGGCTGCTGACTGGCGGTGCATCTCTAGCTGTTAGTTTAGGAAGCGCTTGATTTATGCAGCAGCGTTTTCTATGAGCGGAGCATTTTTAAACATCAATGTCGCAGGCGATCATGTTCATTTAATTGTGGGAAGCCAAAATCGTGATTGCGATTAATATTCGATTAACTGTGCAGCCCTAGTTTCCATCCGGTTTTATTATCGTAACCAGGGAGATTGTCTTCAGTCAAGCGTTTGGAGACTGACTTGTGAGTCTACAGGTCTTTTGTCGCCCTAGGGGAAGGCGGAGCTACCTGCCTGCGACAGGTCTCATTTGTCTTGACAGACGTTTTTAAGAGAGGTTCTTCAAGTTGGTCTAAGGGTCAACTGTCACTTTGCCATCTTAAAATGTTCCTTTTGCGCAAAAAAATAATCTGCAACCGTGACACGAGATGGATTACATGCAAAATGAAAATGGCAAATTTGGATTGTATGAAAAAGTAAAGATGATTTTTGTGCTGAATGCAGAGCAAAGAGGGAAGGCTTTGTCACTAACTGAGTGGACACAAATCCCAATTATCTCCTGATTTCAACATGTAGAGAAAATGTCAAACAACCTGAAGCCAGTAATCTCTCTTGATGACACCTCTGATGTCCCGAATTTACATAAGAAGCCATACATTTTTTTCTTGGGCTAGAAATAACACAGCAGCCAGGAGAGGAACAGACAAGAGTGCCGTGTTGCAGAACGCCCACTGAGTTTCATTTTGCAGCATTTCAGAACAGGACAAAACGAAGGTGCAGCAGCCACTACAGGAATAATGAAGGCTAGATGGACGAGATATGAATTATGGGTCACCTGTATGGTGGCTGTCATTGCAAGTCTGGCATCAAAAGACGGAGCAAAGGGTGAGGAGGAGCCGTTCACTCAAAGCCATGATCTGAATAAACCAGATGGTGAATCTATAATTTTCACTGTCTGCTACAAAAAACACAATATAAACAATCTTGTGAGGGGAAAGCACGGCCTTACAGTTCTTGACAAACAGCCATGATGTTGTTTTCAACAGGATGCACCTTGTCTGCAAAGTATCATATCTAGGGATTTCTTTATGTGTTTTCAATTTTTGTGAATTTATGCAAAAGTCAACAAGACTTAAGGGTAACATACGGTACAACTTTAATCAATGTGTCAAAGACTTTCTGATATAACGTTACTCAAGGCAGTTCAATGTTCACGACGGAAATTAACTAATTCAAAGCAGTTCTTTGGGTGAAACAGAGGTTTGATGCTTTGATCTGTTAGAAGTATAGTGAGTGAGAAAAGTCCTTTATACTGTTATTATATCTTGGTTCGAGAGGGTGGTGACAATGACACAATGAAACAATGAAATGCACACATAACTGTGTGAGAGATTAAAACGAAGCAAAAATCAATTTGTAATCTTTCAAACTACTGCAGTGCCTGTTCGGGGCGCGCCCATTCAGAGCGCTCGGCCAATCGGAACGTGTGTCCGTTCGGAGCGGGCCGATTGCTAACATGTCAGCCTGCTGTACCACGAAGCTTCGAATACCTTCGATTATTTCTCAACGAAGCTTCGAAGCCCAAAAATGGTATTCGGGACAGCCCTAATTGAACGTGTCGCGTGTCCAAATTGTACCAACTTCGACACTGCACGTCCTTGGGTCCCCAGCAATACACTCGCCAAGCGTGAATTAGATCGGATGAATGATTCTCGAGACACACACACACACACACACACACACACACACACACACACACACACACACATACAGACAGACAGAGTCCTTGCTTTATAGTTAGCTGAATCTTTTCAGTGTAAATGGAGTGAAGCCTTGGAGCTCCAGTGAGCTGCTACTGTATGTTCACACATGAGAAACTCGCTGCAACAAGGCATCCTTTGCAATAAGGTGGCGTATTTAAGCTGTCAATGCTCTGTGCCCACAATGTTGCCACCAGTGCTGCATGGGTTGGGGAGTACACAACTAGTTTAAATACATTTCCCAGTACCATTTGAGTCGAGTTTTCTAATGTTGTAAAGTAGTAAGCTATTTTTTCGTCTGAGAAGTGAGGTAGCATAAATGAATGAGCACATTTGTTTATTATTTCTTTACAGTATAGATGCTTCATAATATGAAATAGCTTTAAGCTTCTTCCTCCAAGTAGCTTACAGTGTAGACTTCTGTTCAACCCCGTACTGGCTACTGCTTATGTACAGTAGCATTTCTTAAGGAAGCCCGCCTGCCAACAGCCAAATGGTGTCTCTCTCCAGGATGGCACTGTGGAGGAAATATCAGTAAACGTTTTGTGGTTCACTCCCTGCTGCTGCTATTTGGTGATGCCATTTGTCACACTGTCTGCCAGCCTCAAACGTGGAAGCTTAAGTATTGTTAGTTAGCTAAAGTATTGTCTTGGCTCTGCCTTTGTTTGTGTGCTTGGTAAATATCAATACAATTTAATGCTATTAATGTTGCTGGCTGTTCTTATTACGTTTTATTTGATCTGGTTTTGGGCGATGGCCCTCTGCGTGGGTGCTGATTTCTGCATGTGTGCTGCTGCACAGTATTTGCTTTGTGATTTTGAATTAGTTGTAGTGGCTAAGCTTATTTTTCTCTTGTTCATTAGCTGCATTTTTCCAAAGGTTGATGTTTTGGAGGGCTCTCCAATTGGCTCATTGCAGACCCAGGTCTCTAGTAGATGGTTATATAGTATATTGTTGCTTTGGGGATGTTTTTCTGCAGAGCTTGGTGTTTGCTTGTGGGGAGTGAGGAGTTCGTAGCCTAGAAACCAAATATCTCACTCTGTGCATCCTCTGTATTCACATAATAAATCTGTTCCACGTGAGTTGACTGACTGAGGTTTTCTAACTCTGTAATGTCAAGTGTAGTGTTTGCTATAGAGATATTGAGCTGAACTGGACACAGTGAAACAAAAGTATCACAGCGTTTATCTTTATCTTTTAGGACTATATCCTCTAAATGAATTTCAGGTATGAGACTGTCCCGTATGAGAGCAGTCGTGGTCATATATTATTTCATGGTAAATGGTACCATGTGACTATAAATTACTTACAAAACTACTTCTGTGCCTCCCTGTGCTACTGCAAGGCTCCATTATGTCAACACACATCGTGAGAGCAGCACTATATGTGATTTAGAGACAAAAGTAGGTGTAAAAGTAGATTTTTCGTGTATTATGACACCCCTAGCTCCCAAATGTATCTTTTTATAAATTTGATCTCAGCTCCTAACATTACACGATGACATTCTAATCTGTTTGCGATGTGTTTTCCATACTTTTATTACACAGCTTTGTTGAATACTCGATTCGGATTGGTCAATCATGGCGTTCTACAGTCTGTGATTTCTTATAGCACACCGTTGCCATGTATAACAGGTCGTTGCTATGGGCACAGTTCTGATGTCGGACTCTGGAGGACCATTTTTGTGTCAAATTATTGATTTCTTAAGTAAGTAGCTGTGTAATAAGCGGGATAACGTACAGCTAGTGGGTCATTGTTGTGAAATAAACCACTTGGTTTTGTTGATTTAATGTTCATGTATGTTTAATGAGGACGCTTCAGCTGAATGCTCATTGCTGCTTGGATTCTTTGAGAGCTCCCTTCAGGTCGATCTTGCATCGCCCTTATTTCACAACAATGACCGGCTCGTTGTACATTATCCCTTACCTTGTTTCCATACGTATTGTACTTAGTTGACGTACTTATTTTAAGCCCAACCGTGACGTTTTTCCTTCAACATTACCAATTGGTTTTGTTTGGAAACCGAGAAGTGTAATGGCGGCATTGTACACCAGCATGAATTTGATTGGATGTTACTAATCAGCTGGTAGCCAAGCAGCCAGTGAGTGTGAAGCATGAATGAAGCAGCTGATCGGCTAATGCAAGCTGAGCTACTGTGCTCCGCCTGATCTAATGCTTTCCTCCACTGCACTATACTCCTTAATGTTTTTAAACTGTTTCGCTCGTAAGCAAAACTGCTTCATCCGAATAGATGATACAATACGGAATGTAAAGCTTTATCTTCCCCCGCGGCAAGGCCAGTGTTGAGTTTCACCTGACCCAAAGAGCTTCGTCCTCCCGACCTCTGGTTTCTATATTTCATTCTAACGCTGGAGGCTAAATGCATAATATGGCATTTGTACAAGAACTCCTCCATTCAACTGCTTTCGGAGTTGGTGGGTTATCTGTCCGGATGGCCGCTGGAAGAAAAGGCTGAGCGACCTGTGTGATCCCTCAGCTCAGGTGGCAAAACGGACCGTGTGCTTTTCCACTGTGCATGACATGGATGCCCCACGACAGCGGTCACACGGGAGAATCAGCTACAGATCATCAACTCTGGATCTGGCAGTGATTACTACAAACACGCTTCCACGAGGCAGATGCTTCCCGACATGGAGCGTGAACCCAAGCTGATACTCATCTGGTACACAAATATGTTGTAACTTTAATGGAACCGTAAAGCAAAATACTGGTGATGGCGGGCGTTTATAGCGCAGAAGTTGCAGTTCAGTATGCCAGAGTTTTTAAGGCTGTGAAGCAGCAGTGAAACAGTTCCTCTTAATGCGAAACAACAGTACTCCCTGCGTGGCTGATTGTTAATGTTTTATACGCTGATCGCTGGGAATAGTAAAAAGTCATTCATTTTCTTGACTGCGAAAACTGGTACCAAAACATGCTCCTGGTTCTCATCTCCAGGTTAACAGGGGTCTGTAAATGTGTGGTTTTGTGAAGCCAGGCATCGATGTATTGATGGCGTAAAAGCAGCCGAGGGACCGACATGTGACAGGAAGTGATTAAGCTTCCATTAGAGAGGCTCATCTCGGCACGCCGTTAATGCACTCCAAAGATTTTCCTCTCTCGTGCTCCGAATGCGCGGTCGCAGTTAATGTAAATACGGTATAGACGAGCCTGACCCTCCCTGTCACCGCAGCCTTTCCCTCCTGTGCTAACATCAGCATTAATGATGAAACATTATGCAGGGGAATCTGGCATTTTCCTATCATTATCTGGCAGGCTGCAGCTCCCCCCCCCCCCGTCAGCCCCAAACACACACCTCTGTCTGAATCCCATTATCCCCTCCGCTCCTTCGGCGATGTGAAGAGGATCGCCAAGCGTTCTTGTAAAGCACTTCACCGTGACACATGCTGTTGACCACAGTTACACGTGTGATGTGCCGCACTCGTGTCAGACAGCTGAATAGAAAAAATGCATTTTGAATACAGAATTTGATGTCACGCTGTACGCCCACACGCAGGCCACACACACAAGTGTTTTTATTATCATGGGCACCCACACACGAACACAATCGCACAGCGTGCAAAATGCAAGATAACGTGAGTTCCTTTTGTGACAACAGTGCTGGCTCTGTGTGTTCACCTCTCTTTGATTCATCTCCCTTCCCTCTCTCCCTCACTCCCAAAGCTCTGTCATGAAATATGCATTCACATATGTTGGGAACACACAGAACCGAAAGAACAGCCTGCTTCCTTTGCCAATCGCGGTAGTAAAACCTGCGACTTTTTTAGCTTCCAGCCCCTTTTCAACAGGGTGCCGTGGATAATTTACGATACGAGTTAAAGCTGTGAGGCAAACACAATTACAGCTCGCTACTGTGAGTCACCCTGTCACAGACCTTTTGTTTCTATTGATCATCGGATGAACAATGGGACACTTTGATAAGTATCCAGCTTCTGAATCAGGATTTTGTCAGCACTGATTGTCTGATATATCGTTCATATATTATCATAACTAGGACTCTCAATCGATTAAAGTATTTAATCGCGATTAATCGTAAATTAATCATGAATCATAACACAGTGAATGTTTTACATGTATGTAGGGCTGCAAGTAACGTTTATTTTCATTGTTGATTAATTTGTCAATTAGTTTCTTGAGTAATCGATTAGTTGTTTGGTCTATGAAATGTCAGAAAATGGCGAAAAATGTCGATCAATGTTTCCCAAAGCCCAAGATGACGTCCTCAAATGTCTTGTTTTGTCCACAACTCAAAGATGTTCAGCTTACTGTCATAGAGGAGTAAAGAAACCAGAAAATATTCACATTTAAGAAGCTGGAATCAACCGATTAATTGATTATTAAAATAGTTGCCGATTATTTTGATAGTTGACAACTAATCGATTAATCCTTGCAGCTCTACATGTATGTATGTGGTATCTTGTATAACTGTTGCATCATGCAACCTGGCTGTGTGTTTGTGAAAGCATGAAGCAGAGAGCAGTTTGAGAGACTCAGCAAAACTGAAAGCAGAGCTCGGGAAAACGTACAGCTCCAGGGCTCCCATTACAGGTACAGGATATAGAAAGCTAGCAGCAGAGAAGTGTCTCCAGAGAAAACTCTGTCCAAAAAAGTTTAGCCTGCTCTGAAACAGCATGTCTGTGCCGCATGAGGTGAGAAAGAGACTTTTGTAAAACTCAAACATTTTAGAAAGTAAAGTTTGAATCCGTTTATGAGTGCAGAGGTGGAACGCTTCTTAATTTGCATTGTAACGCACAAAAAAAAGAACTATTAGCCACAAAACACTTGTTAATAAATACAATTAAATTGCCGGGCAGCATTTTCCACAAGCACTTATTAACGGCAAAAATAAAGAGGCACTCAGAAAGCTTCTTAATGATGCTGTCCAGGAGGTTCTTAATTAATACATCTCTTCTTTGCGAGCAGATGGCCGTTGCAACCGAGACAGAGCGGCCCTGCACCGGAGATACATGCACTTCAAGCAGTTGGCCATGTGTCCACACGGCACCCCTGCGGAGGCAAGAATATAACGGACGTCCAACATTCAAATTCACAAGGACATTCTGACAAATGACATGTCATAAAACAGACATGATTTTTTGATTCCTAGGCATCGACGAAATGCAGCACGTCTCCTCCATCATGAAAAGAAACACGGCGAGCTACGCAATTTAAAGCAAAATCAATACCGTCTTCATTCTCCGTGATGCAGCGACAAAGTGATTCATGTCCACATCATCAGAGAAAGAGCTTGCGCCATCTGAAGTGTTGTTCAAGGCGATGTATTCACTTCAATGGGCACAGTCGCCTAAGATGATGAATGGAAAGGAGAGTGGAGGAAGACATGGTAAATGTTGCACCAAATCCACGTGCTCGAATCTATTTCTTCACCTGAAGTATCCAGGCGCGATTGTGCACGAAGCCTTCGACTCAAATCGAAAGTGACGGAGCTCATGAATAGATCTAGCAGGTGACTCTTGTGTGCTTTATTTGTATATTCAGCCTAGTCGATATATATATATATATATATAAACCTTCTGCTGCTGCTATTTGGCACTTTAGGCTGTTAGGGATTGCAGTTATTATGCTTTAAGTCAAAAGTGCATACACAGTAATAATATATGCTTCCACTAAGCCATTGTGGCTGGGAGCCTCGGTCTGCTAAGTGGTGTGTAAATAGAGGAAGTAAATTACCATAATACCACGTTTCTGGCTGTGGTAAAAGGCACCAAGGACATGGGAACACGCTGCAAAAATAAAAAACGCTCATGTGCTGAGCCAACAGCTGTTTTCAGATGCTATCCACATTAAATTGTGTGAAAGGCCTCCAAGGACATGACCACTGAATGCCCTTTATGATGACTGCACCCAATTAGTCTGTTGTTTAAAAGAGCTGATTGAGATAAAAGCTGATTCAGTATATGCATGACAAATACCCATTGTATTACATTATATTATATTATATTATCAAACCTGCCACATGGGGGCAGCAGAAACCAGTTACTGTTTTCTGTTTACACGTCTAGGAGACACGGAGCAACGTTACCATTCATTTGGAGTCGTGTTTCACTCTCCTTTTAGCTCCGTTTTTGGTCTCCACCAACTACTAAACGCCACACTAAGTTCAGCAGGTAACCACTAGTTGCTAACTTTGTCTGTTTGGTGCTGCATAGGTAGCGTACAGTGGTGCTTTCGCAAGTCATAGTCCGTTTGGCTAGTCCAAATCAGCATGAAATTGTTACTTCTGGTTAGTTTTCTATTTAGTCTGGTTCGGTTTCACGTTGCACAAATTAAAGTGGACCAAATGAAGAAAATGGGGGGTGTGTACCAAGGAGCAAATTTGTCTTTTTTTATCACGAGAGCTGCCACTTCTATGCAGGGAACCGCGGACTTTGATACATTCCTGTCTAAGTTTTTTCACTTTGACTAGGCACTGATCTACTGTACGCACGAATCCCTTCTCCTCCAGTTTATCCTGAATGACTTTATAAACGTCACTATTTTTGTGGACTTTATTTATCGTATTCTGTGCGTTCTCTTCTGCCCAGATGTCAAGCAAACATCGGACTCCTGCAGAAGCCCAGGTCAGTCCTCTCCCGCTCATGTTAACCTGTCCTTTACCTGTGTCCATCTCAACAACCTGCACAGGCAGTCTGCGTTTCGGTTCGCTTGGAAACGGTCCGAGACCACCTCTCGCAAGCGGTCATAGACCGGTTGTTTTGGTCCTCACCAGAGTACGATTACAACGTTCACAACCGCCCAAACAAATCACACCAGAGTTTGATTAAAACAGACTAAATGTTGGCTTGTGAAAGCGCCCTTTTAAAGAGCTTTTTTTTTGCTGAAAACAGCTGCCTCCTGCAGCCAAAAGTGACGCTGATGAGAGACATTTTGAGAAATTTGTTTATTCGCTTTCTTACTGAGGGTTAGATGAGAAGATTGATACTACTCTCCTTATATCTGAAGGTAAGCTTAGCCTAGCATTAAGACTGGAAACAGGAAATAGCTAGCATGGCTCGAACGTAAAGAAAAATCTGTTCACCTTTTAAAGCTCTTGTTATATCTTGTTTCTTGCCCGCTGATATTTTAACCTTTTGGACCGAGCCAGGCTTCCTGTCTTTATGCTGAGCTTAATTAACCGTCTCCTGGCTGTAGGTGATGGACGTTTGATCTCATCTAACTCTCGGCGAGAAAACAAGCGTACACTTCCCAAAATGTCAACTGTTCCTTTAACGTGCACACCTTACTCTATACAAACAAACCTTTGAGATTTCTGTTCAGAAATCTGGGTTTGATGGGTATCTGACTCGACAGAGAAAATCTATATCCCTCGCAGCAAACAAAGTCTCATACTTTTCAAAAGGTAGAGGCTATACAGAACTCATGCCAAGAGGAAGTATGCAGAGCACAACAGCAGCCTCCATTCATCAAATGCCAGTGCTTCAGGTTCAATGTGGTGTTGTGTCAGGAGAGAAAGACATAACAGGCGCAGCGCTGTGTGCTCAAGTCAAGAACCAGAATCTCAACCATGTGAGAGGCATGTTTCCAAATGAAATTATTCACCGTAACATAGTGTATATTCTTCTCCTTTTCAACAGCCTGCCTGGACACCTTTTGCCTTTCTGCACGGCTTTGTGTTGTTTGTCCAGAGGAATTGAAACATCATTTGTACTTGAAAACACACACGGCCATTTGTTCTCATTTGGCAGTTTGGCTGCACATCTGAGCTTACCCACAGGGACGGCTAAAATGTACTTTACTACTGAGCACAGACAATTAACGGTCCTCTAGAGACACAGTGCCTATGAGGCCATATGGTGCATTATTTAGGGTATGTTCAACTGATAATTATGAAAAAAGTCGTGAAATCTGGCTTCAACATTGGTGACTCTGCAAAGATTAACACACGGGACTAAATTACTCAGAATTAAATGTAACTAATGAATCTTAAACCAGGGTTTTAGACATGAAAACAAACATAGCTAAAAAAAAGAAAAAAAAAAGAAAGCTAAAGAGAATTTTTTGAGATTTATTTGTTTGCACAATATAAAAAAAAAGCAGCAGAAATACAACAACAAAAGAAAAGAAGTTGTGCAGATGAGATTAAAAAACAACAACGGGTTTATAGAGGGAATCTGACCTCAATCTGCCTCCTAACATTATTACTCTGAGAGGAAAAAGATTGTGTCAAACTAGCAGAAGGAGCAGCCCTAATGATCCTCTGAGAACAGAGAAAACAGCAGGTTTCTATACCTGCTATAATTACTGCTCATGTTTATTTGGATTGTGAGCAGTGTAGGAGGAAGTGCGGCTGTGTTTCCACCTCCCCTTGAGTCAAAACAGAGCGTCCTCCTGAGCTCTGCCTGTCTCCACGGTCAGCTTGTGCTTTCTCAATGCGGGGTCAGTAACGATGACCAGGCAAGCTGCCTGGCGTCGCAGCTGGTTTGATGGTCTCTAGCTCTAATTTACTTTGGAATTTTGTCAATTTTCTGCGGTAATGTAGTTTTGTAAAGGTAGGAGATGTTGCTGCTGGGCTGAATATGATGGACACTCACTAATGTTGAATGGACCTTTTTCAGCCCTGCATCTGCACGGAGTGGAATCGTCTATTAAAAACGTTTTAGACATGATCCTCAAACTCTGCTGCTATATGCAGCAACTAGTTTTATATTAGAGCATTTGAGTCTGAGTTGGTAGAATGAATTTACTTAGCTTCTCTCTCTTTTACTCTCCATTTACCTCCATATTATGATCCTGTTGCATTAACATGAAGTAGCAAGTAGTTATCATGTCTAGAGAAGATTGTCTTACACTATGACTGGAACAAACTAATACCACAACATGCTTGTTTTGAATTAACAATAATTTCGCAAATAATCACAAGTCATTTTTATAATTATTAGGGCTGTCAATTGATTCGAATATTTAATCGTGATTAACGAGCGTGATTGTCAACAGTTAATCGCGATTAATCGCAAATTAATCGCACATTTTTTATCTGTTCAAAATGTACCTTTAAGTGAGATTAGTCAAGTATTTAATACTCTTATCAACAGGGGAATGGACAAATATATTGCTTTATGCAAATGTATGTATATATTTATTATTGGAAATCAATTAATGGCACAAAACAATGACAAATATTGTCTAGAAACCCTCACAGGTACTGCATTTAGCATAACAAAATATGCTTAAATCATAAAATGGCAAACTGCAGCCCAACAGGCAACAACAGCTGTCATTTTGTCAGTGTGCTGACTTGACTATGACTTGCCCCAAACTGCATGTGATTATCATAAAGTGGGCATGTCTGTAAAGGGGAGACTCGTGGGTACCCATAGAACCCATTTTCATTCACATATCTTGAGGTCAGAGGTCAAGGGACCCCTTTGAAAATGGCCATGCCAGTTTTTCCTCGCCAAAATTTAGCCGAAGTTTAGCCTCCTCCGCGACAAGCGGTGTGTGACATGGTTGGTACCAATGTAATCCTTAGGTTTTGTAGTTTCATATGATGTCAGTATCTTCACTTCAGCTTTAAAACCGAACCCGCTACAACCTAAAATGCAAGTTGCGTGAAAGAAAATAGTGGCGTTAAAACTAATTTTTAAAGGAGTTACCTGAGGGAGCCTGCGCTACATCCTCTGGATCCTTGATCCATGTTTTTACAGCTCAAAGTGTGAAGAAGTTTTTATCTCTGTTCGGAGAAACACATTAGTGGGAATCATTTTAAGAAGTTCCCTCTTAAATCTTACCTTGTTGTTGCAGCCTGTAAGAATATTTTATATTTGTCAAAGAAATAAATTGTGAGTTGTCAGAGTGTGAATGAGGTTTGTGGCTATTTGCCATAAACCCAATTTGACTGATGTAACACTAATGTGACAGTTCATCAGTTTATCCCCCAGTGGCAATAGCTTACCCTTGTTGTGTTATATACTACTAACTTAATCAAAAGGAGGCAAATTGGATGGAAAGTCAATATTGAACTGGGTTGAATGTGTCAGTCACTTGCACATTTAGTATACAATATGACCCTCGTCATTGGCCACCACTTAGTTCAGAGGTTATTTTTTTTAAATTAAGTATCCTCAATTAGGATGTTACACTAAAACAACTTGCTAATAGCTGCCTCTACGGATGCTGTTCCAGTCTTGTTTCTCCTGTTCTAAACAAATCACAAACTTGGCCTGCCTACACACACACTTGAGTAGACTCCACCATCTTCCTTTTTGTAATTTAGCTTGTGTACAAATCTCTAGAATCAAACTCGATCCATAAACTCCGGTGCTCTACCTCGCCCACAGCTGGATCAAGGTGGATCTCTGTGAGCAATCCTCACAGGGAAGGACAGCAGTACATTGTTTCATGGCAGGTTTTATAAAGGAAGGACCAATGTTCTTTATATTAAGAGGTCTTCCACAAAGCCCCCCGCCCCCCCTCTCTCTCCCTCTCCCTCAGGGGCTGCTTGTGTTTGATCATCACTTCCAAAAGGAACATCCTTCATGGTAAATGGACTTGCATTTATATAGCGCCTCAAAGCGCTTTTACACTACATGCCAACATTTACCCATTCACACACACACATTCATACACTGATGCCATAGAAGGTGCCAACCTGCCCATCAGATTTTAATCTAATCATTCACACAAACTCACACACTGATGGCACAGCCTTCAGGAGCAAATTTTGGGTTCAGTATCCAACCCAAGGACACTTCTACATGCGCGATATGCGATATTATTACCTTGTTTTGTTGCAAATTACTTAATTTATCCTGATTTATTTATTCAGGATTATTTAATTTATCCTGAAAAAATTGCGTGGCTATTAGAAATGTTCAGTGACCTGCCACAGTGGCACGTGAGGAAAAAAAATAATTTTAGACCCTGACCAGGATGCTATTGTGGTCCCCCAACCCTTATAAGGTCTGCATGAAGTCTGGAACAGGTAGCAGGAGGTTATGAACCAGCACCAAGACACACAGATAGATAGATGGTATGAATGCAGGATGTAGACGACTCTAGCACATCACTGCACACATGCACTAACTGAGAGGACAGGCCGCAACTTCTTTTAATGAAGCCTGCCAAAGTTACAAATTGTAACACGTTGTTAAATTTTGTTCCGTTTTAATTGAATCTATTCCCCGCAAATTGGGAGGTTTACTGTGTTGGAAGCCAAAAGCAATCACTAAAAGGAAGATGGAGCCGTCAAAGGCAACAGCAATTTGTTGCAGTCAGACAGACGACTTAAATTTTCCCTGACTTGTATACTATTTCTTACTGCGAAAAAGAAATTAATTTTACAGTTTTACCTAAACTAAATCTCTGACCAAATCTCCAGCCTTTCAGAATTTGTTTAGATTTCTCTTGTTATTTAAGACATGAGTTGACCAACGATTTCCTGAAGTAAGTTATGACTATATGATTCCTCTGAAGCGCAGCTCCACACTGTCCAAAAAAAAGTGTCTCATTATGCAGATGATAATTGGCGCTGACAGTCAGTGATGAGTGAAATAGAACTGCGGAGTAATTACAGAAGTAGATTCATCATAGTTACTGTCTGTAATTACGTCTTGGCAGTTTTACTGTAATTCAGTGATGAGACAGATTGCAGAGTAGATGATGTGCACCGGGCTGCAGAGAATCTTAAAAGAATAACTTCTTACAGAATCTAAACGCAGTTGGTGCAGTGTTATCTTGTAAGTAATAAGTGTAAGAAATATTAAATATTGTTATAGGCTCTTCTGTGTATGCTGTGCAATTTGAGTGAGTGATGGCTGGCGCACTTGCTTAAAGCCAGTTCCCTCAGTTGTAAATAGATGCGTTCTCTATATCTCCCTTTTATCTCTCATTATGTTTTATTCCAGCCTGTGTGCCTGCAAAAAAAAAGTTGGAACACCAGAATAGAAAAGGCAAACACAGAAGAGCAGCTTATGTTTTATGTGAATGTTTCTTCACGTTTCTTCAAGGCCAAACCGCTATTAAGACAAAAGCAGGTTAAAAACAAATCCGTGAGCAGGAACATGCCCCGAGAGCCTTAAATCTGACAAACGCACTCTGCACTGTGCTATCACTGCACGGTTCAGCTTTGTTTACCTCGCTTCTCTTTCTCAAATAACAGCAAGTCACATTGAGTTAATTTTATTTATACATCCCCAAATCACAAGCTCGTCCCAGAGGACTTCACTGCACATGCAGCGCTCGGTTAGGAAGAAAAACTCTGCTTAAAATGATAAGAAAACTACAGGAAAAAAAACAATCCGGGGGCCAGCTCAAGTCCAGCCACCTAGACCCAGGTTACAAACCCTGATAAAGTCAAACAAAGTTTCTACAAAGCCAGTGGTGGCACAGCCTCGGGTGGTTCATCTCAACTGCACAGTATGTATGGGAAGGGGAGGGGAGGGCTGATGCTGGCTGGTGGCACGGTGGTGTTACGATTTCTACAACGAGGCTCTGAGATACAGACCGGTGGCAAATTGAGCTGTGGCGCTTTGTTCACCTCCAGCTTCCAAAAATAAAGTACAGCCAAACCTCAAAGGCACTTTCTAAGCGCTGCTGAACTAGTGCTTTAAAGTGGAAAAAGTACAAGATGGAGGCTTAGTTCTAACCTTCAGTATAGGAGGTGTTCAGTACATGTATGAGCAAATCTTTATCGATGAATATTCAAAGTGAACTGACCATACTGAATCCAGTCCAGTCGCACTAAAGGGCGTATGAATGACTTGGTAATTTGGCGTGCAATAAGAATGCCGCTCTTGCTCTTGGCGCGTCATGTTAGTCTGTAGTGACTGCAGTGGAAATTCATCGGCGTAAATATATGCGACGCTCAGAGCTGGTGACGTAGAATACAAAGTGAGAAAGAAAGCTTATGGTGGACAGGGCTGGGAGGTGGGAGGTGGATGGGTCCAACAAAGACTTTCAACCAGGAGACCGGTGTTCAAGACCCAAAGTGTTCTTCAGTTATTTTGAAGTGACGTTAGCGACGTGTTTTCTGTACTTCTTTTACGCTGTACGTACTTTACTTAGTTTACGTACTTATTTTAAGCCCGACCATGATTTTTTTTCCTAAACTTAACTTCGTGATTTTCCTAAACCTAACTGTGGCTGTTACCGTAGTTTTGTTGCATGGCGTACAAATAACACGCGGATGGGCTAAAATGCGTCCTCGTGACACACAGAATGTCCTTGTAATGTGCTATTTATTTTAACCTTTGTACTAGAAATTAGCAAAGCGATACATGATTTCCCACCTCTGTGTGTGCTTATTATTTCCAGTTCAAATAAAACTACTCACTACATGATGGTAATAAATCAAACAAACAGAGGGATTATTGGTTGTATCACACAGCACATAACGCGAGCATAGAAACATATTTGATAAATGTTTGGAGCTTTTAGCGATGTATGATGGATGGCAGTGAGACACAAATGTCCCCCAACAACAGAGATAATCTGTTAAAGGACCAATAATTTAATTTTAACTTCTCACTGATACCAGAGATTGTCTCTGCATGTAACAAACTTAAAACTAGAGAGATGCATGTTGTTGTTGCTTTAGTAGATTTCTGCCTACTTCATTGTTGTACATCATTTATACCCTCATTGAAAAAAAAATATGAAACCCCCCCTTCCCCTCCAGAATACTTTTAAGGACATTTCAACATTGATAACACTGCATGGTCGCTATATGCTTTTTCAATCTCAGTTAGTGCACTTGAGAAAGTATCTTGTAATGTGAAACTGCCAGTATTTGTGACGTTTTACAGCTCAATTATTGAAGAGGACAGCATCCGATCTATAATAAATCAGCATGTGCAGCCCTAGTTATTACTTAATGAGCATGAGAAATTATTTGACATCCTTGAGAGCAAAAGCATTTCACGCCGAGGCGGCCGGTGCAAACACAACAAAAAATCCTTTATCTGTACTTTGTCCTGAAACATTGCCCTTCTACAAAGCAATTACAGAGGGAAACGAGGAGCCGCGGGTACTCTGTTGGAATACAAAGGACGACCACTGCAGAAAGGATTCACGTCTTTTGAGCGCATGGACACAGAGTGATTAACCTTTATCTCTCGACCTGTCCCTGTCAGACATCATTAGTGACGCTCACAGGAAAACGATGGCATGAAACAACGAGGAACATGATGTATGTACACGCCGCTCATTTTGACACAGGTGGATATCAAGTGATGGAATGTGTTACGACATAACGTGTGAAAAAAAAAGACAGCGCTGCACCATGCTGCTAAAAACAGTCATAAATTATAGGTTTGTAAATCCACCTTACGGAGTTCATTGTCACATTTTGTTGCCACACATTACTGACCTGCTTATAATGCCATTTAAATATATTTTTAGTGTTTTATTTGAGGTGTTTTATTAGTGCACTTATTGTTTTTCATTATTTTAACTGTCACTCCGACTAAAGGCGAAGCACAAATCAGTTTAGGAAAGCTTTTCTTTCCTCACTGATTTTCCTTCCCTGGATCTCCATAGACTTCCATAGTCGGGAAGCTCGGTTTACGGTGGCCACATGGAGATCATGTCATATCATGCATCACACCAGCCCGGTCGCACGAAAAGGCGTGTGAATGACACGATAATGCGGAAGGCAAAAGCGTGTTACAACAACGCCCTTCCTGCTTTAGGCGTGTCATTTCCACGCCATGTAGTCTGTATTGAATCCAGTGTAAATGCACCCACGTGAATATGCAACGCTCCGAGCTAGTGACGTTTAATAAAAGTCGAGAAAGACCGTTTATGGCGGGCGGGAGGGGCGGTCGATGGGTCCAACAAACACAGGACTTTCAACCGGGAGACCGGTGTTTTGTTTTTTGCAAGTTACGCTAGTGATGTTTGTCACGTGTTTTACTTAGTTTACGTTCTTATTGTAAGCCCAACCATGACGTTTTTCCTAAACATAACTAAGTGGTTTTGTTGCCTAAACCTAAGTGAGTGGTTTTGTTGCCCCCTGCTGGTACTGTACCTTCATACATGCGTGTAATATTCACGCCTCGGTGAGGCAAAACGTGACGCTGACATGCTATCCTCTGGTGGATAGGCGGGTCTATCACACGCTTTGGCGTGATTGGTTTGATCACGAAATATGACTCAGGCCAGGCCATGCTAATGAGGAAGCTGCAGCAAGTGAATGCAGTTTTTTCTTTCCACCACATTATCCATAGAGCTGTGCTCATCCTCTTGTTTAGACCTACTATAATGAATTCTATACTACTATTCCATGGTTATTATTATATCCAAAATATATATAACAGCTTAATCAGTGCAGTTTCTGTTAAAAGACAGTACCCTGCCGGCCCGGGATTTGAAAGTAGCCTGGTGGATACAGAGTGCTGTGATTTAAGTGTCCATCATCTCCTATAGATCTCATTTTTCCGGTCACAGAAATGGACTATTAGCATGATACATTAAGATCGACCTCCATGTACATAAGCATCATGGTAACTGTGCACCATATGAAATAAATTACCCATTTACTGAAAATCAATTTTAAATCAAACCTTTCACTGCAACTTCTCCTCATTCTGAAAAAAAGAAACCCCACACAAAGCAAAAGCAGGTCGAACAGACAGGAAACACTACACATCAGAATATTTTAGAGAAATTACTTTTTTTTTCTATTCGAGTTAATCGAGATAATGGATGGTGAAATGGTGGAGGGAATATTTGCAGCATCTTAAAAGGCACACTAAATCAAGCATTTAGTGTTTCTGCTGCTCATAAAATATTGTATAGTAAGTATGTAATATCAACTCAGCATTAGGAATAGGTTCCTCACCAAAACCTGTAATCTGCAACTAACAGAATTATCCAATGTGCACAAATATAACGTTGTGTGTGCAAAGAAAGGTCATTTTTATTCTATTGTGGACTTAATGTGCGATCGAAAGCTCTCCCCTCCAGGAGCTCAGAGTTCAAATACACTGAACTGGTAGCCTCGATAGCTGCAACCGAAGGAAAGCTGGTGATTTAGTGTGTGATGCTGATCAACACAAACAACTCAGCGTGTCTCTTACACCCGTACTTTAAGATCACGCTGGGACCCGTTCAGATTAATACGCCTGTCACACGATCGTAAAGAAAATTGGAATAAATAATATTACTGCTCTTAATCTCTTTTCAATTAAACCATCTCTCTGGAATATTGAAAAAAACTATTAAAGCACATCCTTAATGTGAGTTAGATGAGGTTTTACCTCTGTGTGCTCAGTGCAGATCGGTCCAAGTCATGTTTAGTTTATAACAAAGACTAAAACCGGAGGGAAACAGCTAGTCTAGCTATAGGTCAAAGTTGTCTCTCAACATCCCAAAAGCTAACATATTGCTGCTGCTGGAGGGACGTCTTGTCAAACTGGAGGAAAAGATGTGCCCCCTAAACATGAATGTATAATAAGAACTGGATACCAGGACCCCAAGAGAGCGCCTATTCATTCAGATGAGAATTGCTCGCCTGGCTCATACGCCAAAAAATGTTTTCTAGCTTCCGGGTTTACTTCTGGGGTACGCGGCCCACTGAATATACGCAGTAGTGTTTCTCCCGCTGAGCTCCCACTCGGCCCATAGACTTCACATTGTGATGACTGTGTGATCACAGATTTTAAAATCACTATTCTCGGCTCGTAGTTAGTTTAACAAATATAAAACTTCCATGAATCAAAAATTCATAATAAAAAGTTATAATCGACCTTGTTTGCAGTTCGAGGTGACCTATCAAGAGTTAAACAGACGTCTCTTTTACAATGGCGGTCTATGGGGAAAATGCTTTTTGGGCCGCGGGGGGATTTTTCAGGTCGTGTCTTGAAGGTAACCCACAAGTTGCTGATGGTTGAGATTAGGCATTGACCTTGAATAGTTAAGGTTAGGATATTGTCGGGGGCGTGCTCACAGTTTCTGTTCAGAGGAAGCGTTTAACAGTCAAAATGAAGCATTACACGCTGAACTGCAGTTTAGCTGCACGGAGCCGGTGCAGATAGCTGCATATATTAAAGTGAGAGGGTATCTGTTGTGTGAGACGTGCGAGTCCAACTCCTCTGACACATTTGCGGTCTAAATGGGGCGCAATTGTGGTTTGTATTCGTTCAGTCAAACAAGCCGTGGTCATTGCAGACGCACCTGGCGGAGATCTACACTCAACTGAGTGCACTTCTCTAGTTCTAGCCTGAGTTGAGTTGACCCCTTTTTTTCAGGAGTGGTCCAGACCTGTCATACGAGTCATGTACAGACAGTACAAATCATTATGCCTTAATCTGAATGATTCTGAATTTTAGTTTAAATATGATACCGAAATTAACTTAAATTAATAAATCTTTTTTTTACTCTGGTAACATTTTTGCGAATTAAACTTTCCCACACACAGAGCGGAACAGGTAGCCTCATCGATTATGATAACGGTGAAATGAAGCGAGACTTCAACATATTGATCTGATAAAGTCCTACGATCTGGTTAAAAACACTATCGGCAAATATTTGAAACGAAAATGTTCAAATGTGCAATTTAATAGTTACAGTGGCATCGACCATATTGAGTTGCAATCGTTACTGTTGTGTAAATAAATTGTGATTGAAGCTGTGTCGCCTGTGTATGAATGACATACTTTGAGAGATAACGTTCATAAAACCTGTGATATATTTAAATGTATGCTTTCATCTGTGCACATATCTAGACAGGTCCTGTCAGGTTTGGAGGAACCCTGTAGTTTCTTTGTGAAGAAGATACCTGAGAAGGAAACGTAATGTGCTTTGATTCCTTTACAATTTTTTTGTTTTTCCTGTGAAATAGCTTTTGACATACAGTAAGTCCCCCCAAGTGGCCTTTATCCTTCTGCATGCCTTTTTACATTTTAATGTGCTGAATATGTTAATGAATACTTCTTTGAGCTGTCAAAGTTATTTTTGTGCTGCCTGCAGTAAATGACTGGCCTTTTTACACAACACCTCAGGCTGGTCAAGCAATCACGCCCCGCGATAGCTGCAAAAGCTATATCTGACTCGTGTTTACAAAAGCTGTTTTCATTTGGCTGGAGCTCCCTTAAGCTAGAAAAAAAAGGCCTCGCTTTCCCCTCTGTCTCATATTCTTCCATTCATTCAGTCCTGGCAGATATTACCCCAATTCTGCTTTCAATAGCCTTCAAGACGATGTCTTTAATCTTGTGCTGACGTTACTGCAAATGGACTGATGAAACCATGAGCATGTGTCTTCCTCTGTCAAACGCCACCATCATGTCTTGTTAAAATCTTGTTCGGTGCTTCTTTATCATAATTGATTTATGCAATTATTTGCTGACCGATGAATAACCCCACCCAAGAAGCAAATAAGCAAGATACTATTATCCAGTAAATGGGTCTAATTTAGTTCCTTTCACACTGGAGCTTCAACGAGCGGAAGGGAGGACATATCATTTTTCTCAGACACATGACATTACCATTCTGTATCCCTCCCCCCCCCCTAACAAATCAATAGCATCCCTGGTCTCAGTTGATTTCAATCACGTTTTCTCATTAAGCGCGTCTAACTGGGGAACTCTCCCTCCTAACATATCACTGAACAGATGTTGCCTACCAAGCTGCAGAGGGGTTGACCTTTTTCTCTCCTCTGAGGGAGAGAATACCTCCCGAATAGCAAATGATCCTGTTGAAGAAAATCCGAGGGTGTCATCACACGCTAAAAAACATCATGCTCTATAATTATTAGAGCTTCAGTAGGCAGAAAGTTTTTGGGCATCATTGGGCAAAAAATCCATAATAACCTTTCAGCATATTTTAATTCAAGTGTTCTGAGAGAAAACTAGACTTGTGCACATCCTCTTGGCTCTGTTTTCAGGCTTTAAAAAATCTAGCCTGGGACGGGAGACTTTGGCCAATCACAAGTCATTTCAGAGGGAGAGAGAGCGTTCCTATTGGCTGTTCTCCGATTGGTGGGTGGTGCTTGGTATTTCCTCAACTGATCTCAACGTGGCTGCTGGGTCACAAACATTCTCATTTTACAGCTAAACAGTACACTACAAGATGTTTCTGAAAACATTTGAGTTGAGAAGTAGGCATTACAGTAACAGATTATGGATTCATATTTGATCAGCGCTGCCTAGTTTGGCCGTTTGATCGGAGTTTGCGAGTGATTGACAGCTGCTCAGACACGGCAGGCTCCAGCTCAGCTCTGATTGGTTGTTTTCCTCCGGTCTGTGAAATCTTGCAGATGCCATTAGGGGCACCGGAGGACACAGAGGCACATTATTTTTTTCAGATTACCTGTGTCTTACACTACTGTCGGGATATAGTGACCGTTTTATAAAAATAACTTTTTTTAATCATATTTTCTCCAATTGTACCCACTGCAGCTTGAAGCTGATAAGGTGAAAATAAATTTTACAAAGCAAAAGAAAAAGAAAAAGAAACTTCCCTAGAGCTCTCTGCAGGCACGCCAGAATAACAAGTGAAGAAGTGCTGTAGGAATGCTTTGGGGACTGATCGAATGGTTGGGTTTCCTCCACTCCTTTTGGCTAAAACGTTTCTATTCAACTCAAGTTTCACCTAAAAGCTCTTTTTTTCAAGCAGCCACTGCAGTGACAGCTCCTGTGCTTCAGGACATATAGATCCAGGACACTCGTCCACTTGTACAACAAAGCACAAGTCGGAATTGATGTTGCGCTTAAAGCACATCATATGTGTCTCAGCACTGAAGTACTTGTCCTCCTCCAGAGCTATGCCTCGTACGTTTTTTTTGCAGTCTCACAGCCGAGGCTCCACTCCAGTAATTGGCTGGGGATTTTGAGGAATATCAATTCCAGGCAGGCTGTGCATCGCTTTGTGCAAGGTGCTGGTACAGTGTCACCTTCACAGGCTGTCCTGCTGCTCGGTGCCCCAGAGAGACAGAGAGAGAGAAACAGAGAGAGAGAGAGAGAGAGGAGTAGCGATGAGATCACAGGCATCAATCCTCATATTTTCAGTGATAACTGTCCCGGATCAAGTGGGAGGGATTCAGAAGACGTCTTTGACTCACTCTAGTCATAGTGCAAGGCACAGCATCGAAGCTCGGCTTAATGATCTCGACACGAGCGCCATTATGAAGACCGAAACAGACACCGCCGCACATAACGCACAGAGAAAATCCACATTTAACTACCATCAGAAAACTCTTATTCCCTCTCCGACGGGGCTCTGCTCTGTGTTCTCGTGGGCACATTTGTTTAGGCCCTAGATGACACAGATATAAAGGCACCAGCTCGCTCTCTTTTGTAATGCAAATGCACGTTTTTAAGACACACGCTCTATTACTCGAGGCCATGGAAAACAATCCAACACTTTGTCACCTCAGACGAACTACAATATGTTAACCGGCACAGCATGTTCTGCTACATTACAAAATTTACTTAGCTGCAAATTTATCTTTGTTGATATTAGCGCGTCTACATTATGCACGACTTCCTGCTACGTTCTGTCTTCCACCGTGTAACTGGTTTGTAACATCTCACTGCCGATCAACCAAAAATAAAATAGTTTTGCACCTGGCTTTATAATGGCCACGGATGCAGTAGAAGCACCTGTGATTTTCATATTTTAACTGTTTTTTCTCTTCACAGATGGCCAGTCTCACATTTGCCTTAACGTTGCAGGAATAAAGAGCAGTGAAACATTATATTATCTTCATGCACAGCATCTAGATGGAGGAGATATCTGTAGGTGATAACTGTAGCCAAACAGGTCAGCATTTCAAAAGAATTCCTTAGGTGGTCAAATATATATTTTGAGTAACCGCAGCAAAAACATTTCTAGCGAATAACATCAATACATGGGAAGTTTGAGCTGTAGTTTCCTGTGTGAAGGCTCACATTCTGTTATGCAACAGGCTGTTATACAAGCACAGCTCAAATGACTTAACAGTATAAATAAATAACAATTTGTGTGCAATTTGTTTTTGCCTTTTGGCAATATCGCAAAAGCCGTGACAGCAGGAAAAAAGCAATGTAGAGTATTTCTGTTGGATTTATTGAGTAAATGAGACACAACATTCAGTTCCTCGTACTATTACAACACTATTAGGTTAAAGGTGCTGTTGATAACATTGATAACATTCAGCCACTAGATGTCGAGTTCTCCCTCCCCAGCTCCATTACATTTACTTCATAACAAGTGATAAACCTAATTTTACTATTGGCTCACAAACCTTGTTAGAAGTGGGAAGCAAACATCAGATGTCTTCCACAGAGATAAAGAAAACATTCATTTTGGGCTCGCCAACATTTTTCAAATGATTAATTCACAATCATAATATTTTTTTTCCAGGCATACTTTTATTCGGCACCTTTCTAAAGGCTCTGCGGATTTGTTATTTGTTTTGAAAAATATTTTTCTACATAAAAATGTTATCAATAAGACCTTTAACAGAAGGGACAGAGTGACTGGAACAAAACAGATAAAGCATCCTACAGGTGTGTTTATGTGGAAACTCTCTAGTTAGTTATGTGATTTTAAATACTCCGCTAAATTATACAAACCATAGTATTCTGGTATATCCTTATTTGGGAATGTGGCACAAACCAGCATGTGCCATTAGTGATTAAAACTATTGTTAATAATTGTCTTCTGAATCAATTATTTGGCTAAAGATTTTAGCACTAAATAGAAGAACAGGCTTGTGATCTTTCATCTGCAAATGTGCCATTATTCTGCTCTATAATGAACCAGGCCAAAACAAACCCAGTGAGATCAGGACGAGCAGGGACGATGTAATGAGTGGAAATGTTTAACTGGATGATTACTAGTGTTGCATATTCAGCTGAGTACTGCCTGAGAGTGTCTACAGCATTGGGACTTCAGTGGGAGTTTAAATGAGGACACCCTAAGAGCTCAGTTCCCGCTGGCAAACGGATCTAATTTAGCGACTTTAACGAATCACATACTGCATCAGATGAAATTATGTAATAGAAGCCTACTGTAATTATAAGTAGATCATTTCTAAACATTCAGAGTTAAACCAAACCAAGACAACAAGCTCCACATGCACCTTAAACAAATCTACTTTACTGATTGGAACTGAAATGTCTCTTTGTGATTATCAACTAGAGGTCGACCGATTAATCATTTTGGCTGATTAATCGGCGCCGATAGGACGTTTTACAAACTCTCGTAATCGGTGGAACTGGGCTCCGATAGTGGCCGCCACCAGTCTCACGGGAACGTATGTCTCCGTTTTGCATGGAGGCTACATATACATATAAAAATGTGATAGAGTAGCACCTCCCAGATTTCAAAATCAAGGAGGACAAAATACTAACATTTCACTTGTTTAATTGGCTCACATCACAATATAGTGTGTGTGTATACTATTGTAGAAGGATATTTAAGCATCAGAACACCTCTGTGAGAAAGACTGTGTGTCACATAATCATCACTCGCAGGTCTAAGACGGGTCTAGACGGCAGCTTAGTACCCTTAAAAAGGTCATTTTGGTTTGCTTGCAGATGGAGACAGGTGTTGCTGTTTCTGCATAGATTTTTGCATTGCCCCATTTTCCTCCAAGAGAGCCCATTTGTTGCCTCAGAATATACAAGTGGGTTTTTGAGGCATTCAGAATCGTAGAAGCGTGAGGAAAATAAATCAGATTTGGGGTTGAGCTCGGAGACGGTTAAAGACTATGAAGCTGCTCAGCTGACTGAGGCAGACCGTCAGCCAGAGAGCATATATGTTAAAGGATTACAACACAGCTCTGTTATGGTAGACTACAGAGTATCTCACTGTAGCAGCTCTACTGCAAACAGACATAAGCTAATTCTATGAGGCAAAAATAGGTGTAGATGCAGAGTGGAACATCATTAATATTGACTGAATACTTAAATGTTATTATTTTTAAAGTAGTAATGGTATTAGAATTAGCATTAATATTGTCAGGTATTATTATATAATTTTCTCTAAGGCTTTATTAAAAAATGTATTCATTAATTCAATCTAATTGCACTTTTCTCTCATTTCAATTAAACAAAATAAAGGAGAACAATAGATTTAGATGATTTAGTCTGTCTACAATGTATTTTAAAGACAAGCACCGTGCAACATAAATTTTATTTTCACAAAGGAGTCACAAAATATTACGTTACCTCGAAACTCGCAACAATTGACCTATAAATGCTGCTCTCTACTCTTCTCGCAGAACAAACGATGCTTCAGTTTGAATCACATGACACGAGATGCTAGTTCATGTCAGAAGCAGCACCGTTAAAAGCTGTTTGGCCATTTGTGGGTCATCATGACTCCTGCAGAACTTGTCCAGGGCCCTTTTTTGTCACAGCAATAAAAATGGTTTGGTCTGCTGGTCACTGGGGAAATCAAGTCAACCTTCAACAGGCTGCAGTTCAGACTCATTCCTCTAATAAGGGAGGTAGAAACCAGTCATGGGCTGGAATTGTTCCTCAATGCCTCCCAGTGAAATGCATTTCTTCAGTCTCACAATTTTTAGCCGTGAAACAGATGGAATAGATGGAAACTGCCCACCACTCTGTGTGATCATGATGTTTTTTTCTTGAATGAATCTGTCAATAATTGCTGTATGCAACAACACAAATACTGTAGGCATAAATATGGGTAGAACAAAATTGCCAATATAGTCAGTTTTTATATTAGGCCGATTCAAAACTGATTGATATTCATTGAAGAGCAGGAGGAGAAAAGAATGTTATTGTATCCATTTAAAATGCAAACCTGTTTGCATGCTGCAAATATGAGTACTGATTTTAATATGTTTAAATGAGAAAGTTTGCTCCGGCTGGTGGGCGGTGCTTGGTATTTCCTCAACTGATCTCAACGTGGCTGCTGGGTCACAAACTTTCTCATTTTACAGCTAAATAGTACACTACAAGATGATTCTGAGGTGAGAAATAGGCATTACAGTAACAGAATATTGATTCATATTTGATCAGCGCTGCCTAGTTTGACCGTTTGATCGGAGTTCGCGAGTGATTGACAGCTGCTCAGAGATGGCAGGCTCCAGCTCGGCTCTGATTGGTCTGTGAAATCTTGCAGATGCCATTAGGCGCACCGGAGAACACAGAGGCACATGATTTTTTTTCAGATTACCTGTCTCATGCACTACTGTCAGGATATACTGACTGTTTTATAAAAATAACTTTTTTCAATCATATTTGCTCCAATTCTACCCACTGCAGCTTTAAGTGTGTTAAGTTAAAAGTTGGCGTCAGTGGTTGGCCATTCGATTTGAAATAATAAGACTATGGTGTGTCTGTTAACCCCCATAGCACCATCGAGAGGGTGTTATTTTTTTCCGGGGCATTTTCGGGTCGTGCCCGACACAGATAAGAGCCACAGTGAGGTTACACTCAAGGGAAGACGTTCTGATGGAGCTGAAAAATTCTTATTTCGATGTAATCAAGACCGGTGGTGAGTCTGTGTCCGTCGGGAAAAGTAGCTTCTGCTGTGTTTATTTATAGCCTCAGAGACATAGGCGCCGATTGGTAGAGAGTGCACTTGAGGCAAAATACTTTCTGAGTTTTTGTCTTAAAAATTCACAACTCCACCACCGATGTAGAAAAGATAAGAACACAGTAGAAGAGAATGAAGACCTTTTGATGCTGCTGCTGTGGTTAGTGATGTATACGTGCATGCTACAAATATGGGTACTGATTTTTATATTATATTATTATTATTCAGTGGGTTTTATTATTTTTTTTTATCTTATTTTATCAAGTGTGTTCTATTTTTCCATCTTATTTTCCCTGTTTTTATGTTTATTTTCCGTTATTGTAAAGCACTTTGTGCTGCATCTCTTTTATGAAAGGTGCTATACAAATAAAGTTTATTATTATTATTATAACACAGCAAAGGTAGAACAAAGCAAAGGCCATGAGACTAAATGTAATCAACAAAATTGTGATGTTTTAGATCTCACTGCATTCTCATAAGTGAGCAGAGTCTAATTAATAAGAAAAAAAAAAACTAACTACAGCTGGGAGGCTGCTCCAGAGTCTCGTTAAAAGATGGAATACAAAATGTAATTACAGTGTGTGTGTGTAGGAGGATCAGACTGATTAAAGCTGGCAACATATTTGGATGCACACACACCGACGCAAGACACTAAAAAACAGGTGAATGCTATAATTTAAAGCTGCAGTGCGTAAAAATTGGAGCAAATATTAATTAAAAAAAAGGTATTTTTATAAAACGGTCACTATATCCTGACAGTAGTGCATGAGACAGGTAATCTGAAAAAAATCATGTGCCTCTGTGTCCTCCGGTGCTCCGAATGGCATCTGCAAGATTTCACAGACTGGAGGAAAACAACCAATCATAGCTGATTTGGAGGCAGCTCACAATCACTCGTGAACTCCGACCAAACGGTCAAGGCGAGAAATAGGCATTGCGGTAACAGAATATTGATTCATATTTGATCAGCGCTGCCTAGTTTGACCGTTTGATCGGAGTTCGCGAGTGATTGACAGCTGCCTCAGTTGAATGAACAGCCAATAGGAATGCTCTCTCTCTCTGAAATGAACAGAATAAAGGTAATTTTTCTGTAACTATTGCTGTTTTGGTGAAAATGGCATGGAAATGTTGTATAACTGCTGTATTTCTAGAGTCAATATAGTAAATAAGTAAATAGCATTGGATATGCAATATGTCATAATTTTGATGAGAGCAATTTTGCAAAACCATTCTAATACAATTCAGCAGCAGTTTGAGAAGCGAAAACAAACATGTTTTATTGCTGGAAAGTCTGTTTAAGTGGGTTCTGTGAATGGGAAGTGGGATGGAGGCTGTAATCGCCTGGGGTTCTTCTAGCCACAGAAAAGGCAATGGCGGTTTTAATGCCAACTGATAATTTGGCAAGTGGTCTAATCATCACTTCTGAACCATTTTGGGTATTTTCCCAGGAGGAGAAGCTCTTAAGATGTTCTTCAGTGCAAGAGCAAGCAGCTTGTAGTAAACAACATTCAAATATTTCATTCTGCATCTAGATAGTATCAAGTACTGCACATATACTGCATATCTGTTAGTCTTTTTATTTTGGTTCAGGAGCAGGGCCTCACCTCGACCACTTCTTATCACCTGTCAAGCCTACTTATACTTAACCCATCCCCTCTTGCCTACTAAGCCTTTACACTCGCACCTTCCACTTCCACTATTCACATCCATTCATCCTCTCAACCCCCCCCTTTCATCCCCTCCATTCTCCCTCCCTCTTCTCCCCCAGTCCCGTGCACACAGTCAGGGTCCTTACAAGTGAAATTTGCCACATTTCATGATAAAACAATACAAACTATGCAGTCTTTGTGGGCCTCTCATTGCACATTGCCTGATGCTCACTATCTGATAATCAATATAAACAGCTACTTCTCTACATGTCTCTGATTACTGATAATGTTGCCCCTACACTGTGCTAATTACAATTCTATTCAATATATGTAGAACAGTCTTCAATCAATTCGTTGTTTAAAGGTGCTAAATTCTAAAATCGGAGCATTTCTATTGCCTCCACACGGCTCTCAACATGGCGACGGCTGAGCCGGTGGCTCGCAGCTAACGGTGCTAACAGCGCCAACAGTGCTGCCAGAGCTAACAGCGTTTACCTGAGGGGGAACCGGAGGGTGGCTGCTACGCTTCCACGATGAAGCCGTCGGTCGGAACGGCGTTATCAGCTGTAACCGCCGTATAAGGCAGCGCAGGGCAGCGGCCATGAGCTAGCCAGTGGGGCACGCTCACACGCACTAAAAGCACGCACGGCTGGCCCGGCGAAGTCAACAAAGCAAGGAGAAGCTTGAATTACAACACACACAGAGGGAGAGTGACTTCATACTCTGCTCAAGTAGACATTACTCCTCTGATCTGGAAAATCCTTGGGCTTTAAGAA
Source organism: Sebastolobus alascanus (assembly GCA_916701645.2). Lineage (NCBI taxonomy): Eukaryota > Metazoa > Chordata > Actinopteri > Perciformes > Sebastidae > Sebastolobus > Sebastolobus alascanus. The sequence goes on from CAKAOJ020000361.1 coordinate 831,550, forward strand.
TCATTTTACAACATTTCCTAACATTAAATAGACAAAACGATTGTTAAATGAATCAATAATGAAAATGATTGCTAGTTGCAGTAGATACTGAGCTACTACATTGAAAATACAGCAGGTTATTAAAACAGCCTACTGAGTATCACCAAACAAAATCATAAAACAAGCACGGTTACCAACGGAGCACATTTCCATTTAGGCCTTCTATATGAAGTGATGAGTCATATGCTCCGGTGCCACTCACTGCACATTAGGGCAGGGAATTATAGGATACAAGACCATTACAACCTGGGCAATGCTGCAATATGGAAATACACACAGGAAAGTTATGCTGTAGCACATTCACACTGCATAAACTTTCAACAATTTCTGAGGAACGCACTGCACAGCAGCTGTAGGCAGGAGCTGCATTCAACAAACCAACTTCTCTGCTGTCTCACATATGAATGATGAAGCAAACAGCTGTAGATTCTGTACAATCACACATGTATTTTGGCGGATTAGACCTTTTATCAGGACTATGGGGTCGTGTACAGACTGGGATTTAATCAATCTCCCTCACTCTCTAATGTAAGTTTTGTTTCTCAAATAGCACTTTTATGATTCTTTTGAGTAGTACAGTAGAGTTGATTTATTTAGCAGTCTAACCTCCACCTGAGAGGCCAAAACAAGAATAGTACATTATAGTTTTATAGCTTAGTATATACTGTATGAAGCTGAGACTCACTCTATACTGTAGCTCTGTCCAAATTGTTTCTACTCGTTCTACAAAGGATGCTTTTTAAAAACATAATCATTCCTTAGATATAAACCAAACCCAGCAAAAACCGTCTCCGGTGTATTTCACCTCTGAAATGCAAAAGCTGCCAAAGAACTAAACATCCAATTGAAGCATGCCCCCAACCCAACCTCTCTGGGAGTGATCCTGGACATGACCCCGGCCTTTAAGAAACATCTGAAAGGAACGGCGGTAAAGGTGTTGTCCAGAAACAACCTGCTTTGGAAGCTCGCAGGCTCAAAATGGGGGGCTGAAGCCCCTAAACTGCACAGCTCAGCAGAATATTCTGCTCCTGTCTGGACCAGGTCACCCCAGACACACCATGTGGACGCCCAGTTTAACAATCCAAAAGGTCAAAGATTCCCCCCATCTACCAATCCATGCAGACATCTTTAATCCACCTTCTGCTCATCTCCCATCTAGATGACCAATTTGGACAAAAATCCCACCTGTGGACTTTACCAGCCAGTCTGCTTGGGAAAAAGGAATGGGAGTCCAAAGATGTCCCAAATAAACATCTGGTGTTAGACTCCTCGACCGGTCCCTGGCACCAACCCTCCCAAGGAGTCAGTGGTCAACCCTCAACAGATTCAGGACCGGCCGCGGCCCCTGCTTGGACAGTCTCCATATGGGGCAGCAGCCCAAACCCACTGTGTGCTTGTGGAGAGGAGCAAACGATGGAACACATCACTGAAGCTTGTCCTCTCCAAAGACTAAAAGGAAGATTAGTCACTCTCCATATAATTTCTATGAACAGGTTCTGCTTTCACATGCAGAAACGCAACGGGACAAGATTTTGGTATCACAGTGTTTCTGTTTGTAGTCCGGGTAGTATTGACCAATCACGGTTGAGCAGGCTTTGATTGAATGCAGGTAAACAGTCCCTGTGGAGAGCAAAAGAGGCTGAACGCATTGAAATGCAATCTGGGAACCCACCGGCTATCATCTAAAGATGATTTAGATTTTTATTGGTTTGAAATTAGCTTGTAAACTGGCTACTTGTGAAACAATCCAGTCGTACACGTCGTCTCTCAACTACAACTCCACTCTCACATCTCAAGTTGCTTATTAAACTGTACAAAATGAGCAGCGCACAGAAGAGGAAGTCTTGGCCCGGATATCCGCTGGCTACACCGGAACCCCAGAAATATACCCCCTTGCCCCCAGAGGTTTTTTCATCATCAGACTGATAGACGATGGGTTCTGAGATTGATCTCCATACAGGAGACCAGGAGGCAATTATACTTGGCTCAAGGATTTTTTTGTTTTTAATGAAGCCAAATAGCCATTTTCCCAAAAACAAATACACATGAAAAACAGACAAACACGGAGGCTCAAGGACTTTGAATTTGCGAAATAACAAATAATTCTTAAATATTAAATATGTACATTTGAATTTGAAGGTTCTGATGCGTTTGACATCCTTGTCATAGTTTAGAAAATGTACTTTGACTGGGTTGTTATTACAATTATGCAGCAAATGATTTGATTGATATTTATATCCAAGGTGTATACATACTAATATTTTCACATACTAAATTTGCATATCAACAGCAAGCTTTGTTAATGTGTGTATGAGGAATTTGCCTTAAACGCATTTGAGTTTGGTTTAAAGGAAAAAGCGTTTCAGTATTATGCATTGTAATATAATATGACTTCAGTTTTTTCTAATGGATCTCCGCTCTAATGATTTATCGTAAAGCTGCCAGGGAGAGGCTGCGTTATGTGTGTGACTGTGAGGGAGGAGAGGAGAAGTTCTATCAAAGTTGTTGCTATACGTTCTGGCATTTTGCCATCCTCAAATAGGTCAGGAGATGTTATACATTTGTAAGTAAAGAACGTGTCAAGCTGTGCTTTTAGAGAAGAGAAAGAGCTGCCAGAAGAAAAGAAGCCGTGCACATGTGAACCTATTATTAGCAGCCTATAGGCCCATAGGCAGATTCGGACAAGTAAATGCTGATGCTTCTGTCTTGATGTGAAACAATATCCATAATGGACCTAAATGGACAGGATGCATTGTGTAACATGATGCCAAGAATAGAGTAATGTTTTACCTGCTGCAGTCATTTAAAAAAAAAAAAAAAAAAGCTATAGGCTACATACAAAATACATCTAAATAAATGCTGATTGTAAGCCCAGTGTAACATGAGACGCAACACTGATTAAGCAAAGATGCCGTACACTTAAACCGGGGATTAAGGCCTTAGACTCCCTAGACTAATTACACCTTGCAGAAATGTGATTAGTGGGAGCAGCCACAGTAAGCAGGACACAGACACGGACATGGGAGTTAAAGCTCTGCAGCAAACAAAACACACAAATAGATGCTTCTGGACTCACAGGCAGTCTGGTGCTTACTGTACGAGCAGATGGACATGTAATGGAAACCATCATGTGGTTGAACGAGGGAAGGGGATTAGCGTTTGATCCCGATATTGATCTGAAATGTCCAAGTAATGGCAGGATGCTCCACTAGAGAGCTCGCTCGTGACTTTGAACTTTTATTTCTGATTATTTTCATCACAGTGTTTTCTGTATAAGTGGTTAAATAACAGGAAGAATGGCTGGAGTCTGAAACTGATAATAAGTACATAACGTTGTGTATCTCAATGGGAGAAAAATTAAGTACAATATGATAAACTAGTGTTATAATTACTTGTATAAAAGATTCTAAAAGTGATTTTGAAGATTATGTATTTCACTAAGATGGGTTTTAACAATACAAACTACATCCTGCATGGTATGTGCACGTCTTTTTTTCACATTTTTCACAGATTTTGATGAGCTTCTCATGCACATCTTAACCCGAGCTTCCATATCCTTCAGACATCAGTAGTAATTTTCATGTTGGGCCCAACACAATAAATATTAAGTATTCAAAAAATGTTCCCACAGTTTCTATGACTACTCAAAACTTCATTAGACTACACAAAACATCATCTGACGTGAAAGCATGTGAGACTTTTCATTTTCCATTTTTTACAGGGCTAACATTGCAAATGAACATTTAATTCTGACTCACTGAGCATTCATTCTTTGTTGTGCTATAATAAATGATACTTAATTAATTAAAACAAATAATTTTACAAGCTGATAATTGAGGGAAGGGCCCAAAGGAACATTTAATTTACTCATAAGTGGATGATCTCTCTGAATGATGTGTTATTATTCAGCAGTCAAGTCAAATGCAAGGCTACTTTTTAGGTCTGTCAAAGTTAGTGATAATAACACGTTAACGCAGATTCGTTCGCCACGCATTAACGCTACTTGTGGTTTTTATGTTGTATCGAGCTCATGTATTTTTTATTTTTATATTATAGAGTTAATGTCTTAAGCTTGTTGTGAAAGAGGCTAAATAACGCTCCAAACATGCGCTAAATTTTGGCGAGGACAAACTGTCATGGCCATTTTCAAAGACCTCTGACCTCAAGATATGTGAATGAAAATGGGTTCCATGGGTACCGACGAGTCTCCCCTTTACAGACATGCCCACTTTATGATAATCACTTGCAGTTTTGGGGCAAGTCATAGTCAAGTCAGCACACTGACACACTGACAGCTGTTGTTGCCTGTTGGGCTGCAGTTTGCCATGTTATGATTTGAGCATATTTTTTATGCTAAATGCAGTACTTGTGAGGGTTTCTGGAGAATATTTGTCATTGTTTTGTGTTGTTAATTGATTTCCAATAATAAATATATACATACATTTGCATAAAGCAGCATATTTGCCCACTCCCATGTTAATAAGAGCATTAAATACTTGACAAATCTCCCTTTAAGGTACATTTTGAACAGATAAAAAATGTGCATTTCATTTGCGATTAATAATAATAATAATAATAATAATAATAATAATAATTAAATATAATAATAATCATGATTAACTATGGACAATTATGCTCATTAATCGCGATCAAATATTTCAATCGATTGACGCCTCTACTACTTTTTAAATATTTTTAAATATTCAATTGTTCACCCCTTGTTATTTTACACACGCACACACACACACACACACACACACACACACACACACACACACACACACACACACACACACACAGAGGCCTGAAATACACACATGCACACACACAGGAACCCATAGACATGCAGTTAGAGTGAAACACGAGTTCAACATGTTATAAGAGGTAGAGGTATAACTCGAGCTCTCTGGGTGAGAAAAAAAAATGATATTAAAATAAATAAATAGATCTGTTTAAAGTTTGATATTCAACTTGGCCACCTGCACCCCCCCATCGTCCTGGACAACCTACGCAGCATTTCTAACAGAGTATAGTGCAGAGGTAACAGCCCTTGTACAGTAAAAAAGGGATGGAGATCATCAGTATGTGTGCTCTCTACGGGGATCGAGCCAAAGTAGCTGCATCACTAAAAGAGCCAGACGGGCAGCCGGTAACCGCGAGGCAGAGATCAGAGCCCCACAATAAACCGGGACACCAGAGGAACCTGGGCGATGAGCGCACGGAAACGAGGGAAGGACACATTATGATCTGCGTAAAGGCGAATCTATTAACACCGCAGAAATGACCAAAAAAAAAAAAAGTAGAATCATCCCCACATCACATCGCGCTGCATTCCGCAAGATAAGTGAACCTGCATTAAAACGCGCCATTAAAAAGACAGAAAGCATCCTTGTTTGTGCCTTACCTCACTCAGTGTCTCCATCCCACTCGCACTTCTGGTCCTGATGATACGATACTGCTCTGCTCCAGCATCCTAAAGCACTGTTATCCGTCTAGGAGGAGGGGAGGAGGAAACATGATGGGTTAGTGCAGCTGGGCCGGCTGACGTACCCGCACTGACGAGACGGAGCCGACCAATCAGAGTGTAATCCGATAGATCCCTTTACCAATCCGCTCAGAGGAGAGAAAGTGAAGGACCGCACGCAGACGGTAATAGCAAGGTAGATTGACGCTGTGAGAGAATTTACAGTCAACTCCTTGCAAAGTGTTTCACAGCAGACGGACAACACGTTTAGCTCCTGGAAAAAGCATCCACTCACAGAATAGTTTCACAAGCCTGTACCGATAAATTATATTATAGTTTATCCTAAAGAATGCAGGGCGTCTTAAAGCTTGTGTGCATATCTCCATTGCTGGGTGGCATATACTCTTGAGACTGTACTAAAAGGCTAATATTTAATAAAGAAAGGAATAAGAGGCAAAATAGGAATTAGAGAAATAAATATAAAGGATACACCTTCAAAGATAAATATATATATATATTTAAAGGAAATTAAAATGCTAAAGCATACATATTTACATATGTATACTGATCCACTGTGTACTGTAGGGGGGGCTGTGTAATTTCTCAGTATATATACAAAATGTAATATGTACATATGTCACAGCTGTATAAGGCAAACTGTAGACCACACAATAACCTGTTTTTGTGGCGCTACTTTAAATATCAGCTTATTCAGACCCTAAATTCAGTTTTAATACACTTCTGCACATGTTAAACCTGCAGTAGGCAGAGTATTTTTGGCATCATTGTTTCAAAAATTCCATAATAACCTTTCAGCATATTGTAATTAAAGTGCTCTGAGAGAAAACTAGACTTCTGCACCACCTCATGGCTCTGTTTTCAGGCTTTAAAAAATCTAGCCCGTGACAGGAGACTTTGGCCAATCACAGGTTATTTCAGAGAGAGAGAGAGCGTTCCTATTGGCTTTTCATTCAACGGAGGCAGCTGTCAATCACTCGCAAACTCCGATCAAACGGTCAAACTACGCAGCTCTGATCAAATATGAATCAATATTCTGTTACTGTAATGCCTATTTCATGTTTTCAGAAACATCTTGTAGTGTACTGTTTGGCTGTAAAATGAGAAAGTTTCTCATTTTACAGCTAAAGGAGAAATAGGCATTACAGTAACAGAATATTGATTCATATTTGATCAACGCTGCCTAGTTGGACCGTTTGATTGGAGTTCACGAGTGATTGACAGCTGCTCAGAGATGGCAGACTCCAGATCAGCTCTGATTGGTTGTTTTCCTCCGGTCTTTGGATTAGGAGCCCCGGACACAGAGGCACATGATTTTTTTTTCTTCAGATTACCTGTCTCATGCACTACTGTCAGGATATAGTGACCATTTTATAAAAAATAACTTCTTTAAATCATATTTGCTCCAATTCTACCCACTGCTGCTTTAAGACACTAACCCTATAATATAAAATAAAAATAGATCCATAGTCTTGCAGTTATAGGTGGTCCAAGTCAGTAAACTGTATGCTAAGCTTGTCCACATTGAGGAGCAGTAAGAGGATGAGTCACCACATTTGGTCATAAGCTTATTTTAGAACTGGCTGTAAAATTCAATTAGAGCATGCTGCTGTATCACACATGTGTTCACGCTGTCCCTCATTGCTCAATTTCAACATTTTCCCCACTTGGAGATGGTTTCCTAGTCTGCTGTAGGCACACCTGTGGTTTGAGTTAGAAAATCCCCTCCCGGGTGGGGACAGCTTCTAAAGCAGATTACACTGACGGTGTGAAAGGGATCTGCTGACCTGCTCCTGTCTCCTTGTAGGCTGCTATAACCAGACACACACCTGACGAGCTCTGTGGCAGCGCTTCATCTCTGATGACAGAGTAACAGACTTTCAAAGAGAGAAATGAAACAATTAAATTCAATATTTTATTGCCCTTAGATCAGCAGCAATAAAGTAATAAGTGAACCAGCCTGACAGCATGACAGAATCAGGAACTTTCTTGTACAATGCACCGTCTAATCTAAAAAATAAAATTCTTCATTGCAAAATATTTGTCGTTCAAAATAGGATACCAAAACAAACATGATTATCACCAATTCACTTGTTTATATTATATACCTTCAATATTATAAATAAAATAATTCCAAGATGCTTTTAGTAGTCTGCACACCAGGTGCTAAAAAAAAAGGCAAATGCAAAAATGTTGATATGTTGAAAGATAAAAGACCTGACAGAATAATACAACAAAGTCCACAGACTGAAACTATTTCCATGAACCGGCACAGTAGAAAAAGAATGGAGGGAATTGTACAATAAACCAATTAATTTTAGGATAAAACAAAAGGGATGAAAAAGAAACTGGGATGAGTTATATTGGAAAACAACACTCATGGTTTTTTTTTTTTTTTACTGTGCTATTTTCAGGAGCAGTGGGAATTGTAAGATTTAGACGTTCAGTTGATTTAAAAGTGACTAAACCTCTGACTTAATTCCACCCAGAAATGTAGATTAGATTAATTTTATCTGATCTAGATCTTAAATGTGTCGTGATGCTGTTTCTAGCCATAATGTGTTTAAAGGAACAGTGTGTAAGATTTCGGGGGATCTATTAGCAGAAATGAAATATAATGTTCATAACTATGTTTTCATTAGTGTATAATCACCTGTAACTAAGAATTGTTGTGTTTTCGTTAGCTTAGACTGAGCCCTTCATATCTACATAGGGAGCGGGTCCTCTTCAAAGAGTCTGCCATGTTTCTACAGTAGCCCAATATTTGACAAACCAAACACTGGCTCTAGAGAGAGCCTATCACATTTTTACGTTACCTGAAGACCACCGTAGTTCTGCGTATTGTGAGCCTCAGAGTGCAAAACCGTAGTAAGGTTGGCCTCTGAGCGAGGCGAACGGCGTTACCACGGTTTCGCACTCGGCGGCTCACGTTACCGCAGTCTTGGAAAGGGAGGAGTGAGCGGAGGGATACTCAGTTGGTTGCAATCTGCAACCACACCACTAGATGCTGCAAAATCCTACACACTGTACCTTTAACCTGTCTAACTACAAGGCGAATGATTTGATTTGATCTTGTCGTGTCACATACTAAATGTAACATCAGCGTGACTGCTGAATAAAGATAAAATACAATGAATGAAAAATTACACAAGATAAGCCTGTCCGTTCACGGCACACTGCTTCACGTCTACATCCACTTTCCACATCTATCTCTATAATACTTACTATTCCAGTTACAACCTGCTTTTCCTTTCACATTTCCATTTACAAGTATATATGGTTTCCTTTCATATCCTTACTTTTCATGTTCCTTTTTAAATCCCCTAACTGCATGACCTTCAACCAAACACTTCCTTAATTGCTCAACGGGACATTTTCTCATGTACCATTCATTCTGTTGTGCTTCTTCTTTGGGTTTATTTGACTAAACTGTGTAGTTGGGTGGATTTATTTCAAAGGACACTTCTGGGAACAGCCTTTCTGTGTTGTTGTTTGGGTGACTTGGGGGAGTTGTCAGGAGGAGGCCATTGTGGTTTAGTTAGCTGAATGTCGTCTTCTATTTTAAAGGCTGTCTTCAGGGGATCGGCCTGCGGGGGCCAAACTACAGACATTTTGTTGGAGTGTGGTTTTCTTTCATCGCACATTTTTGCCGTTTCGTTTTCAACGCTGTGTGTTTTGTCTGCTGAACTTAGGCTGCTCAAGGAATATCTCCATTCAAGTGTTTCATCTGGGGGAATAGGTCCACCACTTCCTGCGGGAGGTTTCTGCCCAATTCCACTATCGTAGTTCCCTTTGGACTTGAGGAGTTGTTTGTAATGGGGCAGACAGTAGAAGTGTCCATGGAGAGAGACGTAATTTCCTAGGCTGCAATAGAAAAGCACATCATGTCTTTTAGAATAAATAATAATCATAAATTATACTGTCATTAAAACACTAATGTGTTCACTAATTAATATTGCAATGTTCAATTGTGCCCATGGCAACCATTCAATTGAATGAATGCCATATTTACCTTAATTTATTTCTGCAGTGCTCGCAGCAGAAACAGGATTTATGGTACTTTTTTTTGTCCACTATCAGAGTATCCATCGGATAAGCTCTCCTCCGACATACTGTGCAGAGCTCCGACTTCGGAACTCGAACCTGTTTGAAAGAGATAAAATGCAAATTATTGGATTTTTTCCCTCCGTTCATCCCGTGTGAAGAGCTTTTCCTTTGGGCTGCTCACAATGCAACAACTAAGGCTTTTCTTTCATTGCTTTATTATGGTTAATGTTGTTAGTACAAAGCAGTGAAATATATGACATTTGTATTTAAAAATGGTTCATTCATTTGTTTAGAAAAAACATTTGCAATGGTCATGAGGGGGAATGGTTCAGTGAATCTTTCCTCAGGATTTTATTCAATTCACTCGTCTACCTACCCACACACACGCATGCACAGATTTCAATGCATCTCTCAACTGCACTTTGGAGTTTCTTTGTGAGCACTACAAATAAGCTGTCACTCGGTTCAGTGCAAGCCCTCAGCCAGCGTATACTGTAATTTTCCTGTTGGAAAGGTACATTTTACTGTAGGCTGGCTTTATCCTGGTCAGCTAATGGACAGCCTCTTGAAAAGGCTGCAGTGCTTATCGTGACCAATTACACCAATTATGTTTAGAATTACATCATCCTTATTACAAGCAATGCACCAAAAGTTCAACAAATGCATTTGATTAAAGGTCTGCTTGTTTTGTTTTTTTCCAGAGCTTTCAATGGAATGCCATGGTGTTTATTAGTGAAAGCTGTGCCCTAAACGGAGATGTTTCAAACATTTTTTTAATACCGTTAGCTCAAGATCACGAGCCAATTATCTCATTAACTCGAGAAAATGAGCTTTGTTATCTCGAGATAACGCGATAATTATCATGAGAAAACAAAAGGTTGTTTTTTTTGCATTACTTGTAATGTTTGGGTCAAATCATGAAAAAGCTTTTTTTCTCAAGATAACGACATATTAACTTGTGATCTCGAGATAACGGCATTGGAATTTTTTTTTTAATCATGTCCATTTAGGGCTTCAGTACTTCCCAATGTCGAGTATGAACTTTCAAACAAGTATGATTGAAAATGTGCTCTATTGGACGGATTACCATGAAATTTGGTACAGACTTTCATGGTCTCCAGAGGATGAATCGCTTTAGTGAGCCCTTCACCTCCCATTTGTATTCCCATCAGCCTCAGCTGTACTTTGTGGTTTGTGCTAATTAGTACGTTAGCATGCTAACACCCTAAACTAAGAAGAATTACCTTGATAAACATTAGCATGTAATCATTGCCATTGTGAGCATGTTAGCATGCTAATTTAGCCCAAAGCACTACTGTGCCTAAGTAAAGGACTTTACACACCGGAAGCGTGACGAATAAACGACACGAAAGTGAGAAATACTCGCCTGCGAATATTATATGTCTATGGCTTTTATTGTGAAAGGTAAGAACGGAAGGAGCGGATCTGGTCTGTGCTCCCTTTGTCAAAGATGAAATAAAAAATCTGGAAATTTTAATAAAGTTTGCCATCTTTGAATACGGAACCTCCGTGTTGTTGTTTCATAAATAAAGGCGCAACTCAACACGTTCAGCACAACTCGATTGGTTGATGCCTTTATTTGCGGTGCGAAAGATCAGAGAATGGACCTTGTCCCAAAAAATATGACATCGCTTTTTCGCTGCATAATATTCGCGTTCCGTGTTAAAGTATTCATGACGAAAACAACAGTTTGAAAAATATATTGACGTGCAAATTAATCGCATGAAAAAAAACGCTGCCGGTGTGTAACAGCCTTATTACCTCACAGAGCTGCTAGGAAGGCCGTAGACTCTTGTAGGTTATTACCAAAACCTTTTGTTTTACAGGAAAGCTTTCACAATCATACAATGCAGTAATTAGAAATGCTGCTTTTGTAACACACCACAAACAGATATTCAAAGAAACCCCATCCATCCATAGTCCATGCCATTAGTTTCTGTTGTTTCATGCTGTATAGGTGTTTACCAGATGAGACCATCTTCGTCTGATGTGACACAACTTGTGATGTTGTCTCCTCAGAAATCGTGTAGCCGAGACTCTTGAAAACGGATTCACTCTCTGTCCATGTTTTGTGGAAATTACTCAGCAACTTGTCAGTGGCGTCGTCGTCGTAGTAGGCTTCTGTTTGCTTCGCTGCTGCAGCTTTTCTTTTAACTGCATCGGCGTAGGAAAAAGGAGCCCGTTGGGTCGACACGCTCTCCGAGTGCTCAGTGACAGCTGTCCTTGTTCCGGTGACCTTGCTGCCGAACTCATCAACATTTGAGAAATGTTCTGTGATTGATTTGGTTTCGGAAAAGGCTGATGGCTCCGCTGGCACGGTTTCTACCTCAGTTTTCTGAAGAGGGAGGGGGGTGCTCTGCCGTGAGCCTCTCTTTGTCTCTTGAGGACTTTCCCGCTTTGAAGTGTCTGCCATTGTTTCGCTCAGACTTGACACAGTCTCCTCCTGATCCCTTTTCTCCTCTCTGAATAAGGAACTTTGCTCACCCAGTTCAAAAACATTTTTAATAGCCTGGATGTCAAAAGCTGCCATTTCCTGTTCCAGGATGTCTGCTTTCTCTTTGTCACTATCTGTGCTTTCAGCGTCATTGTGAAGCCACTCTGTGAGTGGGATAAGCTCTTTTCTGATAAAGGATTTCTCTTCCGGTGACTCAAATTTGTTTACAAGACCACACAGGTCGGCCCTGGGAAGCTCATCCTTTTCTTTGTTCTTATTTTCTGCCTCGCAGTCCTCCGTGTCTGGGCCCAGTCGCTCGGGGATAGCAATGGGCTCCTTTCGCACATAGGTCTTACGAATTTCAGCCTTTTGAGCTTCTTCAAAAAACTCTCTCTTTTCTTTGACAGACACAGACGACGGCTCTGACATATCTGAAGCATCAATAAGTTCTGGGTCATTCTGACACAATAGCATGTGGGACTCAGACTTACTTTGTATTTCATTGGCATTCAAACGCTCTGAAATATTGGCTTGATCTTCTTCTGCATGTGCAGAGTTTACGTCCGCCCGCTGAGCCTCCCCAGATGAACTCTTTTTGGGCTTCTCTGCTGCAATCGACATCCCTGAAACCTCCACGAGTTGGGACTCGATTCTGATTTGCCGATGGAACGACGGCGGCGATTCCACGATCTCAGATTTCCTCTCCGAGATCTGTTGGGGAAGCAGCGGCGGTGGGGTGACGCCACGTGAGAGTTTTGCCGTCGTGTCTTTGAGTCGAGCCAAATTTTCCGCTCTGTCAAAAGTCGGAGAGGGCGTGATTCTGGTGAGCCTTGCTGTCGGGGTGTCGCACCTGCGCGGCGGCGGTGTGGGAGGCGTGGGCGGCCTGTGGAGCAGGGTGGGCGATGGGGTAACTCTCTGGGGTGAGTGAGTTCGTCGCGTGGATTCAATGGTGATAAACGTCGGTGAGGGAGAACGCAGCCTCAGTAGCGGCGAGGGAGCCCGAAGGTCGACCGACTTGCACTGACTCGCCTCTTCTTTCCGTCTTTCGTGGGACGTCTTCTTCTTCGTTTGATTCTCAATTTTGGCAGAACCAATACTGATCTTGGATATTCTCGGCGTTGCCCCAACAGAAACAGATTTCTCAGAAACTGGCTCACACTCGTGCTTCTCCATCGTCTCGTTATCGTCTAGATGCGTTAGTTTCTCCTCCGCTAGTTTCCTCACACGTGAAAGAATTTCTTCACTTTCCGCCACAGATCCCTCCAGCTCACACTTTCTCTCCGAACTCATGAGCCAATCTGGAACAGTATTGAGCAGAGTCTTCACAGATTTTGAGTCAGTCTTCTCTGAAACTCTCTGTATCTCTGTGATGTGAGAGATTAACACTCGGACCTCTCGCCTCTGAGATTCTTCTGTTCTCCCTGCTGTGGACGTTACCCGTTCATTTCGCTCTGACTCGCCTGTCACTGTAATTGGGACATCCCTGCTTTCCTCTGGCGGTTTCTCCACGCTCCGCTGAGTAGCTGTCACTTCTTTCTTCTTTTGAGATCCCTTCACTTGCTTTTGAACTGCTTTTTGTTGCTGGAAATTCTGATCGTCTTTGCTTTCCGCGGTAATGACTTCTCTCTTGACTTGAATCTGCTCTTCTTTTATACTTTGATGAATTTGGGAAACTGCGATTGTTTCACGAGTTTGGTGGGATTCTTCAGACGCTGCTGTCTTGGTTTCTATAACGTCTGCCTTTGATTCTATGGAAATCTCTTTACCTTGACCTGGCTGTGAAGCCCCTTTAGACTTTTTGGACTTCTTTTTCCTCTTCGCTGGAGTCGGAGTTTCTGCTTGGCTGTCAGTTATGCTAACAGTAACAGCAGGCGCGGAGGCAGCAGCAGGAGAGGAAGTAACTATCTTAATCCCCTGCTTTAACTCTGTCTTTTCTTCTTTAGGTTCACTGATCACTTTCACCTCAGTAGCTTCCTTCACTTCCACCTTGAAATCTCGTGAAACACTCTCACTCTCACTGGATGTTCTCATCTCTACTTGCTTTTCTTGCTTGTTGTTCTTTTTCACCTTTTGGTTTGGTTTGCCTGCTTTTCCATTTGTATTGGCAGCCGCCTTTTCTGTTTGCATTGGCAGATCGGAAACTTTCTCTTGGCTCTTGGTAGGAGAATGATCGGATTTCTTCTTGTTATCACGTGGTGGTGATTTGGACTGTTTAGCATTTTTGTCCTTTTTCTCAGATTGTGATTTGCTTGATTTGACTTCTACATGGATTTTATCAGAATGCATTTCATCATCGATTTTATCCTCAGACGTGTTGGAGCAAATTGTTTTCTGATTTTTAGAATCCTTCTTTCTATCGGCTGTTGTGTTTTCAGTTTTTGCGACATCAGTGATCGAAGTCTGGACTTTGTCAGCCATGACGGACTGAGCAGACTGCTTGGAGGAAACAGAAACAGTTTTCTGGGTAGTCGTATGCATCTGTTGTTTCACAGCTGAGACAGATGAAGTCTTTTGAACTGAGACAACCTTAGAAGTCTCACTAGAGACAATTTGCTGTTTGGCAGAAGATACAACTGTTGAATTTGTGAGCGTTTCCTCGTGGCTAGCGCTGACATTGCTCTGGGTGGTATTTGAGACGACGACATGCTTGGATAAATCACATGAAAGGGAGTCTGAATGAACGCTCAATGCCGACGTGTTGTTATTTGACCGCTCTGTATCGCCGGTGGAGAGCATTTCAAGAGCAGCGGTAACTGAGTCATGCATGTAAGTGGGTGTTGGAGTGGTTGGGGGGGTGCTTTCCTTCCGGTACTTTTCTTCTGCTTTTATCAATGGGGTGTTAAATCTACTCATTTTCCCTCTCATGGAAGGTGGAGGAGAGGGTGGAGGGGTGAATCTCACAGGAGCGATGTAAACTTTCTTCAGTGGCTGTGGCGACTGAGGCAGCAGAGGGATTTCACATGTTTTTGATGTATGCGTTGTTGTTGTTTTCGATTGGTTTTGGCTCATCTCCACCACTTCCTTCGATGTGACCACCACCTGTTGCATTTTACTGAACTCCACTTTAGGCTCCAGCTTCGGGACCTGGTGTAAAACGGGAGCTTTCACTTTTTTGACCGTCATCTTTTTCGCTTTGGCTGGCGAGGGATGGATTGCCTGTGCTGGCATGCTCTCCAGTTCTTGTTGAGATGGAGGAGGTGGGAGGAAGTCCTGCTCGGCGGTGAGTGGCGATGGTGGAGGAGGAAGGTGATCAATGTCAGAAACAACACAGGGAGGAGGAGGCGGAGGAGGAAGCTCAGCGTCTGCCACTGGTGGAGGTGGGAGAGGCAGATCGGGCTCCGGCGCTTGTGGTTTTAGGATGTAATCATCAGTTTTTACTTTGGTTTTATCTACTTTTTTCATTCCCTTTCCCTTCGACTTTAGATTACGAAACTCTGTCCTCACTGTTTTGATGCCGTGGTTTTGGGTAATCGTTTTATGCTCCACCACAGAACTTGACACTGTTCTAACAGTTTCATTAGAGATGGAGTGGTTTTGTGTCGATGTCTCAAGTGACTTAGCAGTTTTTATCTTCTGTATGTTCCTCTGTGCGTCAGCGTTTAGGTTTCTATCTGGAGGGCTCTGCTTGACTCGAACTCTCCTGTATGATCCAAGTCTGACTTTGGGAGCTTCCCGCTGTGCTGTTTCCAACAGCGATTTAATAGTGCCTTTAACATCGCCCTTTATCACTTCTTCTTTCTCCAGCTGGGACTGCTCGTGCGTCTCATATAATGACTTAATCGACATCTTCACATCACCCTTTACCTCGCGCTCGAGGCTCGGGCTCCTTTCCATCCTCGGCGAAGGCGGAGGCTCCATTAGGAGCTGAATGGTTCCTCTGACGTCTCCCTGAACGTCTATTCCCTGTTGACTCGTCCTCCTCTCGCTGGAGGCGTCATGCAGACTTTGCATTGCCGTGCGAATATCGCCCCTCACAATTTCTTCCTTTTCAACTTCCCTCACCGCTCGCTTTGCCAGCTCCAGAGATTTCAGTGTGGCCCTCACATCTCCGGGAACCAAATCCTCGACGGCAGCTTCGACTCTGGATGTCGATGATTTCTCGAGAGATCTCAGAGCCCCTTTGATATTTCCCGGTATGATATCCGGCTTCTCCACCTCCTTGTATCGCTTTTGAGCCCTCTCCAGGCACCGCAGGGTTTTCGGTATATTGCCTTTCACCACCTCCTCTTTCTCTACAACAACTGTGTGATTTGCTGATTCAGACAATGAGCTCAAAGCAGCTCTTAAATCGCCTTTGACTATCTCCTCCCTTCGGAGTCTTTCCAATGAGAGGGTTGGCTCCGACATGAAAACTTTCACCGTGTTGTGAACATCACCGGGTACAACATCCTCCACTGTACGCTCAATTTGCGTTTGATTACGGCCAAGGATGAGTTTAGTGTGCTTGATGTCGCCTCCGACTATCTGCTCTTTTTCCACTCTGTCAGGCAGAGTCTCATCAGGCTCTACGTGGAGCTGTTTAAGATAGTCCAGAGCCCCAGATTCAATGCATGTGGAGTAAAAGTTGACATTTCCTTTTTCAGCCTCATGTACCCTTATCTTCACTGCCTGATCTGTCTTGTCTAAGCTGGACAGTCTCTGAAGAGCACTCTTTACATCCCCTCTCAAAATGTCCTCTTTTTCCACGTTAGCACTCTCTTGTTTATTGAGAAGGGAATATAATGTCATCTGCACGTCTCCTTTCTCGTCCTCCTGGATGAGTATTCCACGTTTCGCTGAGCCGCTCTCATCAAAAAGGTTGTTTATCGCTTCCTGAATGTCACCTCGTAATATTTCCTCCTTTTCAACACCGCTGTCTCTCTCTTGGTTGAATAGTTGATGCACCGTTGAACTGATGTTACCTTTCTCTTCTGAATCTACGACTATCTGCCGCTCCTGTCTGTCCTGTCTGTTCAGCAGGTTCATCATTATAGTCTGCAGATCTCCACTGATGACGTCCTCTCGTTGAATTTCCGGAGCCTGCTTGTTCATCAGCTGGTATTTTGCCATCCTAACGTCGCCTATTTCATCGGCCTCGATGAGTATCCCCTTCGACTTCACCATTTCCTGACTATAAAGTTCCTCAAGGGTTCCCTTGACGCTCTTGCCCAGGATTTCGGTCTTTTCCATTTTCGTCTCGTTAAAGTCGTCAAACGGCGTCGTTTCAAAGAGCCACGTTGTCGTCTGTACATCCGCTTTGGAAACCTCCTCCCGTGATGTGATGGTCGCGCCTTCGCCCTCATCTACCTCTTTAATGTGGTCAAGAGGATTTTTCTCAAAGAGCCAGACTGAATGTTTAACGTCTCCCTTTTCGACCTCCTCCTTTTTAACCGTTTCGATCAGATTTTCAGAGCTCATGCTTCTTATTTTGTCGATGGACTGGGTTTCAAATCTCCATTTCGCCGACCTGACGTCACCTTTTTGTATTTCGCTCACATTAACCGTTCTAACAGATCCCTGCGACAGTGCGTCCGACTCAAAGCGATCTTTGTTCATCCTGACATTGCCTCCCTGAATGTCATCCACAGTTTTCATGAAACCCTTCTTCTCTTCGGCAGCGATCCTGTCGAGAGGTTGTGTCTCAAATTTCCACTTGGCGGAGGTGACGTCCCCTTTTTGCACGTCCTGCTGTGTGACGGATTTAATGATATAAACCTCATCGGTGTCCTTGATGGCGTCGAGGGGCTTGGTTTCAAACTTCCACCGGGCTCCGACGACATCTCCTCGCGTTACTTCTTCGCTTGTGACAGTGGTGACCTCGTGGTAAAGGCCCTCTTTGTCCTGAATGGCGTAAAGGGGCTGATTTTCAAACATCATGGTGTAATTCCTCACGTCGCCCTTTTCGTCGTCGTCGCGGACAATTTTCCGCATTTTCATCAGCTCCGTGTCCGTCTCCTGAATTTCATCTAAGGAGTAGGTCTCAAATATGAAACGGCCCTTATCTACATCTCCTCCTTGCACGTCGTTCACTGTGCGGCTGCTCACAAACTCCTCCTGGCTGTCGTGTATTGTATCTATTGATTGGTTTTCAAAGAGCCATTTGCAGTTCACCACATTTCCTTTCTGGATGTCCTCAGTCTGAACTGTCTTGAGCTGCTGCAACACCTCCCCAGATGAAGAAGTCATAATATCGGATGTTTGGTTTTCAAAAATGTACTTCATCCCAGACACGTCTCCTGACCCGATGTCTATCTCAGTGATGCGCTTAAAAGAGCCCTTCTCCTCCCCGGTGAGGCTCTCCAGGTTCTCCGTCTCAAAGAGAAAACAAGCCGTTCTCACATCCTTCCCTCTAATGTCCTCTTGATTGACAGTGCATGTTTTCAGAATGGTCTCCGTCTCGTCGCGGATAGCATCGAGTGCTTGTGTCTCAAAAAGCCATGTGCAGGTTTTGACGTCTCCCTTTTGCATTTCCTCGGATTCATTTTCACCCTTTAACTCCGCTCTTTCATACAGGATGTCCATTGGTTTTGTCTCAAACAGCCACTTGCAGGTTTTCACATCGCCCTTCATGACGTCAACATTTCTACTTGTCCCCGCAACCTCTTCGTCTTCAATATTGCTGAAGTATTTAATAGCATCAAGAGGCTGTGTTTCAAACAACCACTTTGCAGTTTTAACGTCACCAGACTCTATTTCTTGTTTGGATATGCCCTTGATGATTTGGTATTTCTCAATGCTTTCACCAAACTGGTCGATCGGTCGTGTTTCAAACATCCACTTGCACGTTGTTACGTCTCCCTTCACAACCTCTTCACGCCGCACTGTTTTCACCTCATGGAAGTGCCCCGAGCTGTCTTGCATGGCGTAAAGCGAGCTAGACTCAAATAGGTTTTTATTTGATTTCACAGAACCAGATGTCACACCCTCCACGAGAATCCTTTGAGATTCGTCCCTCCAGTTTAAATCTGTGCTCTCAAAGATTTGCTTGTAGTTCGAGACGTCAACTCTATCAATTTCTTCCATGTCGATCGTTCGGATGACTTCCTTCTTTTCCTGTCTGATGTGCTCCAGAGGTTGGCTTTCAAACCGCCATTTCTGATGTCTGACATCACCCCTCTCCTCATCAAGTGCTACCGTTTTCTTCAGTTTGCCCACCTCTGCAAGCTCCTTCAACTCCTCACCTGGAATCGTTTCAAAATAATGTCTGGCTGATCTCACGTTACCTGCAATAATATCCTCCTTTGTCAGGGGCTGAGCGTTTGAATCGTCTTTTAACGTATCCATTGGCTGGGTCTCAAACACCCAGCAGTTCTTGCGAACATCTGCCCTGCAGCTTGTGCCATCCTCCTGCGTGAGGTCGTCCTCAACATTCACAGTGCGAGTAACCTCTTTCTTCTCCTCTCTTATGTGCTCTAGAGGTTGACTCTCAAAGCGCCATTTTTGGTGCCTCACATCCCCTTTCATCTCTTCGTTTACTGTTGCCTTTTGAAGTTTTCCGACCTCGGGGCCAGCCTTCCTCTCCGCTCTAGGGCTGCTTTCAAAAAAGTGCCTGGCAGATCTAACATTGCCCCCGATAATGTCTTCAATAGACTGGGGTCTCGCATTGGAGTCGTCCTTCAGAGAATCCATTGGCTGGGTTTCAAACACTAAACAGTGCTTGCGCACGTCAGCTCCAGTAATCTCTTTCTTCTCCATTTTTGAGCTTTCCCATTCAGAATCTAATGTCTTTATCTCAAACAACCACCTGCCCCAGTCTCCCTTATTGCTGTCCTCCATTGAAAGACTACACACAAGTTTCAGAGATGTTGATTCTCTGTTTGTCATGTCCAGTGGCTGGGTATCGAAAAGCCAACGTGAAGCAATGGACGTCTCCAATTCACTTTCAATTTTACGCACAGACTTAATCTCCAGCATTTGGCTTGATTGTCCCATGATGATGCATTTAAACTGAGTGTCAAAAGTGCTCGTGACAGTTTTCACGTCTCCGTGAATTTCCTCTAACACTGACCTCAGACTCAACAGGTGGCTTTCGTCGATGGTCTCAGTGTGGCCAAGGCTCTCCATGTACTTATTGTCAATCATATAAATGGTGGCGTTTCCATCCTCCTCTGTGAACACAACCTCTTTCGTCAAATCCTCCTCCTTATGCATTTTATTTAGAGTGTCCATCGTCTGGGTTTCAAACAACCACGCCGCAGCGCGGACATCCCCTTTATCAGATTTGTTGAATTTGTTTTTATATTCTGTCGAGTTGATATTGTGCAAACTCAGCTCATCCATCGGCTTGGTCTCAAACATCCAAGCTGTACGCCTCACATCTTTTCCAAGAATCATTTCCTGCTCAGTTATTTTGTTGTTGTCGTCGTCCTCGTCGGGAATTTCGTCTTTAATGGTGTCCAGTGGCTTATTTTCAAACATCCATCGCATCGCCTGCACCTCCCCGGGGAGAATCTCCTCCCAGTCCATGTATTCTTCGTCGTTGACTTCATCGGGACTACCGCCATCATCCTCATACACGTACTCTTGGTTCTCTGACTGGTTGTTCTCAGTTTCGGTACAATCACTGTAGTATTCCTTCTCTATATTTTTACGAACCTCAGGATGAATGTGCTTGTAAAGGCGTTTCAGCTCATACATACTCCTCTGCTTGAAGTAAGCCTCTTTGTTGAGTGGGTGTTTGGGGGGGTTTACCAGTTCTGGAGGCTCAGGTGAGTAATAGCATGCTGGGATATTTTCACTGTCTGATGGCATTTCTAGTAAGTCTGGAGGCGGGGGCGGAAGATAGTCAGAATCCTCAGCTGGCGGGGGAGGAAAGTCCTCATAATCCATCACTTCAGCCGACGTGTCTTCTGCCGCCTCAGTGGCGGATGCCTCGTACACCTCCCTCGTCACGGTGTTGTTTTGTGTCACATTTGAGGACCACTTAGCTCGATTGACATCACGTACAATCTTTTTAAGGAACAAAAATTATATTTGTGGGTGATTACCTATAAATCCGTCACATTGCCCCATAACAGGGTTATATGTATATTACATTTCACCTTGTTGTAACGCCTGCAGATAAAGTGTCAAAATGAGATCATAAAACATGAATAATCTCAGCAGAACACGTGTCAATCCTCCAAGGTTAATGGTACTGTGTGTGAATACGTTGCTTTCTTATTATGCTCTTGGCAGCCACAAATCAATAAATCACTATGATGAGTTAAAGTTATAATCCTTAAGATTCTTATGAAGGCAAACCCTGTTAATATTATTCATGGATTGCATATTTTAAGCAGTAGCAATTTGTGTATTTACAATCTGTTATTGTTGTTATTGTGATATTTCGATTTTTGCCCCTATTCCAAAAAAGACAATATTCCTACTAAGCGGTTTACATGGCTAATGACAATACATATTCCACTAATATTCCCGTTTACATGCAGCCATCAAAATAGGATTTTTTTCAAAATTTTTCACCGGTGGCGGACTTGTTGGACCGTGCGAAAACAGCCTCCCTCTTTCATTCCTTCAACCACCTTCTTGAAAAGGTCGGCGTTGCGATATCTGCACATGTATAATATTGTCATATTTGGAATAATAGTGTAATATTAGTGTCCATGTAAACGTAGTCACTGTTGACTTTTCGCTGTTACCACCGGTAACCACAGGTGTCGCCAAATCAACCCGTACTAAAATCTTAAGGATTGTAACTTTAATTGAAATGCTATATTTACTATCTCAAGTTATACTCACCCTAAATTAAATATTCTGTCCCTTCAGATTTTCAATAACTCAAGTGAAATGGAGATGCTTACCTTAATTGGTTTTTGTGGAGCGGCTTCTTCTATTGTTTTTTCAAAGCGATCCCTCAGTTCTTTTGTAGTGTACCTGGGAAAGTCCTCTTCTAAAAATCAGCACAGACACAAGTATAAAGGAAGGCCCTAAATGGTCAGCCAGTGACGGCGTATATGGCAGAGAATAAAAATACCTAATCAGCACCGTACCTGTTTCATTTTGATGGTTTTCATAACTGGATGCCAAGTTATTTTCGCTGTAGGAGACCTAAATATTCAAAATGAGAAATGGAAAGAAGATATTGATGATAAAAAAAAGCGAAAATGCAGACATTCATCATTTACTTATGAATACTACACATTTTTTTTTTTTATCTCAGCACAAACTGTCAGAGACTACCAAACAAAACAAACATTAATTACACTAATGTGATTGATTGCAATCAGTGGCAATTTTTTACCCAACAAAGCAATCAAAGTATATAGCTCATTAGCAAAGCGTTGTCGCCATGCCTGCAGAAACACAGTGACAGAAAAAGTTCAGTACCATCGCTTCTTGGTTGAAGTTTATCTGCTGACTGCCTGGGACGACCTGCCTGCTGCTGCTGCTGCTCGACACCGTCACCTCCGAGTTGGATATTTCCTGCGAAGATGAGAACATTGATTGTCAAACGCAGTGAAAAATGTGTGCATACAGTACCACGCAAACACAGATAACTCTCTCCGTCTCGCTTCAGCACGTTGCCCCTCTTGCCGCAGATGTGAGTTTACTCCACCAGCCAAAGCTTAACAGTACATGACTGAATACCATGCAGAGAAGATGCTCGACCAGATTGCTCACGGCAGTTTGAAATGACTAATCACAGATGGAGGCGAGATGACAAAGAATGTGTCAAGCTGTTCACTCACACTGTACCATAGCAAAATAAGAAATCTTTTCCACTGCGTTGGGTAGTTTCGATCTACCGAGTGGAGCTACAATACAAGTGTTATTAAAGCGCCCTGAAGGAATTCATGAAAACTGTTAGAAATGTCAAGTAATGGTTGCAACTTAAACCCACACACTTTTCTACACACTTTGGTATTGGTGCAATAAGATGGAATAAGAGCCTCAGTGTTAATATTCAGCCTAAATTCTTACTTTGCAAAGCTCCCCATGCAGTCACGCAACTCTAAAGCTAAATGATGGAAACATGCTCAGATCAGACGAAATGTTACCGTCGTTGGACCACAGTTTCATGCTCTCGGCCTCGTGAATATGTTCTACATGTGTACCTGCACACTTCTGTGTTGGAAATGGAACTGGGTAACATTGTGTGATGTTGCAGTTTCCTGTGTCTCAAATTGTTTCCTCAGACTGGCGAGTCCCCCAGGCAGGGAACAGACCTCCGACTCCTCCATGACCTAACGAAGCAGAAAATATCATTAGCTGCCTCCGCTTCTACATGACCTGAAATCAAACTGGTGCTTAATAGGGCTATTCTGCAGTGCAGGCCGCCGTCAGACGCGGTGAAGCTAATGCTACGTGCGGTTTGCCCTACCCACATACACAGACACATAATAGTGCTGTTCATGTAATAGTTTCAAATTTCCATAAGGAACTGTGAGAGCTCCTTCAACCTAATTGACCATAGAAAGTTGGCTTCCAATTATTACACAAATGTTCTTTTCAATGCAGGCAGGTACTGTTGCTTTATGTTGTAGTAGAGACAATACATGTCCATGCACAAGCTTAAGTACCCCGCGGCGCTGGGGATGGTGTTGTCTGCTCGCTTGGAGACAGCTGGCTGGTGCACGGCCTCACAGTTGGTCAGTGGGATGACCTCTGAGCCCACAGAGTGAATCCGGTTCCTCTGGTTTATATCACTTTCAGGAAGTCCTGCCCTGGTTCAACCTGCGCTGCCAGCAGCTGTGGCACAAATAACCAATAAACTGTTCAATAAAATTCTCCTCACGTGTGCTATTAGGTATCATCCAGTTATTAAGACCATGAACGCATGCAATTAAACTGCACTGCTAAGGGTGTCCGATCCCCTCATGTTTGCCTGTTGTTTATTTTTAAAGCCAGATTAGTTGCGAGTACAGAGAAGGGACTTTTTCTTTTTTACAGTATAAGCCTGGTTTAGTATGTCCCAGTCTATTGAACATAACATAGCTCATATGGTGATTATATTATATTATACATTTGCGTATTAATGATAAATTAATGCACACTAAAGCACCAGTCTGTCATTAAAAACATTTCAATTTTTGAATCAAATTTTGGTATTTGGTCAGCTTGTAAATATATTGACTAATACAATCCAAAATCGAGCCACAGTAATGCTTTAAAGGAGCTACCATAGTGCGGGTGGTGCTCTTGTGAATGATGCTTTGTGAGTTATTTAAAGAGGACCTATTATGCTTTTGTGCTTTTTTCCTTTCCCTTAGTGTGTTATATAGTTTTTTGTTTGCATGTAAAAGGTCTGCAAAGTTACAAAGCCCAAAGTCCACGCCAAAGGGAGTTACTCTCCCCCACAGAAACACTGCTCCTGAACTGCCTTAATTGAAGTCCCGCCTTTTCTTCTGTAGCGTAGTGATGTCACCAAGTAACACATTTGTATAATGCCTGCGAAGCGGCTAGTTTGCCACGCCCTCAAACAAAGCTAGTTAGAGCGGAGCTTGAGCGGAGTCCGAAGAGTTTGATTTGATTGACCAATCACAACAGAGTTTACCAGCTGACCAATCAGAGCAGACTGGGCTTTTCGGGAGGGTGGGTGGGGAGTGGAGGTATGTAAACATGTTCTAGTAGAAACCCAAAATACAAATATGCACCTGAAAATAAGCACAATAGGTCCTCTTAAGTGCACTTAAAAGCACCAGTCTGTCATTAAAAACATTATTTATTTATTTTTTAAAACAAATTTGTGATAGTTAGTCAGCCTGTAAATATATTGACTAAGACAATCCAAATTCGAGCCACAGTAATGCTTTAAAGGAGCTACCATAGTGCAGGTGATTGATGCTTTGTGAGTCATTTAAAATACTCCACAGGGACATTATTTAAAACAATTACATCCTGAAATTCATTTACTCACAGGATGTACAGTATGTGTAATTATATACAGCCCAGAGTGACGGTTATTTTATCATAATGTGAGGTGAGTTTGGTCCATAACTACTCTAAGTGGACAATGTACTCCAGGGGTTTAACTCGGATCACATTGAGTTTTTAATGAAGTCACGACTTACATAAAATCACTGTGTTACCACTCATATTTAGTTAATAAAGGCATTGCTTGTAGACTGTAGTTCCAGTCAGCAGAGACATGTATTACAGTGTTTAGGGGATCATCCAGGAAGTGGTATTAGTAGTCATTAAGATCCTTTTCATCTTAGGCATAATTAGACTTTATGTCTGGAATTGCATCAACCAACAGCCCAGAACTAAAGGAGCGTTATTGTTAACCTGCAGGGTTTTGCAATCTGCTGAAAACACAGTCAGAGTGATTATTAACTCTTCCAACTGTTAACATCCACAGACTCTGCTGAGACAACATTTTTGTCTGTGTTTGCAAATTCAAAGTATTCACACCTCAGCTCACTTGTGGATATAAATGTGCTGATGCAAATAAGAGGATGAAATTTGAACACAGACAGTTTTGATGTTTGAAAAAAGTACAGCATCAAAAATAAGACCATTACTCTGAAGGCTAACGGCATAGAGAAACCGTCATCTCAGCTTTGTCTCTGTGGTGTATTAGCACTACTCAAAGCCATGTGTGTATATCCGACTCATTGTAATATCAAGCAAAAGCTGCCAGTTCTGGAGACATGAGATGATATTTCACATCTTTAATATAATTTCTGGCAGCAAAGGACAGATTTAATCACTGCATATCGTTTTTCAAAGTATTGAAAACTCAATAAAGTACAGACTCAATGAAACACCAAATCTGATCTTTTTTTAATCAGTTCTTTGAGTTACAGATAGCTGAAAATGATAAGCTATTTTATTATTAAGTAAGCTGAATAGTGGGCTCATTAATCTGAAGTTGTTACCCATTAATGCTGCTCTCTAAATTTCATGGCAAAAAGAATTTTTTTATAACAACTATTGGTGCATTGCACTGTGGTTAGCTGCTTTCCATTTGCATATTTATTTTGATTCGTAGCTTACCAGTCCCCCTAGCATGATCTATTTTAGCCTCGGAGGAATGGTAGCTATGTTTGTATTACACAGCTCTTACAATTAGAGAATTCTAGTTACTTACGGCATATATTCTAGTTCAAATCTTTAGCAGTAAAACTTAATGAGTGGAAAATTCTGCACTGCAGCATATTAAATTAAAGGTCTTTGGGGCATGGACTCATAGACTAAATTATTGTGGTGAGAACTAAAATTTGTAGCCAAAAAAACTCTGTCAACAGTCTGAGGCTATCTCATGACACGTTAGGTTGGGCTGAGAGCTCAAATAACAAGAAAGTGAAGTAATCTAGGCGCCATGTACTTGCAAAAATAAATCAAGCCTATTTTAAACTTAACCATGAAGGGTCGTGTTTCTCAGTGAAATATAGAGGAAAGCTTGTAGGTCAAGGCTTTCCTTTCCAAAAGCTTAGATAACCTGCATTAACCTTGTTATTGTGCTTTATTTTGTAATTACTCATTTTGCGGCTTGCCTGGCGACGAGGAAGTAGAGCGACGTAACGCCTAGAAGTACTGGCCTTGGTACAAACAGGCTCAGAACTCCATCTATTTGGGAATTATTCCGAATAAATCTAATCTCCTAAAGCAAAAAAGTTAATTTAGTATTTTAGGTCTGATATAAGGTTTATGTTTTGCCTCTGTATCCTGTATTTTGAGGGGAAGTGCACTCAACGTGAGGACGGTGTTAATTATTTTTAGAGTACAATAAAGAATTCAGTGCCAGGCTTTCATGTTTTTCTCTGCATATACTAAAAGGAAATTTTATGATGCATTACATTTTTTGCGTACATAATTATAAACATAAAAACATCATTTAAAAAGCCAAAATCATTCACATATATTTTTTTTTTTTTACAAAATCCCAATCTCAAACTCTGAGTGCTCATCACCTACCAGGTAAGGAGGATATTAAAATATAAAAATATGAGCTCAGCACGTAAAAAATCCCACTCGAAGGCCGTTGCACCGCCCGGCCTGCAGGGTCGTTCCAAACCAAAAGCAAATCCCAGTCAGCGTTGGAGACCAGCTCCAGTACTATGTGTTCACCTCTGTCCAACGAGCAGTCAGTGACAGCTGATTTTATTTTAGACCCTCCGCCCACTTGCAATAGATGGGCCTGGGGTGTGTTTTTTTTAGAGAGCGAGGCCTCCGTGCCTCCCATGTCAAGTCCCCTGAAAATCCATATGGAAATACTTCCTGTGAGTCCTCCGCAGACGCTTGTGTACTAATAAATCAGGTCGCCCTGGTTTCATCATCACGGCTTCCATCAGAGTGCACTGCATCCTCCTGCAGCTGTTGCCGCCTGTCATTATACGGCCAAGTTATGCACATACAAATCCACAACAAACACTCTGAGAATCTCTCATTTTCCTCTGCTTCTGTTGATCCCTAAACAGTGTAAAGTGGATGTCTGGCAGGTGCAGATTCAAGTGACAGTAAATGGTGGTGAAATGTGTTGGCCGTGGTTTGCAGTTGGTCTGAAATGGGGTCAGTGATGTAATGCTGTTTGTTGAGGAGGGGAGGGTCAAGGGGGCCGTAAATACGACAAGAGACACCTCTGAGTGTGGAAGAGCCAGCCAGCTCATCTTGTTTGGCCCAGCTGGAGACGGTGGCGCCAGCCTGACTCTGGTAGTGACGGTGTTCGGAGACCAGACATGTCTGCTAGGCATCCGCACAACCCCGTTCATCCTCAGCATGTGTAACTCATACCTGCGTTTCCACAGACCACCTGTTTTAAAGAGACACTCTGGGATTCCTGCTCCCGCCAAACCCCACCAGACTGAGATGGAAACGATCCTGCTCACCTGTTCTCCTCCTGGTCATTTAAACAAGTAGATTAATATGATCCTGGTATTACTCCGCCAGGATCACAGTAATGAAAGTTGCCATCGTTTTAATCTTAATGAAAGTCAAGAGCAAGAGAGAATTATAAAAAAAAATAAAAAAATCAGAACATTTGTGTCAGTGTTTCGAGGTCTCATGTTCTTTTCATGATGACCTTACTTTATTCAGCTTGAAGCCAGTCCTCTGTGATCCATAGCAAGGTTAAGTCATGCAGTGAGGATGAAAGGAAATATACTTAATTCTCTCTCTCTCTCTCTTTCTCTCTCGCCCTCAGAATAAATAAGTAAATTAGTATTTCTACAGTTGCGTGTGCAGTGATAAGTCCTCACGTTGTAAACACATTGTAATTATGTGGACTACAATTACTAAGTGAAGATTTAGAAAGCCTCAAGAGTGTTTAAGGCAATATAATTGCATGTGATGGAACATCACAGGACAGCATGGACGCACGAAAAGGTGTATGAATGACATGATAATTCGCAAGGCATTTAGCTGCAATTAGAACGGCTTTTTTTGCTTTTGGTGTGTCATTTGTACGCCTTGTAGTCTGTATTCACTGCAATGTAAATGTATCCGCGCAAATGTGTTACAGTCAGAGCTAGTGACATAGAATAAAAAGTGAGAAAGACGTGTTATGGTGGGCGGAGGGGAGGTGGACAACAACAACTAACAAACACACGACTATCAACAGCTATTTTTTTGTAAGTTAGTGATGTTTGTGACGTAGTTATGTCACATTGTTTCCGTACGTATTTTACTTAGTTTACGTACTTATTTTAAGCCCAACCATGTTTTTCCTAAACCTAACTAAGTGGGTTTGTTGTCTAAACCTAACTGTGGACGTTACTGTAGTTTTGTTGCGTGGCGTACAAATGACACGCGAAAAGCCTAAAATCCGTCCTTATGACACGCGTAATGCCGAGCTATTTGTACGCCTTCCCATGAGATTGGGTTGCACAGGATTGTGTTATTCTATATTTTTCTTATTTTCAACAAATCCCATGAAAAGAGCAAAACCAACAATGAATTTATCTTACTAAAAAGTGTGCAGTTTGTCCATATATACAGTCAGTCTAGTCCATAATACAATACATTTGGACATTTACGTATTTTTTTGTTAACTTTGGCTATTTATTCCTGCACACTGGATTTGAAATGAAGCAGGTTAATCAGGCTCATGTGCTGAACTGCAGCTGTGTTTGAGGAAGGGTTTTTGAGTGCAGCAGGAAAAGGACTTGGCTACACTGTTCACCCAATTTAACACACTCAAATGTGAAAGTCGGCACTGTAGTCACATAGTCAGTATTTCATTTTCTAGCCCACTGTGCTGGAGTACAGAGCCAAAACAAAAAATGTGCCACTCTCCAAGTACTTGACCACTGTATGACCATTACTGAAAATGACATTCAATATTGGTCATTGCTGGCTGTAAGTACACCGATTGTCTCCTAGTTGGGAAAAATGAATAGGTTTGTAATTTATAACATCAATACAGATCATGGGGATGTTGGTGACAAAACAACAAAAAAGAATAATTTGTAATGAATAACAAAGAGAAGGAATAAATAAAGACGTGTAAAACGAGACGAGTAGATTCTCTTTGCTTTTTCAGTAACTTCCCTCAACATGCCCTTAAGCAAGGCACTACACCCCTGGCTGCTCCCTCCTGAGAAATGGCTCGTTGCCAACCAACACAAGAGCCTTATAGTGTTGATTTGTAAACCTCACACCACCTTGCAACTACTCACCCAGCCTGTGGAAGTAAATATCTGTGAGCTCTTTGTCACAGTGCCTGATTAAATAAGAGAGAAGCCTCTGAGCTGTTTATATTACAACGTTTAATTAGATTCCCGAGCAAACACAGGAAATGTCACATTCGTAAAGGCTAACAGACAGTTTTGTTTGACATATAGTTTGTGATGGCGATACTGAAA
Organism: Sebastolobus alascanus; assembly: GCA_916701645.2. Classification (NCBI taxonomy): domain Eukaryota; kingdom Metazoa; phylum Chordata; class Actinopteri; order Perciformes; family Sebastidae; genus Sebastolobus; species Sebastolobus alascanus. The sequence goes on from CAKAOJ020000361.1 coordinate 861,296, forward strand.
ACAAATATGGTTTTGATGTCAGAGGCAATCAGGAGATTTTAAGGAAATAATGTCATAGCAAGTGGGCAACTTCTGGGGTCTGAAAAGTGAAGCCAATGAGGAAGTGCTCTAAAGTTGCATTTTTTCTAATAGCCAGCAGGGGGCGACTCCTCTGGTTGCAAAACGAAGTCTGATTGTATAGAAGTCTGTGAGAAAATTACCCTACTTCTCACTTGATTTATTACCTCAGTAAACATTGCAAACATGAGTTTATAACCTTTTTGGTTGCCTAAAAATGTTTTATTCATTGTTTGGTTGTACTTTGATCAACCTTCTCGAGTCACTTCTGGTTGCGAAAAACCAAGATGGCGACGGCCAAAATGTCAAACTCTAGAGTTCAAAACCGTTGTCCATAAATTTGTAGGTGACATCACGGTGACTATGTCCACTTCTTATATACAGTCTATGGTCATAGCCTAATGATAGCTCTATTTATTCAGTAACACAGTATAACAATACAATTTAAACACAAATATCTGAAATATCAGTGTCTTAATAATATGATGGTTGGTAAATTATAAATTCAATAAAATCAGCATCAAGCAGCACTTTCATGTGTAATAATTAATTATGACTGCAATATTTGCACACATGATTCTTTGTTTAATGAATGTAAATGAATAACAATTATATCAGATTTAATGCTAATATTCAACTGACATTAATTACAATGTAAACGTTCGCCTCTGCAGTTCTACGTCTTAGAAATGTGCAGTAATTAGCCACTGCTAATTAACAGCTCTGCTATCGCAAATTGACAGCAACAACAATTCTTATTTAATCTGAAATAAAAGTGAATTATGACGGTCTCTTCCTGTTTTTATCACCTCTCTACTACATAACCGCTGATACATTTTCATGTAGGCTACATTTCATCTGAACTGTGGCTTCATCCATAACTCGGGTAACTTGGATAGCACACATTTTCACTGTTTTTGTTCTGTTGAAATATTGCCAACAGCGTTTTCATTTTGATCCTCTCCCCAGTAGAGGCTTGTTGTAGCTCACATCAGTGAGCACTGCATGCGGACCACAGGCAGATAGCACCATGGGTTGCATGACAATGAGCTACATCTCAGCCAGATGCCAATAGAAGAGAGGCAATGAATCACAAGGATTCTTCTTGGAAGAAAGGCTCTTTTTTAATACTGTATATATTTTGGAGCAGATTTTGTTCTTTTTTTTTTTATTCTTTTAACTGGAGAGTGGTGGATAAGATGCATCAAAACCCACAAAATCAGGAATTATTAACTGCTTTTAATGCAGCTCTCTCGCCAGTACACAAGTTATGGCGCGCGCGCCGCTTTTACTTTCACTCAGACACATTCTAAATTAATTTCTTATTGCTTTAGCTTTTGATCGTCTCAAGTGGAGCAGTGTAATGTATGAAATGAGATGATGGGTGTAAATCTCCCATAAAGCTGCAACAAGCCTAACGGATGATGTCAGGTGTGAGAGGCCAGTGATATGCAGTATTTTAAGAAGTGCTATGAGGCAGCTCCAAAGTGTCTGTACACTGTGGCGTCATGTAGAGTAGCAGCAGCTTCTTTAAGCTCCACACAGTCACTGCTCTGTGTGTGTGCTGGTCTCTGCTACACAGAAAGTATCACTTGGTGCTTTTGACCACAGGCCACCTGGTAGTACTGAAGGCAGCTACACACATCTATCCCTCACTCTATCAGAAACATACACGTCAACTCGCTAACAAAAATTAATTGACTATAGAGATGTTTATGAAGTGAAATGAAGGGGGGAACATCTTTGTGTTTGCAAACAGATAATTCCAGCGTTGAACAAATTGAATTACAAGAGCGCAATTTTAGAGCACAGCGAGGGTAAAATATGTAACAGTGTATGACGCTGATTGGTACTAACTCTATTACTGTAGATAGAGGAAGCCGAATATGAGAGGAAGCGATTTGTTCATTATCAAGAAGGCCATTATCTTTGACGAGCTAGGTCTCCTGCGGTCCACGGAAAACATTACAGACCTCATTTATACCAGCCACACAGCACACCCACAAACCTCCCAGCCTCATAATGACAACCCCGTTCTGTTTGTCCTTAGAGATGCAATGAAACACACAAATGAACTGGTATGAAATGACAGTTAAGTTTGTTAAACCTGTTGCCTTTCTTCTTTGTCATCTTTCACTAACTCAGACTAAGAGTCCACAGAAATGTGCTATAGCAGCTCTGTGAGGCTGTACGTCGTAGACACAGCATTGCTTTGAGATAAATGTTAAAGGTACAGTGTTTAGGATTTGCCGGCATCTAGTGGTGTGGTTGCAGATTGCAACCAACTGAGTACCCCTCCGCGCACTCCTCCCTTTCCAAGACTGTGGTAATGTGAGCCGCTGAGTGCAAAACCGTGGTAACGCCATTCGCCTCGCTCAGAGGTCATCCTTACCATAATAACACAAATTCAGGAGCAACGGAAGTCAGACGGCGGCTGGCGGTACCACGGTTTTGCACTCGGCGGCTCATGTTACCGCAGTTTCACAAGTTTGTCAGAGATCTATGGTGGCCTTCAGGTAACGTAAAAACGCAAAAGGTTCTTGCTAGAGTCAGTGTTTGGTTTGTCCGTTCTGGGCTACTGTAGAAACATGGCGGAGCAACATGGCGGACTCTGTGAAGAGGACCCGCTCCCTATGTAGATATAAACGTCTCATTCTAAGCTAACGAAAACACGATTCTTAGTTTCAGGTACCCATCCGGTAGATGTTGAGATATTTCAAAGGAGAAGTGAAAACTTTGACCTGCTGGTGGCGCTACAGAAAGAGTCATCCTCTGGGCACTATGGATGTGTGTACCAAAATTTCATGGCAAATCTAATACTTGTTAAGATGTTTAATCAAGCCAAAAATGTCAACCTTGTGGTTAACCTGACCGCCAGGTGGTTTGTTACACAGAACCATCTGAGGAGAAGGCACTCTCAAAGAAATACTTGGCAGGTGATTGGATGAACCATCTGTCAATCAAACCTTTGCTGAAGCCAGTCGGGAGAAGAGCGAAAACATCTTTTCCACTGAGGAAAGCCTTCGTGCCGTTCTTTGCTCTTCTTTCAATGAAGAAAGTTTTGATATAACTGATGCTAGTGCAGCATCTACGCTAACCTCTTCATGAGCCGCCATTGTTGTTTAGAATGAACAGTCGCCACTCCGTGTCGTTACCATACACACCCAGTAGCTTCTCGCATGATCTCGTGACATTGTGAGTATCCAGCTGCTGTGCAAGGTAACCTTGTGGTGGCGCTAGAGGTAAAGTCAGGGGATCGCAGAAGTCAGGGGATCTATCCTCTGGGCACCAAGAATGTTTTATTCTTATTATTGTGAATCACTGTGGCTGTCATAGAATCCTTGAATAAACTACAAATGGTTTTCAAGACAAACTGAAAACAGTTAATTAGCAGCAATGAGTGAAATGTTCATAAGCAGCAATGAGTCAGAGGTTCAAAAGCTTTTTCTCTACAAAAAAAAAAAAAAAATCTGTTCAATGCACAAAATGTTCTGAAAGTTGTGGAGAGAGGGCACTCAGCTGAGAGATTTGTAACTTTCATAACTGCAGTTTTTTTCTGGAACAATCACAGAGAGAGTTGCGTACAGAACATAAAAGATGTTTTATCATCTGCATTTTCATAATGAAGCTCTTTCGAAACAGAGAAGAAAGATCCCTGGCAAGTAGAGCATCCTAAGTGCCATGGACACACAGTAATGATACAGTATCATAGATAATCATATGCACACTTCTTTATCTTTATATATGTAAATGCTCTCAGGGGGCAGCAGAAAGACAGCGATGAGAATATACCGCTTAGCTGCTAATCGGCTCCACCGGGCCCCAGAAATACCTCTCCTTTGGTTTTCAAATTGTTTGCAAATTACATAAGCCCCTGGAGGTGCTTCTCCTGCTGCCTCTTTGGAAAATTCGGTAGAACAAGTCTGAAATCGAGGCAGTGCCACCCTTCTGCTGGGAACCTGCAGCGAGGCACCGGCACGGCCCTCGCATCAAATCACTTTAGGAGCTCAAATCAAAGTCTTGTAAGAGAGGAAAATGCTAAACAGTCATCTGAGAGACAAGAAACAAAACTGGAAGCAGAGATCCTCGGGAGTCTTTCCCAACTGTCTTCAAAATATCTATGCTCATTTGCAAATTAACACTGTGATCTCACGTCTCTCCCGCTACCACTCACACTATATAATACAGGTGTTGTTGCTTGGGGCGTGAATACAGAAAATCTTTGCAAACTGTCATGCCAACATGCCTATTTTTTGACATTTTAGTGCTGCTGTGCACAGATTAGATGTTCATTTTTAGACCTGAAGTAGTTTAGAGTATTTAGAAGGCAGTTAAAGCTTCCCAGACTCTATGTTTGTCCCTGATATATTTAGTGCGCATGGTGTTGGGTCACTGGCTGCTGTAGAAAGGTGCTTTCCAACATGATGACTGAATCACTGAATACAAACACACACAAAAATAAAGTCAAAAAATGAAAAACTGAATGTTAAAGCAGCAGTGGGTAGAATTGGAGCAAATATGATTTAAAAAAGTTATTTTTATAAAACGGTCATTATATCCTGACAGTAGTGCATGAGACAGGTAATCTGAAAAAAAAATCACATGCCTCTGTGTCCTTCCTTAGTCCTAATGGCATCTGCAAGATTTCACAGATCGGTGGGAAACAACCAATCAGAGCCGAGCTGGAGCCTGCCGTCTCTGAGCAGCTGTCAATCACTCACGAACTCCGATCAAACGATCAAACTAGGCAGCGCTGATCAAATATGAATCATTATTCTGTTACTGTAATGCCTATTTTTCAAATAAAATGTTTTCAGAAACATCTTGTAGTGTACTGTTTAGCTGTAAAATGAGAATGTTTGTGACCCGGCTGCCAGGTTGAAACAAGTCGAGGAAATACCAATCACCGCCCACCAGCCGGAGCAAACATTTACTCATTTTACAGCTAAACAGTACACTACAAGATGTTTCTGAAAACATCTAAGGCGAGAAATAGACAGATTACAGTTACAGAATATTGATTCATATTTGATCAGCGCTGCCTAGTTTGACCTTTTGATAGGAGTTTGCGAGTGATTGACAGCTGCCTCGGTTGAATGAACAGCCAATAGGAACTCTCTCTCTCTGAAATGACCCGTGATTGGCCCCGTGAAGTCTCCCTTCACGGGCTAGATTTTTTTAAAGCCGGAAAGTCTAGTTATCTCTCAGAATTACAAGAAATTACAATATGCTGAAAAGTTATTATGGAATTTTTGCTCAATGATGCCAAAAACTTTCTGCCAACTGAAGCTTTAAACACGACAAAAAGTGAAAGCAGTGCTTTGATTAACATGCACTGTAAGTAGGCTACTGCATACAACACAATAGAGTCATGTCAACATGTCAGCAGCAGCATGTCAGCAGCATAGTTATATTAATACAGTGTTGCAGTGATGGTCCGCCTTTGCTTAATACTTCTGAAAATAAAGCACTGCCTACTCACAGCCGTGTGTCACAGGCAATGGAGGCCAGAAGGGTTAAAGCCATTATGAATATTTCACAAGAAAAAAAAAAAAAGGAAAAACCAGACAAGATAATACATTTGTACAGGAAGATGAATTATTCTTTAATTGCACAAATCATTTTGCGATCCCCAGAATGACCTCACGATCCTAGCGTTAGAAGCAATAATGTATTAAATGAATAATTCGACATTATGACAATAGCTGTTATCACACTGCAGACTCACACACATGCTGCAAGAGTTTTGTCCCTACAGACTTTCAGTTGTCGTTGTCTAATGCACATTACAGAGTCAGACTGAGCTGTGAGTGTTTGCGCCTCATAAGAGTCTGAAGACGGAGGGATTTCTGTGAAAGCTCCGATCTATCACTCCCAGCTGTCCAAAGCTGGCCTTTAGGAAAAAAGCCTCATTGGGGAACACTGGTGGACAGAATGGAGCAGCTCATGTGTGAATCTCTTGGAAAGGAGTTTCTGATTTATATTGCAGCTCGCTCTTCTCTTTCATGTACTCATCATTTCATGCGTAATTGTCTCTTTGTGTGTTCCTTCTTTCAGTTTTGCTATTGTCTATTTCACTGCCTAAAATATATGAAAAAATGCTTTGTTGATTGCTATATTTATGAATTACTTTAAAAAAAGAGTTACTTTCAGGTTTAGGGCTGTCACAATTCCACATTTTCACTACACGATTATAGTAGCAAAAATAATTCACAATAACGATATTACCGTGATATCTATAGAAAATTTAAATAATATTAAAAAAAAACACCAGACTTTCGCCCAGGAGACCGGCGAACCCCGTGTGAAACCAGAAGTCAACGCTGATTTATTTGTCACGTAACTTCCGTACTTAAGTTACACCATTTTATTTAGTTATTTTATCCCAAACCACGATCTTTTCCTAAACCTAACTAAGTAGTGTCTTGTGAAGACAGAAATTTATTTTGAAAAGACTGGAGCGGAAATTGCTGGATATTTGTAGGAAACGCACGAAAAATGATGTAAGATATCATACGAACTGTTGTATGAGGATATGTTGCAATATTTCATTTTTAAAATATAATATATCGTCAACACCCGAGGAAAAAAATCTGCAATATACCATGAGGTAGATACAAATCAACACTGCACTTAAAGCACTCTCTCTTACTCTTTAAGACCATAATCCAAATTGGAGGAATGGTGTCTGCTAAAGAAAAACCCACACATTTAACTAACACTGCATAAGGCAGATTTCACACACTCCAAATGCTGCAGTGTTAGTCAGTCTGCCTCAGACCTTCTCTGTTTCTCACATGATGACACCACAGAGATCCACAAATTCATTAAAGAAGCCCACTGTGGAAACAGGAGAATGCCTGTAAAATAAACCGACACTTTATATTAGACTGAGGTCTGTGATGCACAGAGGCAAGTGTCCTCTGGAGCAAATAATCAATTCGTTCTAGCACTGCCTACCCACACATGCACACAAACAGGTGCTTTGTGCTTTCAAGCCTCCAGCCAGCTTTCAGAGCTCCCACCACTGAGAACAAAAAGCAGGCAGCACTTTGTTTCAGGTACTCAGTGAACACTGTGTGTGTGTTTCTGCACCCATAGGTGTTTGTGTGTGAAGGTAAATGGATGTATGCTAATAAATCTGTGTGGTTGATCTTTCCTCATGACTGGAGTGAGGAACAGGCAGCACAGGGAAATCTTTGCGTTGGTTGACTAGACTGCGACAAAAACACACATGCAACACTGCACTCGCTGTGGTGTTCAGGATTTACTTTGGGGACTCCCAGACTGGCGCAGCAGGTTCATTACTGGGCCTTTTGGGTGACTGCCAATCAATGTGACACTAACTTTGGAGAAGTATCCATTAACTGAGTAGCACACCACTGAATACAGTTTAGAAGCATCACTCAGTAGTCACGACAAGGGCAAAGTCCTACACTAACATCAAGAGGTCTTCAGTGCTGCACAAAGATTTTTCACGTCTGTAGTTGTGAGATTAAAAGGCCATTTTTTCCCCCATGGGCAGTCAGCATGAAATAACTGCAAATTATAATCCAAGTTCTGCCTCATATTTCACCCAAGTCTTCCTTATTTACTCTCAGAGAACCATTGTGATTATTTCACATTTGAACTAGGGCTGTCACAGTTAACGCGTTAATAACGTGTTAACGCAAATTCGTTTTAACGGCACTAATTTCTTTAACGCTTCAACGCAATTTAAGATTTTTAGATTGTACCGGGCTCAGTTTTAAAGCTAGAGTGAAGATACTGGTATCATATGAAAATAAAAAAAACTAATAAATCCATTGGTACCAACCATGTCATACTAGCTTGTTGGGAAGGAGTTTAAATAACGCTCCAAACTTATGCTAAATTTTGGTGAGGCAAAACTGTCATGCCTATTTTCAAAGGGGTCCCTTGACCTCAAGATATGTGAATGAAAATGTCTTCTATTGGTACCCAAGAGTCTCCCCTTTACAGGCTAGCCCACTTTATGATATTCACATGCAGTTTGGGGCAAGTCATAGTCAAGTCAGCACACTGACACAGCGACGACTGACTGTCGTTGTTGCCTGTTGGGTTTGAGTTTGCCATGTTATGATTTGAGCATATTTTTTATGCTAAATGCAGTACCTGTGAGGGTTTCTGGACAATATTTGTCATTGTTTTGTGTTGTTAATTGATTTCCAATAATAAATATATATATATATACATTTGCGTAAAGCAGCATATTTGCCCACTCCCATGTTGATAAGAGTATTAAATACTTGACAAATCTCCCTTTAAGGTACATTTTGAACGTGTAAAAAATGTGCGATTAATTTGCAATTAATCGTGATTAACTATGGACAATCATGCGATTAATTGCGATCAAATATTTTAATTGATTGACAGCCCTAATTTGAACATGGGTGGAATTCACAGTTCAGATGAAGGAAAAAAAAAATCGAAGTCAATTAGACATTCATCGAATTGACATTAAAATGAATAATTAACACATATTATCAACATAATAAATTCAGTCATGATATTTCACTTTGTTGAAGACTTGCTTTGGTGTCAAGTTCCTTCACATTGATTCATTTCACACAGATCAGCTCAGTGTTTTGCCATGGCAACAAAATATTACTGAAAAGGACGCTTATTTGAAGTTCATAAAACCTTGATCAGGTGTCAATTTCCAATTAATACATACGATTAAAAAAGACTGAAAACACACACACACACGCAATACATCAGCCTTGAAGTGAAAGGCTGATATGTTTGGAAGGATGGCCCTCCCTCCCTCCCTCCCTCCCTCCCTCCCTCCCTCGCTGCTGAAGGTTAACATGTGACTGGAATGCATCGAGCATTTTAAATATTTCACCATGTTTGCTGAATCGGGGCAGTGGGATCGCAACGCAGTGACCCAGAGAAAACCTTCACCACTGTGGGTAGTGTTCACCACCTTCCCATTTCCTAGGAAATATTTATTTGCAATATCTTTTTTTAAATCAGTAATACAAAGTAACAGACTGAACAGACAAAGTTAATTAGATCTGTGGTATCCAAAGGAGGATTATAAAGCATTAATAATTAAGTGACCTGATTTCTTATAGGATTACTCTTTAGAATGATTCAAATGACACAATATTAAAGCGACTCTAAAGAGGGATTTTTTTCTCATGTGCTGTTCTGCGCCACACATCCCACCACAATTTGACCAACTTAACTTCTATGTGGAAAACAAATCTGCAGAAACAAATATTACAACTTTCTTGAATCTGGGTCATTCTTGCCGAGGAGGAACATCATTAAAATGGAATGGCAGGTATGTGTTTCTTATGATCATCGTGAGGCAGATGCATGGCTCCTAACTGCCTCCACCCACCACTGTCCATCAATTAGGGTTTCAGGTTCCTCTAAAATAATCACCCAGCGCTTTTACCCTGATCTCACAACTTCGTTTCTCAACGTACGAGGCTCCGTATAACCAACGAGCTGAAGAAAATAAGGGAGAGATAACGGCGCCCTATAGATCCAGCTGCCTGAGGGAAACAACAATCAAGGCGCGCGGTCAAGGATAAACCTGACACCTCATTCCAGTCGATTCAACTGTAAACTTTCAGATGCCTTTTGCGAACCATGTGTGCGAAATAAGCTGCTCTGACAATGATTCAATCAATTTGCAAAAAGCACACATCAGCAACATTCATAGCAACAGGGCGTATATATTTAGCCCCTGCTTGTCCTATGACATAGTCATGCCTGACACCCAATCTCGGCACCAAAAGCCACGACGGAAACTCAAAAAGAGCCTAAAAATAACTGTCTCAAGTGACAAAAGACTAAGCGCCATGACTCAAGGAAGGATGACCTACATTACTGTCAATAAATTGAATTAATTACCCCGTGACCTAAACACTTATCATTAAATCTACAACATCAACATAATTTATTGTCTCCTCACGTTAAGCCAAATTTGTCTTTCGCTGTCAGAGTTGAGCCCTATCCATCTTCCTTTTTGCACTTGTCAACCCTTCGACACTCATCAGTCAAACATCTATTTGCACACCATTGTTCCATTACAGTTTGGTCATTTCTCTGCTGCATGCTGTTGCAAGGCCGAGCATCTCGACCCCTTGTTTACTTTTAGTGTATATATTCGGCTGCACTTCAGCCTATACTCTGTTAGTCATGCTCTGACTTAGTATGCTGACCCATGCTTATATCGAACAACCGAGACTCTCCGAACCAAAACTACTTTGTGATGACATTTCCACAAGCACTCCAAAAGGCTTTCTGATGCCTCTTTAACAGTGGTTGTGTAACTAAAATGTGTTAGCCACACTGTTACGGTTCATACAGCAGGGCTGCTTTCTGACTTCAAATTAATAATGTATTACACTGAGAGACATAGAGAGGAGTCTTTCTTTTCTCTTCCGTTTAATGTCTACCAATTTGCTACAGCCTAATTACCCATTATATGTGTGAACCTACCTGAGCTGAGTTTTACGAAAATCTGTATCAAAGATCTTTAAGTTACAATCATTAAACTCTTAACTATACTGAGCCAATGTTGACTGGTTTGAACAGGTACATAAACACAAATACATAAAGGGATTTTCACACAGGAAATTAAAAAAAAAAAATAGCAAAAGGAAAGAAAAAGCATTTTTGAATTTATTACAAATAATAAAATCTCCAGATATACAGTACATTCCTTTGGCAAATAACTATGTTCTAGGGCTGTAATGATTCTCGAAATTAACTTACTTTACTGTCACAATTTAATACACTTTCAATAGAGAAAAAAATGTGTGCCTGGCATTTCAATTATATTTACTGTTAATACATAAACAGTTATAAAATAATGTTATCTTCCTGATTGGGCCTTTAAAGGAACAGTGTGTAACATTTTGGGGATCTATTAGCAGAAATGGGATATAATATTCATACCTATGTTTTCATTAGTGTGTAATTACCTGAAACTAAGAATTGTTGTGTTTTCCTTAGCTTAGAATGAGCCCTTTATATCTACATAGGGAGCGTGTCCTCTTCTTCCATGTTGCTCCGCCATGTTTCTACAGTAGCCCAGAACGGACAAACCAAACACTGGCTCTAGAGAGAGCCTCTCACATTTTTAAGTTACCTGAAGGCCACCGTAGTTCTCCGACACGCTTGTGAAACTGTGTAACGTGAGACGCAGAGTGCAAATCCGTGGTACCGCCAGCAGCGTCTGACTTCCGTTGCTCCTAAAGTAGTGTTATTATGGTAAGGACGATCTCTGAACGAGGCGAACGGCGTAACCACGGTTTTGCACTCGGTGGCTCACGTTACCGCAGTCTTGGAAAGGGAGGAGTGAGCGGAGGGGTACTCAGTTGGTTGCAATCTGCAACCACACCACTAGATGTCGCCAAATCCTACACACTGTACCTTTAAGAATTGGGAATGAAACAATCAAGTATAGATTGTCCTGTTAAGCTACTCATCAGCTGTTATGTGGTGACAACAACAGCCAATGTCATCTCAAGTCAACAATCATGGCTGTGATTTTTACTAAAATATGTGGTGAATTGTTTGATATATGAACAGAGACAATGTTTTGTTGCATCTATGCTGTTTATATATGTGCTGCTGGCCATTTCTTTTGAGGTAGATGTTGTCATGTAGTCATGCCAGAAAAGTCACATCACATGTGAAACGCACTTAAAAAACAGAAAGCATTCGAGATGAACCAAACTCCAACCAGCTCCATGCACTAAATTAAGCACGGTATTAAATTAAATAGGCCATCATGTGAGACTATGCACACTTCATTAAACTGTGGTGAACTTGAGGTCCATATAAGGTTGAGTTTCATACATGCATTACAACTGCTATGCAACACTTGGACTCACATTAATTAATAGGGCAGTCATGAGACACTCTAATTTAATGCAGCATTAATCTGTATTATACAAGTGAGCAACAGAGACGTATTGGCGTAAAGGTGGAGTTGCTGTACCCAGTAGACTGTGGAGAAGCTTTGGTTCTGCTCAAACTCAAAGATACCCACAAGACAGATTTGTATCCCGACATCAATTACCAGGCTGCCCATAGTGATTTATGTTAACTGAAATTGTTTACTAAACACAAGTGCCCATTATGCAAAATGTTTCATGCTTAATTAATCTTTGCTGCAGTGAGAGTGTCTTGCGGTGTAAGCATATTAAATCATAAGTCACATCAGCTCGAACTAAAGTAGAAAGCATATCACCACTGTAATGGTTTTGACTCACGAGGGATTAATAATTGGGTCCGAAGATTTGCGATGGAGACGTGATGAATGTTTTATTCATGTTGTTTTATAAGCACAGCGTGTTTATTTGGATTTGATACATTTCATTTTTCTCATTCATCTACTTGTGGTGTGCAGTAGGGGCCGCGCAGCAGGTATGTAGCTGCTAAATGATACTTCAAAAGTGATCAAATCACTGGCATCCAGTGAGAGGACCAGAGGAATCTCTGTAGTATTAGACATGCATTATGATTATATGAGTAGAATGTCTGAACAGGATGTATAAACATGCAGTTATACTGGAACACAGTAGGCTATATTTTCCAGTATAGTATAGTAGTAGTAGTTGTTGTATAATACATTCTGTTTTGCCTGGAGAAAGAATCCAGCCTCAGGAGGATCCTCAGAAAGCCAGTCAACAAAATATCCAGTCTCTTCATGATTTCTGTGTGAACCCACCAGCCATCTTGTGGTAAAATAGAGTTACTACAACATTAGTTTGGTGTACATGATGGTGAAATACAAGGGATTCATTCATTCTTTTCAGGGTGATGGGAGGTTGGATCCCTTTTTTGCATACTTTGTACAGAAGGCAAAAAGACACTGCTTTGCAAGTATATTATAAGAATAACAGAGAGGCAGGAAGTATCTTTCTTTTTGCTGTGACGTGATAATCACTGAGCCACTTATTCTATCGCCCTTAACATAAACACCCTTTAGTTAATCACACAACACAACATCGAACGTACATTAAGTTGCAGGTTTTAGGCGAACTGGAATAATGTTTTTTATTGCATGGTGTGAAAGTCTGCACAAAGTATGCACAACTGTAATATTGCTCCTGCAATAAAATGCAAATGAGCCACATGCATAAAGCCAGCCAGCCTGCTGAAACAGTAATTCACTACTCTATAATATTGGCAGCGTACTGAGATGAGTGAGATGGACCGAGACATCTGAAAAATGTCCATCCAGGAAGCTTAATGCGCTACATGTCCCATTTGACATACAGGTTAGTTTCTTTCAGACTAAATGAGGATTTACTTTACTGTGCACACACTCATTTTTTATAGTTGTCATGGATACCCTGTCATTCATAATCGTCAGAGGGTCAACAGTGCTGAAATATGACATGATTGGCTCGCACACACGGCCTTCAATCATGCCTTCTGCCAGGTTGTCTCACTCTATTAAAATCATTCATGTTGGACTCATTGTTCTTCTCACAGTGTAAAATTACTGAGAAGAATAACATCCAATGAGAAGTTACTAATTATCATACTTTAAAAAAATCATGCTTGCAGTAGCACATTCATCAAACTTATGCTTTGGTAGGGAGTGGATTCTGGATCAGTCCTGAATTAACACACTCAAACTATCTCAACACTAATCATCAAATTCTGGCGAATAAAGAAACATCACAAAAATAGTTACAACTGGCCAAGCTGCAACATTTTTCTTACTTTTTTTCATAGTGGAGTGTATTTAGACAAAGTCAGAACAGTTTAAGTAGCATAGATTTATTTTTTGGGCCACTTTGGGGCAGTGGAAAAGAAAAAGAAAGCTGTAAAAACAACATTGAGTTGATATGGCGAAACATTGCCTATTTACACATCCAGCAGACATGAAAGAAACATCAGCCTTCATTTGCAGTCGTGTTCCTGACCACCTGACAAATGATAATCCGATATTCACTCTCCTTTTAGCTCTATTATGGTCTGCAAAGTTAGGCAAAACTTCTCTGTGGGCTCATCACTACGAGCGACCCCTTTCACATTACAGATAGCATAGTGATTAGTGCGGCTTTAAAAGGAGAATGCACCATTTATTTTATAGCACATTCTTTATGCATGCTTGTTTGTTTGAGCTGAATAAGCCTATTATTGCCTTTCTGCTTTTTTGGTCACTAAAATACCATTTGGACAGCATATGTTTTAACAGCCACAGGTGGACTTCTCTGACATTGTTACAGCATACAGTAACAAAGCATGGTCTGTCACGGTTAATCATTTCTGTGGCCAACATACCTTACTTCTCATGGATGGTGTCGGTAATGACTTAGCAACAAACCCACCAATAAACAACACCTCGCTCTTCTCTTGACACAATCATCACTGATGAAGTGCATGGTGGTTATGTGTTACTATATAAACCTTTGACTGCAGGTGACATTTCCCATAAAAACGACCTGACACCATTATCAGCTTCCCTGCATAGTCACACACACACAAAGAGCCCTAAATAGAGCAATAATTGTACTTACAGTTGGTGAAAGTGAAGTTGATGATCTTCTCTCTCTAATACTGAAGTGTCTTTAATCCAGATGTGTTTAAAGTTCCTCTTTAGATTAATTGGTCGATTAGCGGGCCAGCGGGAGTGGGACAGGAGAGTGGTTGCTGCTCACTCCGGTCCATCTCTTGATTGAATTTCCATTGAGGTGCAATTGTATCAGCCGCTACTCTGACTACAGGAGGGAGAGGATACAGGTCACCACACTCGACAGGGTTCCACTTTCTTTGCAGCCTGAGGGGCCTCTATCAGCGGCTCAGAATTGACAGGCCGCGCACAAAAGCTCTCTAGAGCTCCCTAAAGAGAGACACGCTTAGTGATTCTGGTAGTATGTACGGCAGAGGCCTTTCACACACAGGTGGACACCCCAACAAAACACACACATACTCAATATGTAAATCAGTCAGAATGGAAGTAATTCACCGGATCTGCTCACCTTTTATTTTTTAAATGGTCCAAAATGGTTCTCGTGGCTGGTGGGGAGGAAAAAATACACAAGAAAAAAATGTTCGTGATAGATCTGTCCACCGTGATGTGTTGAATGAAGGACACCGGATAGCTGCTGTTAACCTGAGAGGAATGCATAATTCAGACAGGCCAGAGAAGAGTGTCACGTGTATAGCCTGGTCCTTTAAGCATCCACGGCCATCAGGTTACACTGATAGGGGACGACTGACAGCACACCACTGTGCTTCACAGTTAAGGACTTTTCAATAACATAAGAGGGAAACAGTGACACAATTTTCCTGAAATTGACCTCATGTGAAATGTATCAACACATTTTTTCTTCATCTTTTTTTTTTTTTACAACAGGCTACATGGGGACACCAAATTCTCATTAGCACTAATGAGGACGCCAAAACAGAGTCGTGCTGAAATTAAACAGCACTTGGGAGTATAAAAGCATAAAAATTCATCTGGATCTTGAAATGAAGACACTTAATGTGACAACAGTTGGTGCGCTGTCAAATCTCCGTATCCAATTTACTGACAGTGTTTGCTTATTTTTTTGCCCTGTAATGCGATAAAGACTTCAGAAAAAAAATACATCAGAAATAATTGTGCAGTTTGGGTGCAGCTGTAATAGCTTTTTAAGTGTGTGGTCCCTCTGAGCTCGGGTCTATTTTCTAGGCCCTCTGAAATTATTTATGGTAATTAAAACAATTATTTAATTTGACAGGAGAAGCTAACAGACACTAGACGAGGAGAACGAAAGAAAGAAAAGAAGAGGAATAGAGGAAACAGGCAGTCGCATGCACTGACTCAACATTCAGTACACAGTACATGGGGTGGATTAATTCACAGGCTGGCCTACGCTGCAGCCTGGGGGCCCCATGTTTGCAAGGGCCCCATATTGGCCAGATTATTTATGATTATTTAGACGTACTTCAGAGAAAAAAAAATACCTCTATTTGCCCATTAGAAACATAAAAAAAATTAAGCAGCTGACCTTATGAACCTGGCCCCATGATGTGACCAGGTTCATGAGGTCAATTAGGTTTTCAGATAATACTACTGGACAGAATAGCGGTAAAATGAAAATATGATCACGGAGCACAAAAACGAAAAGCACAACAGCTGAAAGAACAACATGACCCCTAAAAAAAATCCCTAAATTGACTATATTTCAAGGTTTAGATTAAAGGCCGCCTCAATGTGTGTGTGTGTATATGCCAATGCTCCCTGACGTGTGGACCGTGTAATATTCCTAGCGTGCTTTTACACATGGCACTAAATTACTTTTTTTTTCTGGTAACATTAAAGCATGATGAGTAAGGGTGGGGGGCCCATAGAAAGAGTAGCCTATAGGGGCCCCTGACCACCTTAATCCGCCACTGCACAGCACAGCAATGCTCCCAAACTAATTGAATAGTGTTTATTAGCTAAAGTCATTACCCAATATTTGATTGGTTTGTGCTGATGCAATATGTGTAAATACCTCACTGATTTCTGCGTTTTATTCTCTTTTATATTTTAATAGCTTTGTTGTAAGTGTGTTTGAATAATGACTGCCAAAGGTTGAAACACATTGCCATTTTACTGCAACAACATGCTGCCCTTTTCCCTTTAAGAATGCCTCTGTTTCTCATGCTCCATACATGGAGGCGAGGTGGTGCTTGAACTCCACCTTGTTATTAGTGTAAACACATAATGTACTCCTTGAAATTAGCAATGAAAACAGCATGTCTGTGTTGCAACATAATGTGCTGACACAATGTGCCGTCTCTGTTTACCTCGCTGCCTTTGTGTATTCCCACGTGAGGAACTGTGGTTGGACTGAAATAGTTTGAGGTGTAATTTTGTCAGAGTGAGCTCTTTAGCGTCATCTACTGCTCTTTGTGAGAAGCACAGGCGGCCTTCCTGATGCCTGTTCAACCACATCGGCGTCACGTTATTCAGACATCTGTGGAAATGTGATGCCTGCTAACTGAGAAGTGACTGTGAATGGAAGGTGAACAAGTAACAAGGCTGTTAATGCTGGATCGCTGTAACACTGTCATGGCTTACTGTTATTATATTATTAGTAACACCTGTGTTTTCTGGGAAAGAATACATGTGCTGCTACACTTTCTCTGGCTAAATAAAGGAGCCATCATTCTGAGATGTTCCAAATGCATCCCCCTTCATGTTCAGTAAGTAACAAGCACACTAAAATAAATCACAGTGAACATGAGGGGAGAGAATAATTCCCTCTCGTCTTAATCTCGGCAGACTCAGAACCAGCCATATACCCACCCACACTTTTGGCTCTGTTTGTTTGGAAACGAACATGACAAGAGATTTGTTTAAAATCGGTTTAGGCCTGCAGAACATCTGTAGTTTATCACTGTGGCCACGAGATGGCGGTGTGCCTCACTGATTTATTATAACCTTTGACTCTGAGAAGTCATGTGTTGAGGACCTGAATATTTTATTCCCACTAAAACAAACAGAGCTTTCCTATTGCATTCAGCTCTAACATATAGCAGAGACCCTTTACATTTGGCTGATCTAACTAACATGACCCAGCAGGGACTAATTAAATTTGATATAGTGGGTGTTTGCCAAGGCATCTGTTTCTTTTTATACGCCTCTTAATCAGTTTCATTACCATGTGTGGCTTGTTCGAAAACCTTACAGAGACCACTCACTGTAATTCTATACATTTAAGAGGGAGGTTGTACAAGTGATGCAGCAGTGGTGCAAAGTTCAGCTTCTAAAATAACTTATAGCCTATAATATAAGGGCTGTCCTCGACCAAAGACATTCTCAGTCAACCAACTCTCTCCACAAAGAATCACACAAAATTGATTAGTTATCAACTATTAAATTAATCGCCAACTATTTTGATAATAAATCGGTTTGAGTATTTAAAAAAAAAAAAAGATGTCAATATTCTCTGATTCCAGCTTCTTAAATGTGAATATTTTTAGGTTTCTTTACTCCTCTATGACAGTAAACTGAATATATTGAGGACAACATATTGGACTTTGGGAAACACTGATCATCATTTTTCACCATTTTCTGACATTTTATATACCAAAGAACTAATCGATTAAAGCAGCAGTGGGTAGAATTGGAGCAAATATGATTAAAAAACAATTTTTATAAAATGGTCACTATATCCTGACAGTAGTGCATGAGACAGGTTAAAAAAAAAAAT
Organism: Sebastolobus alascanus; assembly: GCA_916701645.2. Taxonomy (NCBI): domain Eukaryota; kingdom Metazoa; phylum Chordata; class Actinopteri; order Perciformes; family Sebastidae; genus Sebastolobus; species Sebastolobus alascanus. The sequence continues at coordinate 879,544 of CAKAOJ020000361.1, forward strand.
CATGTGCCTCTGTGTCCTGTTTAGCTGTAAAATGAGAAAGTTTGCTCCGGCTGGTGGGCGGTGCTTGGTATTTCCTCAACTGATCTCAACATGGCTGCCGGGTCACAAACTTACACAGTACACTACGAGATGTTTCTGAAAACATTTTGTGCCAGAAATAGGCATTACAGTAACAGAATATTGATTCATATTTGATCAGCGCTGCCTAGTTTAACCGTTTGATCGGAGTTTGCGAGTGATTGACAGCTGCTCATACACAGCAAGGCTCCAGCTCGGCTCTGATTGGTTGTTTTCCTCCGGTCTGTGAAATCTTGCTGATGCCGTTATGGAGCACCGGAGGACACAAGATTTGTTTTCATATTACCTATCTCATGCACTACTATCAGGATATAGTGATCTTTTTATAAAAATAACTTTTTTCAATCATATTTGTTCCATTTCTACCCACTGCTGCTTTAAGTCTTGTTTTAGTCTAGAACATCCTGCAGATGCCATTAGGAGCACCAGAGGACACAAGATTTTTTTCCATATTACCTGTCACATGCACTACTGTCAGGATATAGTGATCGTTTTATAAAAATAACTTTTTTTTTAATCATATTTGTTCCATTTCTACCCACTGCTGCTTTAAGTCTTGTTTTAGTCTAATCCTAAAACATCCTGCAGATGCCATTAGGAGCACCAGAGGACACAAGATTTTTTTTCGATATTACCTGTCTCATGCACTACCGTCAGGATATAGTGATCGTTTTATGAAAATAACTTTTTTTTCAATCATATTTGTTCCATTTCTACCCACTGCTGCTTTAAGTCTTATTTTAGTCTAGAATGAAACAGCAAAACCAGTCTTTTAGATACCCTTTCACCCAAATGACTAAAAATCTTTAATTATATTTAAATCAATTGCTGCCTATAAAACACTAAAAATCCCTGTATGTTTAATATGTTTTAAGTCATGATTCAGCCCACCTTGTTCGGCAGCAGTGAGCGCACATGCTGCTCCGGTGGGAGGTGGCTGAAGCCTCCAGTGGGCAGCAGCAGCAGCAGCAGCAGCGCTGCGGCTCCGTCCTGCTCTGTGGAACCATGATTGGACAGACTGAGTCACGTTGTCCGTGAAGCTGTCAGTCCGATGCTGCACCATTGTTCCCCGAGCAGCCGGAAGGAGTGCTTGCTTAAAGCACTGTTGTATGCGACAATTGTGCCGGTTAGTCCACTCGGGAAGCGGTTTTTAATGATCTCGCAGCGGTGGAGGATTTCCGCAGAGGAGAACTGGTTTAGGGGGGGAAATAAGTGAAGTCCATTGAGAGAGAGGGGCGTCATTGACTGGATACTGATGATAGTAACGAAATGAATGGTGAGTATGAACAATCTCAGGTGATAGGCCTGCGTTTTGAACTCATGCATTGATTACACGGGGACAATATAAGCCTGTTAATCTGTGGTGCTTTTCTCTCTTGCACAAAGTAATTAGACATTTTTACACGTTTTCCTGCTTGTTTTTGTTACCTGAATTTTGTTGGGATCCATCCCTGACTGGTCCATTTGTCAAACTATTCTGAGCAACACACCTCAGTCTGCTCAGGACATGTGCAGCAACTAAATAGTCAAATGTGAGATTGATATAATACTTCCAACACCGCGTTTTCTTTGTTCCATTCAGTCATTTTATTGCTCAACACTTTGTGCACAAAAGATTCACATGTGTAAAATAGTGTGTATGTTAATATTGTGTAGCCTATACATTTTTTGAGGTCACACATGTGTGTCATACAGGCTGCTATACTAGGAGCCAGCTGACTGGTATATGGCCAACTGGCTGAGAGTCTGGTTCCCTGCAGAGCCTCCTGCAGAGGAGGCAGAGAGCCTGTTCCCCTCCTGCCTCCCCGGGGATGTCCCCCCCCCTCCAGCTATCAAAGTGGCTCATGAAGAGATTTGGATAAAAATCTGTCAATCAGATACATCAATGCTGAAATAGCAAAGTTTCTCTGTGTACTTCAACATGTGCATCACAAAACACTGGCTTTGTGTTCATCTTGTCATGGCACCTTGTGTTAGCTGGTACAACAAACAGCATCAAATTTAAAGTCCCCTTTTTGCATCTCTTAGCACTCACCAGAAATGAGACAGTTATTATTACATTGGCCGCAGACTAAATATTTCTTCCTCTTTTTCTTTTCTTCACAGAACAGAGGCGGGTCGCTGCAGTGTAACATATTTTGCTGAAGGTAAGACCACGTCTCTTCCTCGCTTGTCTTGAAATATGGCACTGCCAGCCTTAACAAAACTCATTAACATATTGAATTCATGCCTGCGAGATAGATGGCGTTCAAAGCTCAATGCACAACTGTTGCTACGCTGCCACAAAAGACCCCCTGATAACAAGATATGATGTGATGTTGATGCAGACAACAGTGTTTAGTCAATACAGACAGCTGCGCTATTCTCACTGGATTATACCGGAGAGATGCCTCTGATATCAAAATGATGAAAAGGGGACACATCCTTTCTAGAGAACGTGATATTATGTGCTTGATATTTATTTTTGTTTGGCAAATCAACCATCAGTGTTGCAAAAATGTGAAAATCACATGGCTTTGACTTATTAAGGCAGTAAAGACGAGTTTTTTTTTTATACCGTTGCCTGTGAAGCCGTGTAGTTCTAATACATTTACAGTAATGTAATCAAAAGATGCAGATATGTGAACTGTCTAGGCTTTAATAGGGCAGCATCATTATCCTTCCATGCCTTCTTTATTGTTCCTCCTACAGCACCAACAGTCCATCCCTGTTTGAAAGCACTCAAACATGCAACCGTGCACACGCAATCACACAGCCATTTCCGTCCTTGTGATTGAGATTTGAAAGGTGAGGGGGGGGGAGGTGGGCGATGTGTGTGTGGGGCCTCTCTTCTTGTGACTGTGTATTTTTCCTCCTCAACCCATCTGTCTCCTCGTTCTATCTTCGCCCAGTCCTCAGAGGAGCAGAATTTAATTAGTACACGTGGCACCGAGTTAAAGGACATTGCAACATTAAGTAGATGTATTTACTTGTGAGGAGCTGCATCATTCGGCCGGGCTTATTTGAATAATAAGCGATTCAGTCCTGCTGCTATTACATACTGTAGCACAGATGGCTAAAGCCTGATAACAGTGACTGTGGTCCATTAAAGATTCACAGGAAAGGTGTTATGGCTTAACAGCACTGAGGAGAGTCTCTCTGCGGGAGGCTGGTGTGGGTGAATTGTCTGCACGCAAAGGTTCACGCACAGTTAAATCAATTTAGTTTCCTTTTATGCGGGAGCAACAAGAAGTCGTGGCTTTAAGCTCCACCTGGAGGTTCAGGCAGATGTACTGAGAGAGATCAAAGGTCAGATTGTTAATGGATGTGGGGGAAGAGAGCAGGTGGATTGAGTTTTAGATCAAGATTAAAGCAATCTGCTTGAGTCGTGAGTCCAGTGGGATGTCTTACACCTTGCTTGACATCTTACCACCTGGATAAGATAAGTGAGACGAATCTAACAAACATTATGGGCTGTCTTTTTTAATTTAATTCTCTTTTTTTTTTTTTGTATTTTCCAAGTTATATACTAAAAAGTATCCTAACATACACAGAAAAATAAGTCAATATTGTGCACAGAATATTTCTGCCATCCCTCCCTCTGTCCCCAACAGGCAACAACCAAACATTTAATATGTAAAATAATAAATGATTACATTAAATGAGGAATTACAATATAAAAAGAAGAAAACTACTCATACATGTTGATACAGCTCATTCGTAATTCTTATATTCCTTCACACGAAGGGCAGTATTAGGGAAAAATCAATACAGCATATAGTATCGCGATATTTTGCGTCGCAATATATCGATATACGGACGTCAAATATCAATCTTTTTTCATATAAACTATCTGATTCTGTCTTTCAGAGGTTGCAGCGGGCTCAGTCTTAAACACAACAACATATGAAACTAGAAAACCTAAGGATCGATTGGTACCAACCATGTCGCTAATTAACGCTCCAAAGTTACGCTAGATTTTGGTGAGGAAAAACATGGCATGGCAATTTTCAAAGTGATCCCTTGACCCCTGACCTCAAGATATGTGAATGAAAACTCTGAGATGAACAGAGTGAAAACTGTATCTTATTAGATAAAACAGATGTTGACAAACTGCATAATTTGCAATTGAAAAAAAGGTAATAAATTCCCATTATATCTTATCGCAATACTCAGCATATCGCAAAATGTTTAAAATCATAAAAAGATCATATCGTGACTTAAGTATCGTGATAATATCGTAACGTGGGGCCTCTGCTGATTCCCACCTCTAATGTTTACCCCAGTGACCACTGAAAGATAGGATATAAAAAGTGACCATATTTTCCTAAAATTAGCAGATTTTAAGCTTATGATGAATTTTATTTCTGCAGTTTTAAATGAAATGACATCTCAGTTAGGTGAAGGCAGCAACATTGCATATTAGTGACCAGGCACCATTCTCTGATTTTATATTTTAATATATACAGTATGTCTTTCTGATCAGTTGAGATGTTCTGTTTGATAAATACAATTAATGTTCTTACAAAACAATAATTGGCGCTCTCAGTAATTCCATATTCACATAGTCTGTTTTTCATTAATTGTTACTGTACAGGTTTTATTTCTCTTCCCGAACACCAAATTAAAATCGCAGCATCAGTGACGTATAGGATCGTAGTGTGAAGTAATATCAACCTCTTAGATAACAGAGCAGCGTTGTGCGTCTCAGCGGGGTTCATGGTTCCAATTTAGTTGCTTTTGATGTGACTCTTTTTGTGTCTCTGGCTCTGTCCTGGCTGAGCTCTGGGCTTTCACGGTTCACGACTGTGCTCTCTTGAGATGTTGCCATGAAACCTATTTGGAATCTTTTGTCTGCTGCCAGCTAATTAAGTGTTAAGGAAAAAAAAGACATATTTCTCTGCCTTAATGAGTTTTATTTGTCAGAGCATAAGTGCTTTATATAGAAAGCCAGTGTGAGCACAGACTTCAGCATCTGAAGTGATTCTATAATATTAATTTTGTTTTATTTGCAAATATTCTACAACTGGTAGGCTACAGATTATACATTTCAATTTTAATTTCACAATTAATATTCCCATTCAGTGATACTTGTAATGCTACTGCATTGATGCACACATACTGTAGTTGTATTAGGTTCAAACTAAGGAAACTCAAACTAAGTAACATTAGGAATTTTGGATCAAATTATTTAAGATAAGATTTATTTCCATTTGCAAATCAGAGTTATGCTGGGCTTGTAATAATTTACAATATAAACACTGCCTTCATATCATGCATTCAAACTCCAGATTCATAAAAGAGATGATGTGTCTCAAGAGACTTCCTGGTTAAATACGTAAAATAGATGAAGTATATTTAGTGCATACTGTATATATGGTCTGATTTCAACTTTTAAAATGTGGATTAGAGGCTTTTTCTTCAAAGGAATTGAAAACACATTTTCTCAATCAGCTTCTTTCCAGCAATTTTTCTGCAAAGGTTAGAATGGATTTCGGTTATCGCACTAGAGAGTTTTCTCTCTCCTCTTCTTGTTGTGATTTGTAGTTTGGAGTGAAAACATGATGCCGTGTACTTTCATGAACTCATTAGGATTTGAATCAGAATCTGAAGACCGTTAGCGGGTTAGTTTGATCACTGTCAGTCAAATCTTATCAAACCACACTCACACAGTCATGATGAGACAGTGTTTTTGACTGTGAAATTCTTAATAAATTACATCTAACCATGGCTGTTTTCTAGCTTTAAACCTGCAGTAGGCAGAATGTTTTTGGCATCATTTGGCAAGAAATCCATAATAACCTTTCAGCATTTTGTAATTCAAGTGTTCTGAGAGAAAACTAGACTTCTGCACCTCCTCATGGCTCTGTTTTCAGGCTTTGAAAAGCCTGTGACAGGAGACTTTGGCCAATCACAGGTCATTTCAGAGAGAGAGCGTTTCTATTGAGCATTCCTCTTGGCTGTGCTCCAGCTGGTGGGCTGTGCTTGGTATTTCCTCAACTGTTCTCAACATGTCTGCCGGGTCACAAACTTTCTCATTTTACAGCTAAACAGTACACTACAAGATGTTTCTGAAAACATTTGAGGCGAGAAATAGGCATTACAGTAACAGAATATTGATTCATATTTGATCAGAGCTGCCTAGTTTGACCGTTTGATCGGAGTTCGCGAGTGATTGACAGCTGGACGGCAGACTCCAGCTCGGCTCTGATTGGTTGTTTTCCTTCAGTCTGTGAAATCGTTATTTCAGTTAATTCAAGCATATTTGCTCCATTTCTACCCACTGCAGCTTAAAATTTGATTGATGCTTAGCCTATATAGTCATAATGTTAATTCATAATAATTAGTTCATTTTTCTAGTCTTTTACAGCAGCAAAACTGTTTTGCATGTGTTGGCACACGTTGACATGTCTCTGACAAAGGTCATTGTGACCAAAAGCTTATATAATACATTTTGCACAATGGAGATATGTGTGCAGATGTTTTGATCTTTTTCATTTCGTTTCAGCACTGTTGAACCAAATGTCTGATTATTTAATCTCTCTAGGCTACCTAATCAACAAAAACCCATGTAGAGAAAAGCACTCATGTGTCTCTAAAAAGTAATTAAAAAGCAAAAAAGCATTGCTGTAATTAAAGGATCCTAACATAATTTTTCAACATTGTGACAGAATTCTAAATTAGAAGTAAAAGCTAAAAAAAAATAATTTAATTTTACTTGCTACTCTTGTGTTTTGTTGTGCATATTGAATTATTGTTACAAAGGGTAATATAAAGTCACATTTAACAGATTAAGGCAGTAGCATACCCACCCGTCAAGAATGTATCCATGATCTATAGGTGAAAATTAACATAATATAACCAATTTCACACACTTACAATCTCAATTAAAATCCTGAGTCCAGAATAACACCCTTTAAATTAGGTGTAACAATTTATATTGATTTTTCTCAGGATGTATTTCGTGTCAATTCCTTCTTTTACATCCCTCTAATACACCATATACTGTAATCATATGCAGAGCTGGCCTACTTCACGAGTTTTCTCAGATAACAGTGCGAATGTTTTGCATATAAAAAAAAATGATTCAAGATCTCAACATGATACTGGCTATATATAAATGATAAGGCTTGTCTGCAGAATATGAACTCCACGTCCCACAGCTTTCCCAGCCTGTGTGAGAGATGAAAGCAGCCCCGTCTCTATGAAATGCTTTGGCAGCTCTGCTGTTCTGCCAGCAAAACCGGCTTTTGCGAACTTTCAGGTGGCATGGGAAAATCTACTCATAAATAAAATAGAGAGCCATGAATAATTTAGGCGAGCGTTGTGATTGACATGAGGGTGAGAGAGTACCTGATTATGCCTTCCGCGCTGTGTGACTTGAATTACAGCAAATCAAAACATTAGTCTGAACGTGGAGCTCGTTTCGTCGGCGCTTGTTTGCTTTTGGTGTATTCTGATCACGGCTTGTAACAACAAAGGCGGTTGAGATGCCGGATGAAATGTCTTCCTCAAAGATTACAATTTTAAGCATGTAGCTCTGATTCATTAAAACACTGCTAATGCTGTTTGGTGTGGAAGAAGAAAGAGGAAACCGCACATCATGCCAGGAGTCAAATTAGTTCGCGAGCCCTCAACAAGTTCTCACCAGAATATTCTCATTCAAGTCATTTACGGTTGTACACTAGCCGCTCATAATTCTGGCAGTTATTTATTCCAACTCTTTACGCTTGTATGTTGAAATCAAACTGGTGCAGCTAGCTAGATATATTAGCTGTGGAGCTCTGGACCCATGTGGTTAATAAGGAGCCGTGCTTCCTCTATTGTTCTATGAGGGGGAAGAACAGATCAATGATTCCCAGCACTCGGCTGTACTGTAGCTGCAGGAGGGAGGATGCAGCAGGCATCACCAGGCTGCAGCTCCTCCGTGTGCTGAGTGCTGAGCAGTGGGCTGCTCTCTCTCCTCCCTTCCCCTCTCTCTCTCTCTCTCTCTCTCTCCTTGCTACTCCCCCTCTTCCCTCCTTTCATGTGTGTGTGGAGCAGATCTGTCTGCAGCCTCAGGCAAGTGCAAGTTAACAAATGTACAGAGCGCATGTGAAGTCTCATTTGCATAAATCTCTAGATGTCGCTACATTTCCTTAAATGGATTCCTTTGTGTTTAATTGCCGAATGTTTTTTTTTTTTTTTTCCCTAGTGCGTATGGAATTCTTTAAAGGCTGACTGAGAGCGAAGATGACTGTATTTGACAATAAGTGTTATTTATTTGCATCATTTGTCCATCTGACCTTTATTGCAGCACAATGGGGAAAAACAGCCCCAGTAAATTGGCAGGTGTTTTTCGGTGCTCTGTAATGACAGGCCAGTTGCAAATACGGCAAGGTGTTGTGAATTTGTAGCAACATACTGTAGCTTAATACCAGTATTTGTACATGGATTTTTTTTAAAAATTAACTAAGCGTTTTCTGCTGCTGCACTATTTCCTGTTAGGTTTTTATACACAAGCTATTACCCTTTGATTTTATCCATCCATTCCGTAAATTGATATTTGGTGTGTTCTCCGGGGACAGGATGCAAATGACTGTGTTTATTGTGTTATTCCTGATGCTAGCACATACAGATTAAGGCACATGCCCCCTGACCTATCGCAAAACACTTTCTACCGTGGCCTTTTCATGCATAATTTAGGAATCCATCACACCCCTTCTACAAAACAGTGTCAATGAATATATGAGCAGCGTGTTTGTGTTCTCTCTGAGGCAGCGATCCTCCACTGACATCATCTGTAGCTGTATAATCATCCAGGCCACAGCCTCTCCTCAGGGGAGTCCAGCTGAGACCTCGCCTCTCTCTCTTTATATCTATCTAGTTATCTCTCTCTGCCTAGCTTTCTCTCTCTCTCTCGCTCTCTCTCAAGGTTGCCGTGTATGGCTGAGTGTGACACCAGTGATGGATGGGTTCGAACACAGCCTCAGACTGGCTGCACGGCCCAGGATCTTTTACGGTTTCAGACTTTGTCTTTGCTCCCTGATCCCATCGGTTGGATCTACTGGAGTGCACCCTCAGTCACTCGGACTGCAGTGAAAAAACAAATGTTTCTCACATTAAGAAAAAAAGAAGAAAAAATTAATAAAAAAAGATCTGCCAAGCCATCTGGGCTGTATAAATGTGTGCTTCATCACTGTGGAAACACTAGTAGTCTGCGATGCGATTAGCCATATTGAATGGCATAGGCATTTGGCAGACGCAGACACACAGCAAGGAAGTAAATTTGCAATCTATATCAATCTATAGATTCCCCCCCCCCCCACATACACATTTGGCAGTCGTTCAAGAGGAGTCTGATGGTCCTCCTGGAGGAGCTGCGTCTAGTAAAATTGATATTCATATGCAAATGATTAGTGTTTACATATGTAACTGACTAATTAGTGATTCACATACGTAGATTCATCTGCAATATTTCATACCAATGCAGATGGGATGTTCACGTATAGCGCAGGGAAGGTGAGAGTGTGGAGGGTTACTTTGACTATACAGGATCTCAGTGTTATGGTTAGAAATATTTAAAGCTGCAACAAGGCAGAAATACCCGGTAAACTCAAAGCAAACTCAGCTGAAACAGCCGCTAATACTACTGGCTAATTGATTTAGTGTAGCTAATTTGTTAGCAAACACTTTGTTAATTACATAACCTACAGACACAGAACAGCGTTGGCATCTAAAGTCATGTTTCTGGTCACCTGACCAATGCAAGTCATATGTTCACCGGCCTTTTTGTTCTCCATCAACTCCTAGGCAAAATATCTGGGTCTTTAGCTTGCTAAATGCTTGACTTTCTCCGCTAGCAACTTGTCTGAGGTCGGCTGACGTTGCTAACGCGCGAGCGCTCAACTGGCTCAGCTTGAGAAGTGCTCAAGTGCTCAAGTGCAGTCACTTCCAAAGACTGGGTCACAGCCCACAGATGGGTCGCAGGAGATTTTATTGGGGTCACCAAATAACTTTGCAGAATCTCTTCCATAATCTTTTATTTACGATTTGTATCTGCAGTACACCTTTGGGCCACATGAGGGAGCCTGAATGTTCGTATTGTTCAGATGATAATTGTGGCCTACTTATAACACTGAATCTAATATGAAAGGCTAGCTCACACTGTTTGTTTTACTGATAAGAGGAAAAAAACGAGAGCCTGTTAACTCCACATGAATGCATTTATTTGGTCTCATTTATAAAGTATTTAGCGTGTGTATATGTTTTCAATAACACATGCATAAAATGAAGTTGTGATTCATCAAAAGTTCTATATCTCGTTGATATGGCTGGTTTACCTATTCAAGATAATTTAAAGGTGATGTGAAAATGGCAGTAAAAATATTCAGGAACATTCATTTATGTACAAATTTGCTCTTCTCACGAATTATAGATGAGGCATATTGTGAATTGAGTCGCGATGGTTTGTCATTTTTAAAAAGTGGGTCCCCGGAAACAAAATATGGGAAACACTGTACTTATACTATGACGTTTATCATGCCATCTTTCCAACATACTATATTTACTTTTTTCATGACATTTTGTTGACATCCTATACTATGACTTTTTTTTCATGACATTTTTCAACATGCTATATTATGACTTTTTTTTTTTTTTTTTTTTACATTTTTCAACAAAGTATACCATGATATTTTATGACATACTATACTGACTTTATTTACATGACGCTTTTTGACTATACTATGACTTTTTATGACACACTATACTATGACTTGTTTTTACATTTTTAGACATAATATACTATGACTTTTTCATGAAATGTTTTGACATTCTATATGATGACTTTTTTAAAAATTGTATTTATTTAGTTATTTTTTTTACATTTTTTGACATACTATACTATGGTATAGTAGATAGCAGGTACAGGTGGGTCTCCTTTGTCTTGTATGAGCTGTTGGAAATATTAATTATTGCGTGTGGCCGCTCCATGAACTTTTCCACCCTGTGCAATGTCCTTTATTTATTGATGTTGTTGTGGAACGCTCTGTAGTTGGTCCTGACGTTGTCCTTGTACCACTCTCTTTAAAATGTATGTGCCTGCTTGCCAGTATGTAGATGCGAGTAGAGTGTCTGCTTTAACACGAGTCAGACATTGTAACTGCATGGACAATCTGTCAGAGCTGGTGTTTGATGATTGTGATAGAAATCCAGTAAATATCTGTCTCCTATTACATGTCAACATTTGTGGATCTATATCTCAGTAATGTCCATGATTATCAGGATGCAGCTCTGCTATAAAATTTGCAGTGCTCCCACTGAGATGTCTGTACTGTAAGTGTTCCAGGCCTCTGCACCACACAGCAGAGTAGGCAACCGAGTTTGGCAAAAGCCTGCTGGTGTAGCTGATGTGATCATGTATTTCTGTGTCAGTATTTCGCTCTGAGGAGAGACAAACTGCCAACACAGGCAAAGTGATCTATTGGACACGTGGGGATGTGGCACGGTCCAGAAGAATTCTATCCACTCACTGTTTATGGCCAGCCCAGGTATCTTTTATACTGTTTTATTCCTTTGGAAATGCACCATGGGTGCACTGCAGATCTTGTTCTAAATAATGGCAGATGGCATTATGATCTGTATGCTGCAGCTTCACAGTGGAGCTGCGATATGCAGCTGATGGGGACCTCATGGAGATCCTTGACCTTGGACTTGAATCTTTATAGGTTGAAGAACCTGCCATATGGTATTTTAACATACTGTGAGATAGCTGTGTTAAGTGTGGAGATGGATAATGGTGGGTGCGATGACTCATCCTGGGTTCATTCCAGTTTCTGCCATTAAAGGTTCTGATTTGCGGCCACTGCTGCTGATATGTTGTCATGAAGCCAGACAGTTCAGAGTCAAATGTTTTGGCGAGATCACTGAAGGGTTTATGTAATGATTGCTTTTACAATTTGCATTTTAACTCAACACATGGACACCCTCCGAAGGTCCTGTGTCACTAACGTTGTGCAAAGGACCCTGGAAATAGCTATTACAGGAATGTTTTTGATGAGGCAAGCAAAGAGCAAGCACTCTCTTCTTTTCTCACTACCACTTTGTTCCTGCTCTGTAAAACAGAAAACAAATAAGTTAACCTATACTTTGTGTTTTTAAAAAAAAAATCTATACAGTATTTGATGTGAGGAATAACAAGCGCTCTAGCTCATTTGTGTTAAACAATAAGGCTCTGTTCGGAGACATCATTAAAAACATATTTTAGAATTTACCTTTCATCTGTTACAGTGGGAGTTGGGCAGGACTTTTGCGTATGACCTCAATTACGGCATGCATACACAAATGATTTATTCTAAACCTTCTCTTTGTTTATTTTTGCCTGCTGTCTTCAATTTCCTTCATTGAAATAAGAAAGCCTCTTGAAAGTCAGAGCAAATATAGGTCACCATCACTGGCGCAATGGTGTAACAAATGCCATCTCTCCAGCTTATGTTTTGCATTTTTATGTAATAGGGCAGCATATATGTGTGATGTTCGTGGACGAATCATTAAAGGAATGCAAATGAGGTCGTCTAATAACACATTTCATCAAAGTGATTAGAAGAACAACCAGACTGAAAAACAAAACAAAACGGATGACTATATTGTATGATATATATTATCATTGCACACTCTCCTCATTTTAGTTATTTTCACAGTGAAATGTTAACCTGTACTGTAATGATCAAAATCAGTTTTATTAAAAACAGACAACAGAATTTTGACAGATTTGAAGAGAAATTGACGTCCAGATTGGAGTTCTTCATTTTTATTCATTGTGCGGATGTTTTCAGATAATTGTGAGAAGAAGACTCTTGAAACCGAATTATTCCATAGTTCTTGTGAAAGGATTTTAGAAAGCCTATTCATGAGTTAAACCTGCAGTAGGCACAATGTTTTTGGCATCATTGGGCATAATAACCTTTCAGCATATTGTAATTCAAGTGTTCTGAGAGAAAACTAGACTTTTGCACCTCCTCGTGGCTCTGTTTTCAGGCTTTAAAAAAATCTAGATGTCATTCAAGTTAGGATTGAGATAGTAGCTTTTTTACACCCTTGCCAGGTATCTTAGAACTACTATAGACCCAACAGGTCCAGCAGGCACAAATCACTGCAGCTCCTCATGTTCCCACCTATTATTAGTATGAATAAGTCATTGGCAATCATTTTGTGCGGGGTCATTTAGTGGAGAGAGACACACACACACACACACACACTGTGATATGAACATCTTTCATTTTTTAGATTAAAAAATATGATGATAGGGACATCAGCCGTCTCATTAGTCTGATCAGTTAGATCAGAGTAGCATTTATCTAAAGTGGGTGGACACAATAACAGCAACCATGGTGCAGTAATCCAGACCAGAGTTCAGTAGCCCTGCAATACATACTGTGTCTGTGATTTTGTAATGTTAACTTCGAACTTTTCTTTTTGTCAGAGACGCAATAAATTAGTTGTATTGCATTTTTTAACTGGAGAGCTAACTTACTGCATTCGACTGTGCAGGTGTTCCTTTATTGTGTCAACCCCCTGAAGGTGTACAGTAGTATATTGTTGTTGCTGCTGCTGTTATGATGCTTGCTTGTTTTTTGGTCCTTCTGATTCAGCCATAATAGCCGACTAATGTTTGAGTGCTCAGCCGAGTCCGTCAGAGGACTGTCAGTACACTTCCTCTGGCTTCCTGTGTGCTGACCGCATGTTTAAAAGGAGCCATTTGGCCAACATCGCTCTCAGAAGGAGATATAAACCCTTAAATAATATACTATTCCCACTACTACCACCACTGCTACTACTATTACTACTAAATCCAGTGTAGCATGTCTTTGTAGAAATACAGCTCAGATTTCTTGACGGTAATGTAATGAAATAAGGAGAAAAATAAACATTTTTCCTTATTAAATACTGCACAGTACAGGTTAACTTTATACTGATGCTTGCTTTTTAAAAAGGCTGTGATTCAGATCTATCGTGATCTTTGAAATGAACTTACTGCTGCTTGCTAATGTGTCTTTAGACTGTGGCTGCACGATGTTGTTTAGTATACGAGAGAGAGAGGCGGTATATGTGCAGTGTGAGGAAGAGGCAAAGGGGACGGAGGAGGAGCGTGGTGCTGTCGAGGCGAGGCTCGGTGAGGACACCGGTGAGGATGCAGAGCATCGCAGAGTCGAATGACAGTTTTTTTCTCAAAGTTGCATCAAGGAAACAACACAAATCCTTTCACGTAAGAGTGTCAATAAGTGCTGACTCTAACAGACATTGTATCAAACTACCTACCGAACCAACAATGGATTTAAATCATGCAAATGTCGCTACTATTCTTACCTACGTACTGCATTGTATGCTGCGTTTGTGCTCAGAAATGATCATTTATTGTAAAGTCTGTAATGCTGCACCAGCTGTAAAAAGCCTCCAGGCTTAAAGCTACACTCTACAAGGAAGTGCAGGACCTTTTATGTTGACATACGGTCCTATTGAGTGCGAGAATGATATAATGGCTCTCCGACTGAACAAGCTGAGGCCCCGCTAACTCTTCTGCAGAACTTCCCGGCATAGGAAGTGTAAGGATCACATCCACTACAGTGCTGCTGACAAATCCTACTTTCTCATGGATGAGGTGGTACATGTTGATATGTATCAACAACCTCTTCCAGGTATATGTTCAGATTTCATATGCCAACATTTTCACATTTAAACAGTGTGTAATGTTCTGTCATTCAATTTGATTTGATTTTGTTTTGTCTTTATAAGTCATTTAAGCTTTTATTTTGTAGTTTTTATGCTCTCTTTATGGTCCTATTGGGTTGTTCTTGGCATCAGATGTTTCCCTTTTTCCTTTTCTTTTCCCCATTCTCTATCCTTTTCACCTCCCTACTCTCTCTCTCACTCCACCTCTTCCTCATTCTTCCCCTCCCCTTTACTATTCCCCCCTGAATCCCCTCCTCTCTGCATCTCTGTTATACCCCCACCACCCCCCCACCCACCCCCGCTGGCTCTTTTCCCACTGCCCTGCATCTCTCATACGACCCCCCTTATCCATTTCTCTAGCATTCAGTCTTTTTCCCTCTCTCTGACCCCCCCCTCCCCCCCCACACCTCTCCCTCCTCCTACCCCCTCCTCGCCCCCCTCTCCTTCCCCAGCTCATGTTGGTAAAAATATCTGCAGACAGCAGGAGCAGAGGCACGCCTGACTCTCTCTCTCTCTCTCTCTCTCTCTCTCTCTCTCTCTCTCTCTCTCTCTCTCTCTCTCTCTCTCTCTCTCTCTCTCTCTCTCTCACTCTCTCTCTCACTCACTCCCCCTTTATCTCTCTCTCTCTCTCTCTCTCTCTCCCTCAGTCTCTCTCTCTCTCTCTCTCTCTCTCTCTCTCTCTCTCTTTCTCTCTCTCTCTCAGACATCCCACCCATGTGATCTCACAGGCTCCCTCTGCTTTGCTCCACTCTGCTCCAGTCAGGCTTCTGCCTTTCAGCCGGCTACAGCTAATGAGCCTTTGTGTGGCCAGAGAGAGAGAGAGAGAGAGAGAGAGAGAGAGAGAGAGACAGAGAGAGAGAGAGAGAGAGAGACAGGAACACAGTGACAGACGGGGAGTTAAAGTGAGAAAGACTGTCGTCTTGCAACAATAAAGCATATGGTACCGACAGTGCAGCCAGAGTCTCTCTCACTCTCTTGCACCCTTTTTTTTTTCTCATGCCCGTGGAGCTCAGGGGTCGCTGCAAATCAGTGGACTGAAACAAAATGGGAACCTCTTCACTCATCATGTTTCACCTTTTTTTTCTTTTTTGAATAGCCACATTTATGACTGTGTGGCTGTGCCGCTGTGAGACGAGGTGAAAGGAGTCACAGTCTGCCAGTGGATACAGGTCAGTGGTTCCTGTGAGGGCCAGCACACACACACACACACACACACACACACACACACACACACAGAATCTGGTCATCGCAGGACTGATGTGTCATGACTTGCACCAGATGCCATAGGCTTGTTAGCATCACTTGGGATGAGTGTTTTGAGCCTTGCGTTGTCACATCGGTTTTATTGTGACCGTGGGAGCCGGTTGTGAATGACGAGGGGGAAAAATAATTGTATTCAGAAATGCAAGTGTGCTACAGCGCTGCGAGCGCTGTTGATTAAGGACAGGAGTTGGTTTCCACAGTTGATGTGTGTGCACACAGAGAGGCAAACACAGGGAGGGGCTTTCCAAGCTGGCTTTTGCTGCATTATTTTCTCTGGGATTTTCTCCCTTGTATCATAGTGTATGATGCCCAGCCATGATTAGTAGTAAGGCAACAGTGAAGACAAAGAAAGAGCTGTTAGAGAGGAGCAACAATCTCTGCTTTTTATTTAGCCACGGTGAAAGTGGTGCTCTGTGGTCTATGATGTCATACCCATCCAGTGCCAAGATTTGAACTCTGCTGTCATAATGTAATCTGATAAATGAACTGTGATAAAAACATAAACATAATTTGCTTAGATATTAAAACATTGGTGCTTTAGTAAGAAAGAACCCTTATACACAGTATGTAGCACTGTCATATGGGAAAGCACTAGTTGTGAGAGTACATTAGAATCTCCATGGAAACCACTTTTGGTTATCAAAGCCTAGTGCAGCATCAGCTGAGGGCTAAGCATACGAATAGGGTTTCCAACAATGGCGTCTAATTAGGACCCTCGCTAGGAAATGGACTAAAATTACACAGGTCATTTCTGGTGGAAATTTCCACTCCTGTTTGCCAACAAATGGAAGGGAAATAACCGTGTTTCTTCGCTGTTTTGATGTGAGATTAGCAGCTTCAACCATTTAAATCTCACAAGACTAATTTAATATATTTCGGGACTAGTTCATTAGTTAATGTCATTATGTCTTGTCATAATCACTCAGAGGAGAAAGTGGATTGATGGTTTCTTGTCAGCCGGTTCAGTTACTGGCATTAGAGAATGAAAACTCCTGCTCAGGATGCAGCCTCTTACACATTTTGCTTCCAAATTAATATCAATTCTTTCTGAAAGGAAAATCTTTTCAGTGAGGTTGCCCTGACAGACTCTCTCTCTCTCCTCCCAGATGGAGGATGCCTCACATTCCTCAGTTGTAGGTAGAGTTGTTGACTCTGGAGGTCCTCCAAATGCTGGTGGTGCCATGTCACCGGCGCAGCGCTGAACAAGCACAGCCTCCTGGGAACAATGACCCTCTAGCTGGCAGCGCCGGTCCTCTCTGGGTTGCACCTCGTTCTCTCTCTCAGGCAGCATTTGCATCTGTAATGACTCGATAGCAGAGCCCAGATGAAACGCTGTGGCTGTCTGTGAATGGAACTCCCCCACGAGCTGCTCTGGCAGATAGACAGAGCGGGACTGGATGCTGTCTTTACTGATTCCAGTTTCCAAGAGAGAAAGCAGTGAGGGAAAAGCTGCCAGTCATAGCAATCCTCGCTGTGCTACAGCAGCACTGTTGTGTTATTGGGTTTATTTTAAAATGTGACCTGATGTTCCAGCTGCTGCTGTCAAAACAACAAACAGAGGGCTCTTCATCTAAATACAATGTCTTATATTATGAATAGTGATTAAACCTGCAGTAGGCAGAATATTTTTGGCATCACTGGGTAAAAATTCCATAATAACCTTTCAGCATATTGTAATTCAAGTGTTCGGAGAGAAAACTAGACTTCTGCACCTCCTCATGGCTCTGTTTTAAGGCTTTAATAAAATCTAGCCCGTGACAGGAGACTTTGGCCAATCACAGGTCATTTCAGAGAGAAAGAGCGTTCCTATTGGCTGTTCGTTCAATGTAGGCAGCTGTCAATCACTCGCGAACTCCGATCAAACGGTCAAACTAGGCAGCGCTGATCAAATATGAATCAATATTCTGTTACTGTAATGCCTATTTCTCGCCTCAAATGTTTTCAGAAACATCTTGTAGTGTACTGTTTAGCTGCGAAATGAGAAAGTTTGCTGCGGCTGGTGGGTGGTGCTTGGTATTTCCTTAACTGTTCTGAACATGGCTGCTGGGTCACAAACGTTCTCATTATACAGCTAAACAGTACACAGTGAGAAATAGGCATTACAGTAACAGAATATTTATTAATATTTGTTCAGTGCTGCCTAGTTTGACCGTTTGATCGGAGTTTGCGAGTGATTGACAGCTGCTCAGAGACGGCAGGCTCCAGCTCGGCTCTGATTGGTTGTTTTCCTCCGGTCTTTTTAAATCTCGCAGATGCCATCAGGAGCACCGGAGGACACAGAGGAACATGATTATTTTCAGATTACCTGTCTCATGCACTACTGTCAGGATATGGTTTTATAAAAATAACTTTTTTTTAATCATATATGTTCCAATTCTACCCACTGCTGCTTGAAATATGTCCTGTAATATTACAGCGATTACACACTGAAGAATAATGGCATATAATGTTAATCAAAGGGAAAAAAGCAATTATCAAAATAATATATTGTTTGACAGTTACAATGCAGTAGCTTCAGTGTGATGGTGATTTGACTGATGAGCTTGTTCTTGTGTATTTCTCTAATTGCATCATCAGTCAGAGGGAGTTAATGGCCCCTCTCAATTGACACTGGATTGGTCTGTAACACTTCTGTATGAAGTGCTGCCACAAACATTTAGCTGCACCTGCACAGCCATACACATTTATTTTTTCAGAAACTGTGCATAACGCTTCTGATTAACAGTAGAGCTACTGTTATAGATATTATTATCATGGCACTATTTAATGGTCTGTTGCAGATATACTATCTATTAGTCCGTTTTTGCTATTATTATTTTGCGATTATTCACTTTTTTGCAGATGCAAATTAGAGCCTGTCACTGTACAGCTTTTTTACTCCGCTCTGCGTTGACTGTAGCTGCATTCACCTGAGGCCTTTCCTTTTTTTTTTCTCTTCTGTCGGAAGCATCTGACCTAACAGAAGCTCATTACAGATGTACAGGATGTCACCCCCTCATTATCCTGTCAACAACAGCTTCACCTACTCCTCCTCTAGCGCTGCATGATGTGTGATACATGTACAAATCACTTTGTGTTGTGCAGATTGTTGCCTCACTTCAGTCGGAAGTGCACATCAGCATGTGTGTGCACCTGTGTAAATGCACGTAAACATCACACCAGTACTACGGATGGATGTTTTGATTTGTTGCATTGCTGCTTTTTTTTTACAAAAAGCTGCAAATGTTTTTTATTTTAAACCAGAGGATATTTCTGTTATTTTGTAGTATCAGCAATTAAATGCACATAATATTCTACTATTCTTTACTATAGATAATACATATATATTGCACATAATTTCACCGTGACCGGTAGCGGTGCAAGACAAGTTGGTCCATTCTCTTTTTTTTGTCCAGCCTCTCAATCAAAGACAGTGGAATGAACTTCCTGTAAGGCAGACGTAGTATGTAATTAGCAGCTTTCTCCTTCCATCTCAGCTCCTTTGTGCCAAGGTGATCATTCGCCCAGGGAACGCCTGGGAGCTGGGATAGCGGCAGGAGAGATTTTGTGTGTGTGTGTGTCTGTGAAAGGAGGAGGGGGAGGGGGAGGGGGGGGAGTCTGAGTCTCATTGCTAATTGAGTGTGCTGAGGATTATGAAGGCCCTAAACTGGATATTAAATAATGTGTGGCCCCTCTGCTGTCTTTCGGCTTCAGGTGCAGATGCGGCGGGCCATGAGTGGAATACTGAAGAGGAAATTCGAGGAGGTGGAAGCCTCCTCCTCCCCGTGCTCTTCCTTGCGGGAGTCTGATGATGAGGTCTCCTGCAGTGAGAGTGGGGATAGCAGTGACAGTGTCAACCCCTCCGCCTCAGGCCCTTTCACCCGTGAGTGTGCCTGTGTCTTTTAAACTCATGCATTGAGCTCAGTGTGGCTAATGTGCGCTATTGACAGCAAGATTAATGTCATTTCATCTCAAGGGGGAAAAAAAGCTAAAGCACTGAAAGGGATTTTTAATCAAGAAGGGAATAGCACTCAGAGACAGCCTGATTTGGTAGCTCGCAATCAATGCAAGATGCAGGTCAGAGAAAACAAATCTGCATGTCTGTAGATAAGGGAGTGTAATATGAATTTACTGTCATAGCTGTGGAGAGGAGAGGAGAGGAGAGGAGAGGAGAGGAGAGGAGAGGAGAGGAGAGGAGAGGAGAGGAGAGGAGAGGAGAGGAGAGGAGAGGAGAGGAGAGGAGAGGAGAGGAGAGGAGAGGAGAGGAGAGGAGAGGAGAGGAGAGGAGAGGCGAGGCGAGGCGAGGCGAGGCGAGGCGAGGCGAGGCGAGGCGAGGAGAGGAGAGGAGGAGAGGCGGAGAGGCAGAGAGGCTGAGTGATGCTAAGAGTCCAGTTCTGTAATAAAGGGGAAGGATGCGTAGACAGCCTCCCTCATTAGGAACAGCATCAGTGTACAGACCCAGCCAGATGAATGAGCTAGTGGAGTCTCAAGCTGTGTGTGCAACGCTGATGATACTGTAAATGTAAATGTACCACTCTCTAATAACACTATTATTTTCATTATGGATAGATCTGCCGATTATTTTCTTGATTAATCAATTAATCACTTTGTTGACAACTTCAAATGTCTTGTTTTGTCCAACCAACTCTCAAAACCCCCAAAATATTCAGTTTACAATCATTTAAAACAGAGAAAAGCAGCAAACATTAATTCACAACAAATAGGTTGAAACCATCAAATACACTTTGTTTGAAAAATGACTCAGGCGATTTATCAATTATCAAAATAGTTGGAGATTAATTTTCTGTCGATTGACTATTGGATTAATTGTTTCAGCTACGATTAAAAAATATAATAAGGGCTAAACAGCTGCAGATCTGCAATGCTTGTTTTGGTTTACTAAGATAAGGTCACACGGCTAAGATTATGTGAAACTCACCAGTTCCAAAGGAGGTTACTGCTACTGAGAGATTCCACACTTATTCCAGGCTTTAACTGACTTCGTATTAAAGAAAGCAGTCTTATTCGAAGACATGTCTCCTCTGCAGGTTCAAAAGGACACTGACGACATAATATATAATAAGTAACACAGTGCACGTGTGAATCTTAAAGTGTAAGAGATGAGACAGACTGTGAGTGAAATAGATAACACAGTTGTAGTTTATTCATCCTTTTAAGGGATTTTGAAAGCATCCAGATAAAAGTTTAATAATGCAATTCTTAAAGAACAAAAGAAAGGAGTCATGTTTGGGCAGGATGTGTGTGTATGTGCACAATTTGGAAAATTATTTTCCAAAATAAAAATATTTTTACCAAGGAAACAAAAACAATTTTTTTTTATTATCATTATTATTGTTTTTTAGACAACACTAAATTTGTGTTTGATGATGCACTATTTTTTTTTTTTTTAAATCTATGTGAATGACATGAGATGGGTGACAGACATGGCCCCCTCCCTCTAGCAAGACATTAGTAGGGTGTTGCGTCCCTAGAGGCTGAGCTTGGCCTCTGTGTCAGCTGCAGCTGCTGGTAGCTGGAGAGAAGGTCAGCAACAAGGGAGCTGTGCCACTATGAAGACTTCACTCCTGTGAAGTGACATGTCCATGTGCGGACTAATGATTGTCTATCTTGGCAGAGACATGAACCAATTAAATCCCCATGCTGTTGTGTTAGAGATGAGGAAAACATGTGTAATGTTTGTTTAGAGGGTACAAGTCTTTAAAGGGTGAAGGAAGACTTGCTGATTACAGCTTGGAAAACTGTGAAAAATACCTGTGAAATGTTTTTTTCCTATAGATTTTAATGACTTTTTCCACATACAATACTATGCCTTATTTGACAGTCTATAGTATAGACTGTCAAATACATACAAGACATACTATAACGAGATTGTGGACATGTTGTCTTTTGTATTACTTTCTCAACATACATTTTTTTAATATTTTCGACATAGTAAACCAAGACTTTTTTTTCGACATACTATACTATGACTTTTTTTTTATTTTTTCGACATACTATACTATGACTTTTTTTAATATTTTCGACATAGTATACTATGACTTTTTTTCGACATACTATACTATGACTTTTTTTATTTTTCGACACTCTATACTATGACTTTTTTTCGACATACTATACTATGACTTTTTTTGACATATTATACTATACATTTTTTATTTTTTCGACATACTATAGCATGCCATTTTTCAACATACTATGATTTTGTTGATTTTTTTGACCTACTATACCAAGACCTTTTTTCGAGATACTATACTATGACTTTTTTTTTTCGACAGACTATGCTATGACTTTTTTAATTTTTTCGACATAGTATACTATGACTTTTTTAAATTTTTTCGACATATTATAGTGTGACATTTTTTTTTTTTTCGACACACTATGCTAAAACTTATTTTTTCGACATACTAAACCATGACTTTTTTTTTTATTCTTTTTTTCATTTTTTTTGACATACTATACTCTGACTTTTAAAAAAAAATTGACATACTATACCATGACTTTTTTTCGACATACTATATTATGCCTTTTTTTTTTTTTTTTTCGACATACTATATTGTGACTTTTCTTTTTAATCGACATACTATACCATGACTTTTTTTCGGCATACTATACTATACTTTCTAATATAGTCAACATACTATACTATGACTTTCTTTCGACATACTATACTATGACTTTTTTTGTTTTTTTCGACATACTATACTTTGACTTTTTTCGACATACTATACTATGACTTTTTAAAAAGTTTTCGACATACTATACTATGACTTTTTTCGACATATTATACTATACATTTTTTATTTTTTCGACATACTATACCATGACATTTTTTCGACATACTAAACTATGACTTTTTTTTTTATTCAAACACTATACGATGACTTTTTTTCGACATACTATACTATGACTTTTAAAAAAAAAAAAAAAAACATACTATACTATGACTTTTTTTGGCATACTATACTATGACTTTTTAATATATTCAACATACTATACTATGACTTTTTTTGACATACTATACTATGACTTTTTAATATATTCAACATACTATACTATGACTTTTTTTTTCATTTTTTCGACATACTATACTACGACTATTTTTTTCCATTTTTTCGACATACTATACTATGACTTTTTTTTCATTTATTCGACATACTATACTATGACTTTTTAAAAAAATATTTAGACATACTATCCTTTGAAATTTTTTATGGCATACTATACTATGACTTTTTAATATATTCAACATACTATACTATGACTTTTTTTTCGACATACGATACTGACTTTTTTTTTCCATTTTTTTTTTTTTTTTCCATACTATACTATGACTTTTTTTTCATTTTTTCGACATACTATACTATGACTTTTTTAATTTTTCGACAAACTATACTATGACTATTTTTTCGACATGCTATATTATGACTTTTTAATATATTCACATACTACAATATGACTTTTTTTCGACATACGACTTTTTTATTTTTTCGACATACTATACTGTGACTTTCTTTCGACATACTATACTATGACTTTTTTTTACATACTATGATTTTGTTGATTTTTTTTGACCTACTATACCATGACCTTTTTTCGACATACTGTACTATGACTTTTTTTTTTTTCGACAGACTATACTCTGACTTTTTAAATTTTTTCGACATAGTCTACTATGACTTTTTTGAAATTTTTTCGAAATATTATAGAGTGAAATTTTTTTTTTTTCGACATACTATGCTAAAACTTTTTTTTTCGACATAATATACTATGACTTCTTTTTTTAATCGACATACTATACCATGACTTTGTTTCGACGTACTACACTGACTTTTTTTCATTTTTTCGACATGCTATATACTCTGACTTTTTAAAAAAAAATTTACATACTATACCATGACTTTTTTTCGACATACTATATTATGACATTTTTTTTTTCCACATACTATATTGTGACATTTTTTTTTATTCAACATACTATACTATGACTTTTTAATATAGTCAACACACTATACTATGATTTTTTTTCGACATACTATACTATGACTTTTTTTCGACATACTATACTATGACTTTTAAAAAGTTTTCGACATACTATACTATGACTTTTTTCGACATATTATACTATACATTTTTTATTTTTTCGACATACTATACCATGACAATCTTTTCGACATACTAAACTATGACCTTTTTTTTATTCAAATACTATACGATGACTTTTTTTCATTTATTCGACATACTATACTGACTTTTTAAAAACATTTTTAGACATACTATACTATGACATTTTTTTTGGCATACTATACTATGACTTTTTAATATATTCAACATACTATACTATGACTTTTTTTTCGACATACGATACTATGACTTTTTTTTTTCCATTTTTTTTTTTATACAAACTATACTATGACTTTTTTTTTCATTTTTTCGACATACTATATTATGACTTTTTAATATATTCACATGCTATACTATGACTTTTTTTCAACATACGACTTTTATTATTTCGACATACTATACTGTGACTTTCTTTCGACATACTATAGTATGACTTTTTTTCGACATACTATGATTTTGTTGATTTTTTTTACCTACTATACAATGACCTTTTTCGACAGACTATATTATGACTTTTTAAATTTTTCGACATAGTATACTATGACTTCTTTTTAATTCTTTCGACATATTATAGAGTGAAATTTTTTTTTTTGACATACTATGGTAAAACTTTTTTTTTCGACATACTATACTATGACTTTTTTTTTTAATCAACATACTATACCATGACTTTGTTTCGACGTACTGCACTGACTTTTTTTAATTTTTTCGACATACTATACTCTGACTTTTTAAAAAAAAAAATTTGACATACTACACCATGACTTTCTTTCGACATACTATATTATGATATTTTTAAAATTTTATACAGCTTAAAATTTCGAAAATTTTCATGAAAAGTCAAACTATAGCATGACTTTTTTCATGAAAGTTTTCGAAATTTTAAACTGAGTTTTTTTTCCACCAAATTAATCGACAGACTATACTATGCCTTTTTTCATGAACATTTTCGACATTCTATACTATGACATTTTTTTACGAATATTTTCGAACATTTTCATGAAAAAAGTCATACTATAGCATGTCGAAAATATTCGTAAAAAAATGTCATAGTATAGAATGTCGAAAATTTTCATGAAAAAAGGCATAGTATAGTCTGTCGATTAATTTGGTGGAAAAAAAACTCAGTTTAAAATTTAAAAAAATGTCAAGAAAAAAGTCATACTATAGCATGTCGAAAATATTTTGTGAAAAAATGTTGAAAATATTCGTAAAAAAATGTCATAGTATAGAATGTCGCAAATTTTCATGAAAAAAGGCATAGTATAGTCTGTCGATTAATTTGGTGGAAAAAAAACTCAGTTTAAAATTTCGTCAATTTTCATGAAAAGACATGCTATAGTATGACTTTTATGAAAATTTTCGAAATTTTAAACTGAGTTTTTTTTCCACCAAATTAATCGACTAACTATACTATGCCTTTTTTTAAAGAAAATTTTCGACATTCTATACCATGACATTTTTTTACGAATATTTTCGACATGCTATAGTATGACTTTTTTCATGAAAATTTTTCGAAAATATTCGTAAAAAAATATCATAGTATAGAATGTCGAAAATTTTCATGAAAAAAGGCATAGTATAGTCTGTCGATTAATTTGGTGGAAAAAAAACTCAGTTTAAAATTTCGTCAATTTTCATGAAAAGACATGCTATAGTATGACTTTTATGAAAATTTTCGAAATTTTAAACTGAGTTTTTTTTCCACCAAATTAATCGACTGACTATACTATGACTTTTTTCATGAAAATTTTTCGAAAATATTCGTAAAAAAATGTCATAGTATAGAATTTCGAAAATTTTCATGAAAAAAGGCATAGTATAGTCTGTCGATTAATTTGGTGGATAAAAAACTCAGTTTAAAATTTCGAAAAATGTCGAGAAAAAAGTCATACTATAGCAAGTCGAAAATATTTCGTGAAAAAATGTTGAAAATATTCGTAAAAAAATGTCATAGTATAGAATGTCGAAAATTTTCATGAAAAAAGGCATAGTATAGTCTGTCGATTAATTTGGTGGAAAAAAAACTCAGTTTAAAATTTCGAAAATTTTCATGAAAAAAGTCGTACTATAGCATGTCGAAAATATTTAGTGAAAAAATGTCGAAAATATTTGTAAAAAAATGTCATGGTATAGAATGTCGAAAATGTTCATAAAAAAAGGCATAGTATAGTCTGAAGATTAATTTGGTGGAAAAAAAACTCAGTTTAAAATTTCGTCAATTTTCATGAAAAGACATGCTATAGTATGACTTTTATGAAAATTTTCGAAATTTTAAACTGAGTTTTTTTTCCACCAAATTAATCGACAGACTATACTATGCCTTTTTTCATGAACATTTTCGACATTCTATATTATGACATTTTTTTACGAATATTTTCGAACATTTTCATGAAAAAAGTCATACTATAGCATGTCGAAAATATTCGTAAAAAAATGTCATAGTATAGAATGTCGAACATTTTCATGAAAAAAGGCATAGTATAGTCTGTCGATTAATTTGGTGGAAAAAAAACTCAGTTTAAAATTTAAAAAAATGTCAAGAAAAAAGTCATACTATAGCATGTCGAAAATATTTTGTGAAAAAATGTTGAAAATATTCGTAAAAAAATGTCATAGTATAGAATGTCGCAAATTTTCATGAAAAAAGGCATAGTATAGTCTGTCGATTAATTTGGTGGAAAAAAAACTCAGTTTAAAATTTCGTCAATTTTCATGAAAAGACATGCTATAGTATGACTTTTATGAAAATTTTCGAAATTTTAAACTGAGTTTTTTTTCCACCAAATTAATCGACTAACTATACTATGCCTTTTTTTAAAGAAAATTTTCGACATTCTATACCATGACATTTTTTTACGAATATTTTCGACATGCTATAGTATGACTTTTTTCATGAAAATTTTTCGAAAATATTCGTAAAAAAATATCATAGTATAGAATGTCGAAAATTTTCATGAAAAAAGGCATAGTATAGTCTGTCGATTAATTTGGTGGAAAAAAAACTCAGTTTAAAATTTCGTCAATTTTCATGAAAAGACATGCTATAGTATGACTTTTATGAAAATTTTCGAAATTTTAAACTGAGTTTTTTTTCCACCAAATTAATCGACTGACTATACTATGACTTTTTTCATGAAAATTTTTCGAAAATATTCGTAAAAAAATGTCATAGTATAGAATTTCGAAAATTTTCATGAAAAAAGGCATAGTATAGTCTGTCGATTAATTTGGTGGAAAAAAAACTCAGTTTAAAATTTCGAAAAATGTCAAGAAAAAAGTCATACTATAGCAAGTCGAAAATATTTTCGTGAAAAAATGTTGAAAATATTCGTAAAAAAATGTCATAGTATAGAATGTCGAAAATTTTCATGAAAAAAGGCATAGTATAGTCTGTCGATTAATTTGGTGGAAAAAAAACTCAGTTTAAAATTTCGAAAATTTTCATGAAAAAAGTCTGTACTATAGCATGTCGAAAATATTTCGTGAAAAAATGTCGAAAATATTCGTAAAAAAAAGTCATGGTATAGAATGTCGAAAATTTTCATGAAAAAAGTTATAGTATAGTCTGTCGATTAATTTGGTGGAAAAAAACTCAGTTTAAAATTTCGTCAATTTTCATGAAAAGACATGCTATAGTATGACTTTTATGAAAATTTTCGAAATTTTAAACTGAGTTTTTTTTCCACCAAATTAATCGACTGACTATACTATGCCTTTTTTCATGAAAATTTTCGACATTCTATACCATTGTTATGAAATTTACATTTATAAGCTTTTTTTAAAATTTTAATTAATTCTTTTTGAAATTTAAATTTTAAAAAAGTATATTGATTAAATGTAAAAAAAGTTTATTTCTATTGAAAAAAATATTAAAAAATAAAAAATCGAATTCGTAAAATATGTAAAATGTCGAAAATTTCTAAAAAAAGCATAGTATAGTGTCGATAATTTTGGAAAAAAACTGTTAATTCGATTAATTTTGGAAAAAAATCTAGTTTAAAATTTCAAAATTTTCGAAAAAACTGATTATGACTTTTATGAAAATTTTCAATTTTAAACTTTTTTTTCACATATTAATGACTACTATACTATGCCTTTTTTCATGAACATTTTCGACTTCTTCATCATTTTTTCGAAATTTTCTTAAAAAAATATATTATGAATTTTCGAAAATTATTGAAAAAACATAGTTAGTTGTCGATTAATTTGAAAAAAAACATTAAATAATATGTCTTAATTAGGAAAAAAACAGTTTAAAATTTTCATAAAAGAAAATATGTAAAATTAATTGAAATTTGAAAATTTTTTAAAACATATTAGCTGCATTAATTTTGAAAAAAAATAGTTTAAAATTTCTAATTTTCAAGAATTTGCGAATATATTTTTGAAAATATTCGAAATTTTAAAAATTTTTTCGACAAATTATATTCTAAAAAATTTCTGAAAATTCGAAAATTTTCATAAAAAGATAGTATAGTTGTCGAATATTTGTGAAAAAAACTAGTTTAAAATTTCGTCAATTTTCATGAAAAAATGCATAGTATGAATTTCGAAAATTTTCATGAAATTAAATGAGTTTTTTTCCATTAATTTGAAGACTATACTTTTTTTCAAAATTTTCGACATTCTATACATGCCATTTTTTTACGAATATTTTTGACATGCTATAGTATGACTTATTTCATGAAAATTTTTCGAAAATATTCGTTTAAAAAACTGTCATAGTATAGAATTTCGAAAATGTTCATGAAAAAAGGCACTAGTATAGTCTGTCGATTAATTTGGTGAAAAAAAACTCAGTTTAAAATTTCAAAAAATGTCAAGAAAAAAGTCATACTATAGCATGTCGAAAATATTTCGTGAAAAATGTTCGAAAATATTCGTAAAAAAATGTCATGTATAGAATGTCGAAAATTTTCATGAAAAAAGGCATAGTATAGTCTGTCGATTAATTTGGTGGAAAAAAAACTCAGTTTAAAATTTCGTCAATTTTCATGAAAAGCATGCTTTAGTATGACTTTTATGTAAAATTTTCGAAATTTAAACTGAGATTTTTTTTCACCAAATTAATCGACTGACTATACTATGCCTTTTTTCATGAACATTTTCGACATTCTATACCATGCGAATATTTTACATGCTATAGTATGACTTTTATGAAATTTTCATTAAACTAGTTTTTTCGAAATTAATAGCATTAGTTTTTCATTAATTTTCGAATTATACCAGTTTAAAATTTACGAATGACATATATAGATGATTTCGAAAATATTCGTAAAAAAATGTCATAGTATAGATTTCGCTAAATTTTCATGAAAAAAGGCATAGTATAGTCTGTCGATTAATTTGGTGGAAAAAAAAACTCAGTTTAAAATTTCAACAAATGTCAAGAAAAAGTCATACTATAGCATGTCGAAAATATTTCGTGAAAAATTTCGAAAATATTCGTAAAAAAATGTCATAGTATAGAATGTCGAAAATTTTCATGAAAAAAGGCATAGTATAGTCTGTCGATTAATTTGGTGGAAAAAAAACTCAGTTTAAATTTCGTCAATTTTCATGAAAAGACATGCTATAGTATGACTTTTATGAAATTTTC
Source organism: Sebastolobus alascanus (assembly GCA_916701645.2). NCBI lineage: Eukaryota > Metazoa > Chordata > Actinopteri > Perciformes > Sebastidae > Sebastolobus > Sebastolobus alascanus. The sequence continues at coordinate 909,296 of CAKAOJ020000361.1, forward strand.
GAAATTTTAAACTGAGTTTTTTTTCCACCAAATTAATCGACAGACTATATTATGCCTTTTTTCATGAAAATTTTCGACATTCTATACCATGACATTTTTTTACGAATATTTTCGACATTCTATAGTATGACTTTTTTCATGAAAATATTCGTAAAAAAATGTCATAGTATAGAATGTCGAAAATTTTCATGAAAAAAGGCATAGTATAGTCTGTCGATTAATTTGGTGGAAAAAAAACTCAGTTTAAAATTTCGTCAATTTTCATGAAAAGACATGCTATAGTATGACTTTTATGAAAATTTTCGAAATTTTAAACTGAGTTTTTTTTCCACCAAATTAATCGACTGACTATACTATGCCTTTTTTCATGAAAATTTTCGACATTCTATACCATGCCATTTTTTTACGAATATTTTTGACATGCTATAGTATGACTTTTTTCATGAACATTTTTCGAAAATATTCGTAAAAAAATATCATACTATAGAATTTCGAAAATTTTCATGAAAAAAGGCATAGTATAGTCTGTCGATTAATTTGGTGGAAAAAAAACTCAGTTTAAAATTTCAAAAAATGTCATGATAAAAGTCATACTATAGCATGTCGAAAATATTTCGTGAAAATTTTTTGAAAATATTCGTAAAAAAATGTCATAGTATAGAATGTCGAAAATTTTCATGAAAAAAGGCATAGTATAGTCTGCCGATTAATTTGGTGGAAAAAAAACTCAGTTTAAAATTTCGTCAATTTTCATGAAAAGACATGCTATAGTATGACTTTTATGAAAATTTTCGAAATTTTAAACTGAGTTTTTTTTCCACAAAATTAATCGACTGACTATACTATGCCTTTGTTCATGAAAATTTTCGACATTCTATACCATGACATTTTTTTACGAATATTTTCGACATTCTATAGTATGACTTTTTTCATGAAAATATTCGTAAAAAAATGTCATAGTATAGAATGTCGAAAATTTTCATGAAAAAAGGCATAGTATAGTCTGTCGATTAATTTGGTGGAAAAAAAACTCTGTTTAAAATTTCGTCAATTTTCATGAAAAGACATGCTATAGTATGACTTTTATGAAAATTTTCGAAATTTTAAACTGTGTTTTTTTTCCACCAAATTAATCGACAGACTATACTATGCCTTTTTTCATGAAAATTTTCGACATTCTATACCATGACATTTTTTTACGAATATTTTCGACATGCTATAGTATGACTTTTTTCATGAAATTTTTCGAAAATATTCGTAAAAAAATGTCATAGTATAGAATGTCGAAAATTTTCATGAAAAAAGGCATAGTATAGTCTGTCGATTAATTTGGTGAAAAAAAAACTCAGTTTAAAATTTCAAAAAAATGTCATGATAAAAGTCATACTATAGCATGTCGAAAATATTTCGTGAAAATTTTTTGAAAATATTCGTAAAAAAATGTCATAGTATAGAATGTCGAAAATTTTCATGAAAAAAGGCATAGTATAGTCTGCCGATTAATTTGGTGGAAAAAAAACTCAGTTTAAAATTTCGTCAATTTTCAAGAAAAGACATGCTATAGTATGACTTTTATGAAAATTTTCGAAATTTTAAACTGAGTTTTTTTTCCACCAAATTAATCGACTGACTATACTATGCCTTTGTTCATGAAAATTTTCGACATTCTATACCATGACATTTTTTTACGAATATTTTCGACATTCTATAGTATGACTTTTTTCATGAAAATATTCGTAAAAAAATGTCATAGTATAGAATGTCGAAAATTTTCATGAAAAAAGGCATAGTATAGTCTGTCGATTAATTTGGTGGAAAAAAAACTCCGTTTAAAATTTCGTCAATTTTCATGAAAAGACATGCTATAGTATGACTTTTATGAAAATTTTCGAAATTTTAAACTGAGTTTTTTTTCCACCAAATTAATCGACTGACTATACTATGCCTTTTTTTAAGAAAATTTTCGACATTCTATACCTTGACATTTTTTTACGAATATTTTCGACATGCTATAGTATGACTTTTTTCATGAAAATTTTTCGAAAATATTCGTAAAAAAATATCATAGTATAGAATGTCGAAAATTTTCATGAAAAAAGGCATAGTATAGTCTGTCGATTAATTTGGTGAAAAAAAAATTCAGTTTAAAATTTCAAAAAAAATGTCAAGAAAAAAGTCATACTATAGCATGTCGAAAATATTTCGTGAAAAAATGTCGAAAATATTCGTAAAAAAATGTCATGGTATAGAATGTCGAAAATTTTCATGAAAAAAGGCATAGTATAGTCTGAAGATTAATTTGGTGGAAAAAAAACTCAGTTTGAAATTTCGTCAATTTTCATGAAAAGACATGCTATAGTATGACTTTTTTCATGAAAATTTTTCGAAAATATTCGTAAAAAAATGTCATACTATAGAATTTCGAAAATTTTCATGAAAAAAGGCATAGTATAGTCTGTCGATTAATTTGGTGGAAAAAAAACTCAGTTTAAAAATTCAAAAATATCATGAAAAAAGTCATACTATAGCATGTCGAAAATATTTCGTGAAAATTTTTGAAAATATTCGTAAAAAAATGTCATAGTATAGAATGTCGAAAATTTTCATGAAAAAGGCATAGTATAGTCTGTCGATTAATTTGGTGGAAAAAAAACTCAGTTTAAAATTTCGTCAATTTTCATGAAAAGACATGCTATAGTATGACTTTTATGAAAATTTTCGAAATTTTAAACTGAGTTTTTTTTCCACCAAATTAATCGACTGACTATACTATGCCTTTTTTCATGAAAATTTTCGACATTCTATACCATGCCATTTTTTTACGAATATTTTTGACATGCTATAGTATGACTTTTTTCATGAAAGTTTTTCGAAAATATTCGTAAAAAAATGTCATAGTATAGAATTTCGAAAATTTTCATGAAAAAAGGCATAGTATAGTCTGTTGATTAATTTGGTGAAAAAAAACTCAGTTTAAAATTTCAAAAAATGTCATGAAAAAATCTACTATAATGAAATTTTTCTGAAAATATTCGAAATATTCTTAAAAATGCATTTTGAATTCAAATTTCATGAAAAAAGATATTAGTCTGTCATTAATTTGTGAAAAAAAATTAGTTTAAAATTTCAAAAAATGTCATGAAAAAAATATGATAATTTCGAAAAAAATATGTGTAAAATGTTAAAAAATCGTAAAAAAATGTCAATATAGAAGTCGAAATTTTCATGAAAAAGCATATATGTCGTATTAATTTGGTTTTAAACAAATTTATGAAAATTCTTTTTTCCCCCCCCCCCCCCCCCCCCCCCCCCCCCCCCCCCCCCCCCCCCCCCCCCCCCCCCCCCCCCCCCCCCCCCCCCCCCCCCCCCCCCCCCCCCCCCCCCCCCCCCCCCCCCCCCCCCCCCCCCCCCCCCCCCCCCCCCCCCCCCCCCCCCCCCCCCCCCCCAAAAAAAAAAAAAAAAAAAAAAAAAAAAAAAAAAAAAAAAAAAAAAAAAAAAAAAAAAAAAAAAAAAAAAAAAAAAAAAAAAAAAAAAAAAAAAAAAAAAAAAAAAAAAAAAAAAAAAAAAAAAAAAAAAAAAAAAAAAAAAAAAAAAAAAAAAAAAAAAAAAAAAAAAAAAAAAAAAAAAAAAAAAAAAAAAAAAAAAAAAAAAAAAAAAAAAAAAAAAAAAAAAAAAAAAAAAAAAAAAAAAAAAAAAAAAAAAAAAAAAAAAAAAAAAAAAAAAAAAAAAAAAAAAAAAAAAAAAAAAAAAAAAAAAAAAAAAAAAAAAAAAAAAAAAAAAAAAAAAAAAAAAAAAAAAAAAAAAAAAAAAAAAAAAAAAAAAAAAAAAAAAAAAAAAAAAAAAAAAAAAAAAAAAAAAAAAAAAAAAAAAAAAAAAAAAAAAAAAAAAAAAAAAAAAAAAAAAAAAAAAAAAAAAAAAAAAAAAAAAAAAAAAAAAAAAAAAAAATAGCATGTCGAAAATATTTCGTGAAAATTTTTTGAAAATATTCGTAAAAAAATGTCATAGTATAGAATGTCGAAAATTTTCATGAAAAAGGCATAGTATAGTCTGTCGATTAATTTGGTGGAAAAAAAACTCAGTTTAAAATTTCGTCAATTTTCATGAAAAGACATGCTATAGTATGACTTTTATGAAAATTTTCGAAATTTTAAACTGAGTTTTTTTTCCACCAAATTAATCGACTGACTATACTATGCCTTTTTTCATGAAAATTTTCGACATTCTATACCATGCCATTTTTTTACGAATATTTTTGACATGCTATAGTATGACTTTTTTCATGAAAGTTTTTCGAAAATATTCGTAAAAAAATGTCATAGTATAGAATTTCGAAAATTTTCATGAAAAAAGGCATAGTATAGTCAGTCGATTAATTTGGTGGAAAAAAAACTCAGTTTAAAATTTCAAAAAATGTCATGATAAAAGTCATACTATAGCATGTCGAAAATATTTCGTGAAAATTTTTTGAAAATATTCGTAAAAAAATGTCATAGTATAGAATGTCGAAAATTTTCATGAAAAAAGGCATAGTATAGTCTGCCGATTAATTTGGTGGAAAAAAAACTCAGTTTAAAATTTCGTCAATTTTCAAGAAAAGACATGCTATAGTATGACTTTTATGAAAATTTTCGAAATTTTAAACTGAGTTTTTTTTCCACCAAATTAATCGACTGACTATACTATGCCTTTTTTCATGAAAATTTTCGACATTCTATACCATGACATTTTTTTACGAATATTTTCGACATTCTATAGTATGACTTTTTTCATGAAAATATTCGTAAAAAAATGTCATAGTATAGAATGTCGAAAATTTTCATGAAAAAGGCATAGTATAGTCTGTCGATTAATTTGGTGGAAAAAAAACTCAGTTTAAAATTTCGTCAATTTTCATGAAAAGACATGCTATAGTATGACTTTTATGAAAATTTTCGAAATTTTAAACTGAGTTTTTTTTCCACCAAATTAATCGACAGACTATACTATGCCTTTTTTAATGAAAATTTTCGACATTCTATACCATGACATTTTTTTACGAATATTTTCGACATGCTATAGTATGACTTTTTTCATGAAAATTTTTCGAAAATATTCGTAAAAAAATATCATAGTATAGAATGTCGAAAATTTTCATGAAAAAAGGCATAGTATAGTCTGTCGATTAATTTGGTGAAAAAAAAATTCAGTTTAAAATTTCAAAAAAAATGTCAAGAAAAAAGTCATACTATAGCATGTCGAAAATATTTCGTGAAAAAATGTCGAAAATATTCGTAAAAAAATGTCATGGTATAGAATGTCGAAAATTTTCATGAAAAAAGGCATAGTATAGTCTGAAGATTAATTTGGTGGAAAAAAAACTCAGTTTGAAATTTCGTCAATTTTCATGAAAAGACATGCTATAGTATGACTTTTTTCATGAAAATTTTTCGAAAATATTCGTAAAAAAATGTCATACTATAGAATTTCGAAAATTTTCATGAAAAAAGGCATAGTATAGTCTGTCGATTAATTTGGTGGAAAAAAAACTCAGTTTAAAAATTAAAAAAATGTCATGAAAAAAGTCATACTATAGCATGTCGAAAATATTTCGTGAAAATTTTTTGAAAATATTCGTAAAAAAATGTCATAGTATAGAATGTCGAAAATTTTCATGAAAAAGGCATAGTATAGTCTGTCGATTAATTTGGTGGAAAAAAAACTCAGTTTAAAATTTCGTCAATTTTCATGAAAAGACATGCTATAGTATGACTTTTATGAAAATTTTCGAAATTTTAAACTGAGTTTTTTTTCCACCAAATTAATCGACTGACTATACTATGCCTTTTTTCATGAAAATTTTCGACATTCTATACCATGCCATTTTTTTACGAATATTTTTGACATGCTATAGTATGACTTTTTTCATGAAAGTTTTTCGAAAATATTCGTAAAAAAATGTCATAGTATAGAATTTCGAAAATTTTCATGAAAAAAGGCATAGTATAGTCTGTCGATTAATTTGGTGGAAAAAAAACTCAGTTTAAAATTTCAAAAAATGTCATGAAAAAAGTCATACTATAGCATGTCGAAAATATTTCGTGAAAAAATGTCGAAAATATTCGTAAAAAAATGTCATGGTATAGAATGTCGAAAATTTTCATGAAAAAAGGCATAGTATAGTCTGTCGATTAATTTGGTGGAAAAAAAACTCAGTTTAAAATTTCAAAAAATGTCATGAAAAAAGTCATACTATAGCATGTCGAAAATATTTCGTGAAAAAATGTTGAAAATATTCGTAAAAAAATGTCATAGTATAGAATGTCGCAAATTTTCATGAAAAAAGGCATAGTATAGTCTGTCGATTAATTTGGTGGAAAAAAAACTCAGTTTAAAATTTCGAAAATTTTCATGAAAAAAGTCGTACTATAGCATGTCGAAAATATTTCGTGAAAAAATGTCGAAAATATTCGTAAAAAAATGTCATTGTATAGAATGTCGAAAATTTTCATGAAAAAAGGCATAGTATAGTCTGTCGATTAATTTGGTGGATAAAAAACTCAGTTTAAAATTTCGAAAATTTTCATGAAAAGACATGCTATAGTATGACTTTTATGAAAATTTTCGAAATTTTAAACTGAGTTTTTTTTCCACCAAATTAATCGACTGAATATACTATGCCTTTTTTCATGAAAATTTTCGACATTCTATACCATGACATTTTTTTACGAATATTTTCGACATGCTATAGTATGACTTTTTTCATGAAAATTTTTCGAAAATATTCGTAAAAAAATGTCATAGTATAGAATGTCGAAAATTTTCATGAAAAAAGGCATAGTATAGTCTGTCGATTAATTTGGTGGAAAAAAAACTCAGTTTAAAATTTCGTCAATTTTCATGAAAAGACATGCTATAGTATGACTTTTATGAAAATTTTCGAAATTTTAAACTGAGTTTTTTTTCCACCAAATTAATCGACTGACTATACTATGCCTTTTTTCATGAAAATTTTCGACATTCTATACCATGACATTTTTTTACGAATATTTTCGACATGCTATAGTATGACTTTTTTCATGAAAATTTTTCGAAAATATTCGTAAAAAAATGTCATAGTATAGAATGTCGAAAATTTTCATGAAAAAAGGCATAGTATAGTCTGTCGATTAATTTGGTGGAAAAAAAACTCAGTTTAAAATTTCGTCAATTTTCATGAAAAGACATGCTATAGTATGACTTTTATGAAAATTTTCGAAATTTTAAACTGAGTTTTTTTTCCACCAAATTAATCGACAGACTATACTATGCCTTTTTTCATGAAAATTTTCGACATTCTATACCATGACATTTTTTTACGAATATTTTCGACATGCTATAGTATGACTTTTTTCATGAAAATTTTCGAAAATATTCGTAAAAAAATGTCATAGTATAGAATGTCGAAAATTTTCATGAAAAAAGGCATAGTATAGTCTGTCGATTAATTTGGTGGAAAAAAAACTCAGTTTAAAATTTCGTCAATTTTCATGAAAAGACATGCTATAGTATGACTTTTATGAAAATTTTCGAAATTTTAAACTGAGTTTTTTTTCCACCAAATTAATCGACAGACTATACTATGCCTTTTTTCATGAAAATTTTCGACATTCTATACCTTGACATTTTTTTACGAATATTTTCGACATGCTATAGTATGACTTTTTTCATGAAAATTTTTCGAAAATATTCGTAAAAAAATATCATAGTATAGAATGTCGAAAATTTTCATGAAAAAAGGCATAGTATAGTCTGTCGATTAATTTGGTGGAAAAAAAACTCAGTTTAAAATTTCAAAAAATGTCATGAAAAAAGTCATACTATAGCATGTCGAAAATATTTCGTGAAAATTTTTTGAAAATATTCGTAAAAAAATGTCATGGTATAGAATGTCGAAAATTTTCATGAAAAAAGGCATAGTATAGTCTGTCGATTAATTTGGTGGAAAAAAAACTCAGTTTGAAATTTCGTCAATTTTCATGAAAAGACATGCTATAGTATGACTTTTATGAAAATTTTCGAAATTTTAAACTGAGTTTTTTTTCCACCAAATTAATCGACTGACTATACTATGCCTTTTTTTAAGAAAATTTTCGACATTCTATACCTTGACATTTTTTTACGAATATTTTCGACATGCTATAGTATGACTTTTTTCATGAAAATTTTTCGAAAATATTCGTAAAAAAATATCATAGTATAGAATGTCGAAAATTTTCATGAAAAAAGGCATAGTATAGTCTGTCGATTAATTTGGTGGAAAAAAAACTCAGTTTAAAATTTCAAAAAATGTCATGAAAAAAGTCATACTATAGCATGTCGAAAATATTTCGTGAAAATTTTTGAAAATATTCGTAAAAAAATGTCATGGTATAGAATGTCGAAAATTTTCATGAAAAAAGGCATAGTATAGTCTGAAGATTAATTTGGTGGAAAAAAAACTCAGTTTAAATTTCGTCAATTTTCATGAAAAGACATGCTATAGTATGACTTTTATGAAAATTTTCGAAATTTTAAACTGAGTTTTTTTACCACAAAATTAATCGACAGACTATACTATTCCTTTTTTCATGAAAATTTTCGACATTCTATACCATGACATTTTTTTACGAATATTTTCGACATTCTATAGTATGACTTTTTTCATGAAAATTTTTCGAAAATATTCGTAAAAAAATGTCATAGTATAGAATGTCGAAAATTTTCATGAAAAAAGGCATAGTATAGTCTGTCGATTAATTTGGTGGAAAAAAAACTCAGTTTAAAATTTCGTCAATTTTCATGAAAAGACATGCTATAGTATGACTTTTATGAAAATTTTCGAAATTTTAAACTGAGTTTTTTTTCCACCAAATTAATCGACTGACTATACTATGCCTTTTTTCATGAAAATTTTCGACATTCTATACCATGACATTTTTTTACGAATATTTTCGACATGCTATAGTATGACTTTTTTCATGAAAATTTTTCGAAAATATTCGTAAAAAAATGTCATAGTATAGAATGTCGAAAATTTTCATGAAAAAAGGCATAGTATAGTCTGTCGATTAATTTGGTGGAAAAAAAACTCAGTTTAAAATTTCAAAAAATGTCATGAAAAAAGTCATACTATAGCATGTCGAAAATATTTCGTGAAAAAATGTCGAAAATATTCGTAAAAAAATGTCATGGTATAGAATGTCGAAAATTTTCATGAAAAAAGGCATAGTATAGTCTGTCGATTAATTTGGTGGAAAAAAAACTCAGTTTAAAATTTCAAAAAATGTCATGAAAAAAGTCATACTATAGCATGTCGAAAATATTTCGTGAAAATTTTTTGAAAATATTCGTAAAAAAATGTCATAGTATAGAATGTCGCAAATTTTCATGAAAAAAGGCATAGTATAGTCTGTCGATTAATTTGGTGGAAAAAAAACTCAGTTTAAAATTTCGAAAATTTTCATGAAAAAACTCGTACTATAGCATGCCGAAAATATTTCGTGAAAAAATGTCGAAAATATTCGTAAAAAAATGTCATTGTATAGAATGTCGAAAATTTTCATGAAAAAAGGCATAGTATAGTCTGTCGATTAATTTGGTGGAAAAAAAACTCCGTTTAAAATTTCGTCAATTTTCATGAAAAGACATGCTATAGTATGACTTTTATGAAAATTTTCGAAATTTTAAACTGAGTTTTTTTTCCACCAAATTAATCGACTGACTATACTATGCCTGTTTTCATGAAAATTTTCGACATTCTATACCATGCCATTTTTTTACGAATATTTTCGACATGCTATAGTATGACTTTTTTCATGAAAATTTTTCGAAAATATTCGTAAAAAAATGTCATAGTATAGAATTTCGAAAATTTTCATGAAAAAAGGCATAGTATAGTCTGTCGATTAATTTGGTGGAAAAAAAACTCAGTTTAAAATTTCAAAAAATGTCATGAAAAAAGTCATACTATAGCATGTCGAAAATATTTCGTGAAAATTTTTTGAAAATATTCGTAAAAAAATGTCATAGTATAGAATGTCGCAAATTTTCATGAAAAAAGGCATAGTATAGTCTGTCGATTAATTTGGTGGATAAAAAACTCAGTTTAAAATTTCGAAAATTTTCATGAAAAAAGTCGTACTATAGCATGTCGAAAATATTTCGTGAAAAAATGTCGAAAATATTCGTAAAAAAATGTCATGGTATAGAATGTCGAAAATTTTCATGAAAAAAGGCATAGTATAGTCTGAAGATTAATTTGGTGGAAAAAAAACTCAGTTTAAAATTTCGTCAATTTTCATGAAAAGACATGCTATAGTATGACTTTTATGAAAATTTTCGAAATTTTAAACTGAGTTTTTTTTCCACCAAATTAATCGACTGACTATACTATGCCTTTTTTCATGAAAATTTTCGACATTCTATACCATGACATTTTTTTACGAATATTTTCGACATGCTATAGTATGACTTTTTTCATGAAAATTTTTCGAAAATATTCGTAAAAAAATGTCATAGTATAGAATTTCGAAAATTTTCATGAAAAAAGGCATAGTATAGTCTGTCGATTAATTTGGTGGAAAAAAAACTCAGTTTAAAATTTCAAAAAATGTCATGAAAAAAGTCATACTATAGCATGTCGAAAATATTTCGTGAAAAAATGTCGAAAATATTCGTAAAAAAATGTCATGGTATAGAATGTCGAAAATTTTCATGAAAAAGGGCATAGTATAGACTGTCGATTAATTTGGTGGAAAAAAAACTCAGTTTAAAATTTCAAAAAATGTCATGAAAAAAGTCATACTATAGCATGTCGAAAATATTTTGTGAACATTTTTTGAAAATATTCGTAAAAAAATGTCATAGTATAGAATGTCGCAAATTTTCATGAAAAAAGGCATAGTATAGTCTGTCGATTAATTTGGTGGATAAAAAACTCAGTTTAAAATTTCGAAAATTTTCATGAAAAAAGTCATACTATAGCATGTCGAAAATATTTCGTGAAAAAATGTCGAAAATATTCGTAAAAAAATGTCATTGTATAGAATGTCGAAAATTTTCATGAAAAAAGGCATAGTATAGTCTGAAGATTAATTTGGTGGAAAAAAAACTCAGTTTGAAATTTCGTCAATTTTCATGAAAAGACATGCTATAGTATGACTTTTATGAAAATTTTCGAAATTTTAAACTGAGTTTTTTTTCCACCAAATTAATCGACTGACTATACTATGCCTTTTTTCATGAAAATTTTCGACATTCTATACCATGACATTTTTTTACGAATATTTTCGACATGCTATAGTATGACTTTTTTCATGAAAATTTTTCGAAAATATTCGTAAAAAAATGTCATAGTATAGAATGTCGAAAATTTTCATGAAAAAAGGCATAGTATAGTCTGTCGATTAATTTGGTGGAAAAAAAACTCCGTTTAAAATTTCGTCAATTTTCATGAAAAGACATGCTATAGTATGACTTTTATGAAAATTTTCGAAATTTTAAACTGAGTTTTTTTTCCACCAAATTAATCGACTGACTATACTATGCCTTTTTTCATGAAAATTTTCGACATTCTATACCATGACATTTTTTTACGAATATTTTCGACATTCTATAGTATGACTTTTTTCATGAAAATTTTTCGAAAATATTCGTAAAAAAATATCATAGTATAGAATGTCGAAAATTTTCATGAAAAAAGGCATAGTAAAATTGTAAAATTTTAAAAAAAATCAGTTTAAATTTCAAAAATTTAAAAAAGCAAAAAATTGTAAAAAAATTTGTAAAAATTTTTTAAAATTTCAAAAAAAAAAAAGTCTAAAAAATTGTCAAAAATTTTTTGAAAAAAGTGAAATTTGTAAAAAAATTTTAAAATGTTAAAATTTTAAAAAAAATTTTAAACATAATTGAAAAATTTTAAAAAATTTAAAAAATTTTAAAAAAATGTAAATTTATAAATTCGAAAATTTTAAAATTTTTGAAATTAAAATTTGTGAAAAAAACCTTTAAATTCAAAATTTTTAAAAGACATTTATATTTTTATGAAAATTTTGAAATTTTAAACTGATTTTTTTTCCAAAAAAAATTATATATTATTTTTTTTCATGAAAATATTTTCTTCCCAAAATTTTTGAAATTTACTATTATGATTTTTTCATAAAATTTTCGAAAAATTTAAAAAATTTAATAATTAAATTTTATGAAAAACAATTATCGTCATTAATTTTGAAAAAAAGAAAATTTTCAATTTTAAAAAGCATGTTTTTTAAATTTTTTTAAAAATTTAAATTTTAAATTTTATTTCAAAATAATCGCGAAATATTAATTTTTTGAAAATTTTAAAAATTATATGAATTTTTAAATTTTTGAAAAAACTTTGTAATTTTCGAAATTTTTGAAAAATTCTAAAAAAATTCTGAAAATTTTAGAAAAATTTCTAAAAAAGATTAAATTTCGTTAAAATTTTTGGGAAAAAAAAAAAAGTTAAAATTTAAAAAATTGAAAAAACTATTAATTCGAAAATTTTCTGAAAATTTTTTTAAAAATTCGTAAAAAAAAGTCAAAATAAAAATCCCAAATTTTTATGAAAAAAGGAATTTTCTTGAAAGGGGATAAAAAATCAGTTTTAAAAAATTGAAAATTTTTTAAAAAATTTTGTCATCATGGAAAAAATTTGAAAAAATTGAAAATTTCGAAAAAAAATTAAAAATTTTCAAAATTTCATGAAAAACTAGTTTTAAGAAATTTTGAAAAAAATCCTTTTTAAAAAATTTCAATTTTCGGGGCATCTATAGTATGCTTTTAGAAAATTTTAAATTTTTTTTTGATTTTTTTTCCCCCAAAAAAGCTATATAAATTTCCTTTTTTGGGGAAAATTTTAATTTATCCCAAATTTTTTTAAAAAAAATTTTTTAAATAAAAAAAATTTTCGAAATATTCGTAAAAAAATGTCATAGTATAGAATGTCGAAAATTTCATGAAAAAAGGCATAGTATAGTCTGTCGATTAATTTGGTGGAAAAAAAACTCAGTTTAAAATTTCGGTCAATTTTCATGAAAAGACATGCTATAGTATGACTTTTATGAAAATTTCGAAATTTTAAACTGAGTTTTTTTTCCACCAAATTAATCGACAGACTATACTATGCCTTTTTTCATGAAAATTTTCGACATTCTATACCATGACATTTTTTTACGAATATTTTCGACATGCTATAGTATGACTTTTTTCATGAAAAATTTTCGAAAATATTCGTAAAAAAATGTCATAGTATAGAATGTCGAAAATTTTCATGAAAAAGGCATAGTATAGGTCTGTCGATTATTTGGTGGAAAAAAAACTCAGTTTAAAATTTCAAAAATGTTTATGAAAAAAGTCATACTATAGCATGTCGAAAATATTTCGTGAAAAATGTCGAAAATATTCGTAAAAAAAGTCATAGTATAGAATGTCGAAATTTTTATGAAAAAAGGCATAGTATTTGTCTGTCGATTAATTTGGTGGAAAAAAAACTCAGTTTAAAATTTCGAAATTTTCATGAAAGAATGTACAGTATACTATGAAATTCGATTTTAAATGATTTTCACATTATCGATGACTATACAATTTTTCATGAAAATTTTCGAAATTTTAAATGCATTGTATAGAAATGTCATAGTATGATTTTCAAAATTTCGAAAAAAAGGCATAGTATAGATGTCGAATAATTTGGTGAAAAAAATAGTTATTCAAATTTAAAAAAAAGTCATTTAAAATTTCGTCAATTTTCATGAAAAGACATGCTATAGTATGACTTTTATGAAAATTTTCGAAATTTTAAACTGAGTTTTTTTTCCACCAAATTAATCGACTGACTATACTATGCCTTTCTTCATGAACATTTTCGACATTCTATACCATGACATTTTTTTACGAATATTTTTGACATGACTTTTTTCATGAAAATTTTTCGAAAATATTCGTAAAAAAATGTCATAGTATAGAATGTCGAAAATTTTCATGAAAAAAGGCATAGTATAGTCTGTCGATTAATTTGGTGGAAAAAAAACTCAGTTTAAAATTTCGTCAATTTTCATGAAAAAATGATTAGATTGAAAATATTTTAAAGATTTTTTAAAATTAATGATGCATTATCTTTTTCGAAAATTTTAATCATAGCATATTTTTTAATTTTACACTATAATTTTTCAAAATTTTCGAAAAATCTATAATATGTTTTTGAATTTCGAAATTATTTGAACATATTATGCTGCATAATTTGTGAAAAAAAATTTTAAACGTCATTTTCATGAAAACTTAATATTTTATTATGTTGAAATTTTCATGAAATTTTTTCGAAAAATTGAAAAAATATCATATTAGAATTTCGAAAATTTTCATTAAAACAGGCATAGTATAGTCTGTCGATTCATTTGGTGGAAAAAAACTCAGTTTTAAATTTCGAAAATTTCATGAAAAAATTCATAGTATGATTGAAAATTTTCTGAAAAAATAGTTTTCGAAATATTCGTAAAAAAATTTTTCATGAAAATTTCGAAAATTCTATACATGAATTTTTGAAAATTCGATATGTATATTTTATAAATGTCGAAATTTCTAAAAAAATCATAGTTAAATTTCGTTAATTTTATGAAAAAAAGCATAGTATAAATTTTAATTTTATGAAAAAACTAGTTTATATTTCTTAAAAATTTCGAAATTTAACTGGTTTTTTTTCCAAAATTTATCAAATTCATCTTTTTTCATGAAAATTTTCATTTAATCGAATATTTTACGAAATTTTCAATAGTATAGCTTTTTTATAAAATTTGTATTGTAAAAAAAGTCATATATAGAATTTCGAAATTTTCATGAAAAAAGGCATAGTATAGTCTGTCGATTAATTTGGGAAAAAAAACTCAGTTTAAAATTTAAAATTTCAGAAAAAAGTCATACTATATGCATTTTCATGAAATTTTCGAAATTTAAATGAATTTTTCAAAAAAATATGTAGAAAAATTTAGATAAATATATTTTGATAATGTAAAATAGACATTATTTAAAAAAAATCAGTTAAATTTACGAATTTTCTGAAAAAATGCTATAGTATGACTTTTATGAAAATTTCAAATTTTAAATGATTTCAAAATAAGACTGTATATATGCTTTTTTGAAAATTCAAATTTAAATGCAATTTTAGAAAGCATCTATAGTATGACTTTTTCATGAAAATTTTCGAAATTTGTAAAAAAATCATTTCAAATTTCGAAAATTTTCATGAAAAACATCTATATCTTGTTAATTGTGAAACTAGTTTATTTCAAAAATTTCTGAAAATATGTCGAAAATAATTCGTAAAAAATTCGAAAATTTTCTAAAAAAGGCATAGTAAGTGTAAAATTTTCATGAAAAAAAGGCATAGTATAGTCTGTCGATTATTTGGTGGAAAAACACTCAGTTTAAAAATTTTCAATTTTAAAAAGCTTTATAGATGACTTTTATGAAAATTATCGAAATTTTAAACTGAGCTTTTTTTCCACCAAATTATCGACAGACTATACTATGCCTTTTTCATGAAAATTTTCGAATCTATAGATTTTTATAAATTTTCGAAATTTCTAAAATTTTCATGAAAATTTCGAAAATTTCAAAAAAAGTCATAGTATAGAATGTCGAAATTTTCATGAAAAAAGGCATAGTAAAGTCTGTCGATTAATTTGGTGGAAAAAAAATCATTTAAAATTTCGCAAATTTTCATGAAAAGACATGTATGTAATTTTATGAAAAATTTCGAAATTTTAAACTGAGTTTTTTTCACAAATAAGACTGACTATACTATGCCTTTTTTCATGAAAATTTTCGACATTTATTCCATGAATTTTTTTAGAATATTTTCGACATGCTATAGTATGACTTTTTTCATGAAAATTTTTCGAAAATTTCGTTAAAAAAATATCATAGTATAGAATTCTAAATTTTCATGAAAAAAGGCAATTATAGTCTTTATTTGTTGAAAAAAAACTAGTTTAAAATTTAAAAAATGTCATAAAAATTTTACTATAGCATTCGAAAAAATTATGTGAAAAATTTCGAAAATATTCGTAAAAAAATGTCATAGTATAGAATGTCGAAATTTTCATGAAAAAAGGCATAGTATAGTCATGTCGATTAATTTGTGGAAAAAACTCAGTTTAAAATTTCGAAAATTTTCATGAAAAAAGTCAATATGATAATCATGATAAATTTCGAAAAAATTTTCATAAAAAATGGAAGTTTTCTGCAAAATAATTGGTAAAAGATCAGTTATTTAAAACCAATTTTCATAAAATTTTCTAAAATCTATAGTATGACATTTTATGAAAATATTCGAATTTTAAAAATTTTCAAATGTATACGAATTCTAAAATTTTCATGAAAATTTAGACATTCTATACCTGCTTCGATTATTTGTGAAATAAGACTTTATATTTTCGAAATCTAAAATGACTTTAGAAATTCGAAATTTTCATAAAAAAATAGATTCATAATTTTAAAAACTAGTTTTTTCGCATTTAACTGCTTTAGCTTTTGAAATTTGATTTTACTGATTTTTACAAATTATATGCATATTGCTTTTTTCATAAAATTTTCGAAAAGCATTTTTTCGAATATTTTCAATGTAATTGTTTTTGAAAAAATTTTCATGAAAAAAGGCATAGTATAGTCTGTCGATTAATTTGGTGGAAAAAATCAGTTTAAAATTTCGTCATTTTCATGAAAAGACATGCTATAGTATGACTTATGAAAATTTCGAAATTTTAAACTGAGTTTTTTTTCACCAATTAATCGACTGACTATACTATGCCTTTTTAGAAAATTTTCGACATTCTATACTGACATTTTTTTTCGATATTTTCGACATGCTATAGTATGATTTTTCAATGAAAATGAACTTTCGTTTTCATGAAAA